>CAWVRF010000773.1:0-369000 GCA_963932465.1 Maratus speciosus
GAATAATGTAACAAAACTACACCGTTTAAAAAATTAAAATATTACATCTAATTCAACCCTATGGAAACGCATAATACATTTCAGAGCCCAATTTCAGCTGTTCCCATCCTCAATCGGAAAATTATGCGAATTGCAGCCCTGTATAGGATTTATAAATTTGAATCTATTAGCTACATGCAAGCCAAAATTTAGTTCACTTAAGAGCTACATATACTTTAGTTAAAAATGTACCCTCAGCAATTTCCTCTCATAAGGAGAACGGTACATGGATACTTTTATACAGCCCTGTATTTGAGGTACGGAATTTATATATAACGGGTAAGATGCAAAACATTAATTAAATTTAAAAACGCACACCGAATTTTAAACCGTGCGCTCCAACATTTATTACTTAAAGACGGTACTGTACTGTAACCGATTTCTTATACGTGTCCCTGTAAATGAATAAAAAATGCTATGAATGTCCTGTTCTAATGTGATTGTAGTGAAATACAGTGATTTATATTATTAATTTTATTAATTATTATATTTTATCAATTTTATTAATTTATTATATACAGTGATTTAATGAAATACTTTTGAGCGCCCCCTGTAAATGAACGGTGAATCCTACCTACTGCATGTACAATGCCAAACATGCTTTGGTGATCCCAAATAACCCCTATCAGTTTCAGAAAAATCCGAGACGGCACCCCCATATACCCTAATGTAACGGAATACTTTTGAGCGCCTCCTGTAAAGGAACGGTGAATCCTACCTACTGCATGTACAATACCAAACATGTTTTGGTGACCCTAAATAACCCCTATCAGTTTCAGAAAAATCCGAGACGGCACCCCCATATACCCTAATGTAACGGAATACTTTTGAGCGCCTCCTGTAAAGGAACGGTGAATCCTACCTACTGCATGTACAATACCAAACATGCTTTGGTGACCCTAAATAACCCCTATCAGTTTCAGAAAAATCCGAGTATATTTACGGCACCCCCATATACCCTAATGTAACGGAATACTTTTGAGCGCCCCCTGTAAATGAACGGTGAATCCTACCTACTGCATGTACAATACCAAACATGCTTTGGTGATCCCAAATAACCCCTATCAGTTTCAGAAAAATCCAAACATATTTAAGGGAGTTAGAGCGTGAGCAGACGGCCAGACAAACCGAATGCATAAACACTTTTCAACTTTTTTTTTAACAAAATACTTTGTAATTTCTAACCAGAAAGTTTTCTGTAAAAGCTATTCTGTGATGAATGTAAAATATATTATTGAAGGAAAAAGATTCTGTAAAATAGTGAAACCGGTAAACATTGTTATTATTTATTTTTGTATGATCACCACCCACAATGTTTAAATTTAGTGAAAATCGTTCGCAAAGTTTATATATTTTTAAATAATTAAGAATTGTATAAATATACATGTTTTGAAAAAAAATCGATATGATTTGATTGCCGGATCTCACTTTTCCGGAATCCTCAACACTTTACTAAATCCGAACTTCAGATTTTTTCCAACTTTGGGTATATTGCTTTTCCAATAAAAAGGAAAAAAAAATTCACTACATAAAAAGGCAAAATATGACGTTCATGTATTAAGAATTGCATATACAACTATTAATACTAAATTAAAAAATCATTTTAGTTAAATATATCCTAACAAAATAAAAAGGTAAAACGAAAACATTTATTTAAAGCTGTTCTCAAATCCAAAAGGGCAACTTTATGGCATAAGTTTTAATTTAGTTTTGTTCGGAGATGCATGAAACTAGCAGGTGTTGTTGTTCAGAAACTATGTAATTGAACTGTGTTTTCCGCTTTTTGCAAACGCAATAGATAGTGTCAAAGTGGGAGTTTTGAACCCACACGAAAGAAGAATACCATACAAGGAAGGGTGAAAAACGTCTTTGTCACGTGATCAAAATCGCTTATAATTCAATAGGTAATTTATTTTATTGAAAAACAAAATGGAAAAACGCAGATCGATCGCTTCCATAGTCAAGCTTCCCAACGTTTTGCGCTTGTTGAGCAGAGCAGCTGAGAAAGGCAAAATATGACGTTCATGTATTAAAAATTGCATATAACAACTATTTTAAGCTTTTTTTTTTTCTGATGACCTAATTACGTTGAAGACTTGAAATTTTTGCATACTTATAGCTGAACACCACACATCAAACGACAAATCGTTATATATTATATATTCATATAAATATAAATATTATAATGTACTTTGACAAAAATCTTATATTTAACCTTCTCGGTTCCAACTTGTGTATTTTAAGTTTTTTTTCTAACTGAGCCCCTAATTACGTTGAAGACTTGAAACTTTGCATACTTATAGCTGAACACCTCACATTAAACGACAAATTAGTCAATTTTGAAAAAGTCTTATATTTAACCCTTCGAGCTCCAACTTGTGTATTTTAAGCTTTATTTTTCTAACTGAGCCCCTAATTACGTTGAAGACTTGAAACTTTGCATACTTATAGCTGAACACCTCACATCAAACGACAAATTAGTCAATTTTGAAAAAGTCTTCTATTTAACCCTTCGGGCTCCAACTTGTGTATTTTAAGCTTTTTTTTTCTAACTGAGCCCCTAATTACGTTGAAGACTTGAAATTTTGCATACTTATAGCTGAACACCTCACATCAAACGACAAATTAGTCAATTTTGAAAAAGTCTTCTATTTAACCCTTCGGGCCCCAACTTGTGTGTATTTTAAGCTTTATTTTTCTAACTGAGCCCCTAATTACGTTGAAGGCTTGAAACTTTGCATACTCATAGCTGAACACCTCACATCAAACGACAAATTAGTCAATTTTGAAAAAGTCTTCTATTTAACCCTTCGAGCTCCAACTTGTGTATTTTAAGCTTTATTTTTCTAACTGAGCCCCTAATTACGTTGAAGACTTGAAATTTTGGTTACTTATAGCTGAACACCTCACATCAAACGACAAATTAGTCAATTTTGAAAAAGTCTTATATTTAACCCTTTGGGCTCCAACTTGTGTGTATTTTAAGCTTTTAACTGAGCCCCTAATTACGTTGAAGACTTGAAATTTTGCATACTTATAGCTGAATACCTCACATCAAACGACAAATTAGTCAATTTTGAGAAAGTCTTCTATTTAACCCTTCGGGCTCCAACTTGTGTATTTTAAGCTTTTTTTTCTAACTGAGCCCCTAATTAAGTTGAAGACTTGAAATTTTGGTTACTTATAGCTGAAAACCTCACATCAAACGACAAATCATACAATTTTGAGAAAGTCTTATATTTAACCCTCTGGGCTCCAATTTGTGTGTATTTTAAGCTTTAAAGCAGATTTCGCAAAAGGATTAAAGTGTTTTAAAAGAAATATTAAACGGAACCCTCTGTGCAATCTGTGATCCCACTTACCCGCTTGTTTTGCAAACGCAACAGATCTGTCAGAAAATAGTATCAAAGTGAGTGTTTTGAACCAAACTCCGGCGCGAAAGAAAAATAATCACACGCAAGAAAGGGTGGAAAACGTCTTTGTCACGTGAACAAAAGCGCTTTAGCTCAATAGGTAATTTATCAAAAATAATGGAAAACACAGTTCGATTCCAAATCGCTTCCACTTTCCAATTTTATGACTTTCCGTTAAAAAACTGAATATCACGCGATCAAAAGCGCTTATAAGCTCAATAGGTGCTTTATCAAAAAAAAGAAATAATGGAAAACACAGTTCGATTCCACCTTCCAATTTTATGACTTTCCGTTAAAAAACTGAATGTCACGTGATCAAAAGCGCTTATAAGCTCAATAGGTGCTTTATCAAAAAAAAGAAATAATGGAAAACACAGTTCGATTCCACCTTCCAATTTTATGACTTTCCGTTAAAAAACTGAATGTCACGTGATCAAAAGCGCTCATAAGCTCAATAGGTAATTTATCAAAAAAAAAAAAAAAAAAAAAAAAAAAAAAAAAAATAATGGAACACACAGTTCCATTCCACCTTCCAATTTTATGACTTTCCGTTAAAAAACTGAATGTCACGTGATCAAAAGCGCTTATAAGCTCAATAGGTAATTTATCAAAAAAAAAGAAATAATGGAACACACAGTTCGATTCCAGCTTCCAATTTTATGACTTTCCGTTAAAAAACTGAATGTCACGTGATCAAAAGCGCTTATAAGCTCAATAGGTAATTTATCAAAAAAAAGAAATAATGGAACACACAGTTCGATTCCACCTTCCAATTTTATGACTTTCCGTTAAAAAACTGAATGTCACGTGATCAAAAGCGCTCATAAGCTCAATAGGTAATTTATCGAAAAAAATTAATGGAACACACAGTTCGATTCCACCTTCCAATTTTATGGTTTTCCGTTAAAAAACTGAATGTCACGTGATCAAAAGCGCTTATAAGCTCAATAGGTAATTTATCAAAAATAATGGAAAACACAGTTCGATTCCAGCTTCCACTTTTATGACTTTCCGTTAAAAAAATGAATGTCACGTGATCAAAAGCGCTTATAAGCTCAATAGGTCATTTATCAAAAATAATGGAAAACACAGTTCGATTCCAAATCGCCTTCCACTTTTATGACTTTCCGTTAAAAACTGAATGTCACGTGATCAAAAGCGCTTATAAGCTCAATAGGTCATTTATCAAAAATAATGGAAAACACAGTTCGATTCCAGCTTCCACTTTTATGACTTTCCGTTAAAAAAATGAATGTCACGTGATCAAAAGCGCTTATAAGCTCAATAGGTCATTTATCAAAAATAATGGAAAACACAGTTCGATTCCAAATCGCCTTCCACTTTTATGACTTTCCGTTAAAAAATGAATGTCACGCGATCAAAAGCGCTTATAAGCTCAATAGGTGCTTTATCAAAAAAGAAATAATGAAAAACACAGTTCGATTCCAAATCGCCTTCCACTTTTATGACTTTCCGTTAAAAAATGAATGTCACGCGATCAAAAGCGCTTATAAGCTCAATAGGTGCTTTATCAAAAAAGAAATAATGAAAAACACAGTTCGATTCCAAATCGCCTTCCACTTTTATGACTTTCCGTTAAAAAAAATGAATGTGTCAAAACGTTTTTGCGCTTGTTGAGCAGACCTTTTCAGAATTGATGGATTATTGAATTTAAAAGAACTCTTTTTATTACTCTGTAAGTCATTGCGCGCGCATGATATTTTGAGAACATATGTATGGATTTCTATAAAATTTTAAATAGATGGCTCGTTTAAAATGACCTACTTTTAATTATTTGCTATGGTAAGCAGAGCTGCCAAGTCTCCGGCCTTTTAGATACAAGTATTTTAAGACAGAAAATGTTGTTTTATTTAATTAGAACAATTGGGCGATTTAAAGGAACAACATTTTCTGTAAAATAATAGTGGTGTGCCGGAGACTTGACAACTCTGGGTAAGATTTTTTGTTATGATTATTGTTATTCAATAAAAAAGAAAAAAAGTTGATTTTTTTTTCCCACAATAAAGAAATTCTTTGAAGATCTGTTCAGTTTCTAATAGTAGTATATTAAAAGGCAAAATCTGTTTTATCAAATGTTCATGTTTATACTTAGACAGGCATTAAAAATACACTCATTCACACTTTGGATGTTTTGATTGATATTCAGTGAGAGACCCCTTCATAAAAACTATTTTTAATGGATTAAGGTTTTTGAAATGTTTTAAATTCAATTGTTTTGAAATTTAATACAGTTATAATTTAAGCAATCATTGCGAAAATTTTCTTGATTTCATTAAACAATACGCAAACGAGTAATGAATTAAATAATATATTAATTAGTAATACACATTAAAAATACTCCATACCCGCAAATGAGTAATGAATTAAATAATATATTAATGAGTAATACACATTAAAAATACTCCCAGACACTATAACTTTATAATAGTATATCAAAAACTGGTATCTCTATGTTTTAATTTCTACAGGAACTTTGTCGTGTCTTGAAGGAATTTTTTAATTTTAAGTATCTAATATAATATTTTGGCTGAAATGTATTTTCTCTCTATTCTTTAAATGTGACACTCATGGATCGGGACAAGAAATGTTGATTGTTCCAATCCAAAGCCTTTTCAGCTTATATTATCTCGAGTCTTTGAAATTTCATGCAACTTTTTTGAAAATGTTATTAAAAATTGTTTTTTGTTTTTAAAATGTCGTTTTCCATTCTCATTGCAGCGCTCCAGATTCCTTCGTATGAAAACAAAGATTTGAGAAGAGTTCCTTTGTGTGTTCCACCTCCAGTCGATGTGTGCCATTGCCGTGTGCCTTTTAGGTGTTCCACCTCCAGTGCTCCCAGACCACAAGAGTCCGAGACTCGGGAGGGCCGCTTGAATCCGGGCTAGAGTCGCTTCGAGTGCCGAGGGCTACCCCCCCCTCCCCGTGTATGGCAACATCCCCCACCTCATGCATATATAGTGAAGCTATCTATATATCGCATTTTTTTATAAATGCCCTCCCTTTATTTCCAGTTGCCGGGGTCATAAACTGCGGGGGAGCCGCTCGAATCCGGGCTGGATTCGTCCGAGTGCCGAGGGCCACTCCCCCCCTCCTCTTGGGGCGGCTCGATTCTGTTTTTCTCGTGTACCCTCTCTCGCCCCCCTCCCCGGTGACTGTTGGGCCCGTTCTCGACTGCGGACTTCCCTGAGGCTACCGAACGAGTTTTGTTCTCTCGACGGGGTCTTTAGAGGTCTCTGGCAAGGAACCCCTTATCCGGGTTACCCGGGACACTGGAGCGGAAAAGGATTCAACCCTTCTTCTAGTTCCAGACTAGGCATAGCGCCTAAACGGTACCCGATGATACGGAGACTTTGATAGATGCTCGGTGCCTTGCATGGACATTGCTTGTGTGTGTGGTGTCTGGGGCCCTGTCAGAGAGCAACGACTCCCCCCCTTCTATGGGGGGTGACAGGCGTGGAGACGCGCCTTTTCGGTGGAAGAGGCTTCCCGCTCATGCATGCTTTTGTTGCACTGCGGTCCAGGAGCGTGAATGGGCGGGAGGTGCCACGGCTGGGGAAGGGTGAGGTTTAACAAATCTGCGGCAAGTGGTCCAAAGGTGCTCACCCCCCCCTAGTGGGGCCCTGGGCCTTGTATGGAGTGGGAGAACCTCCGTGGTGTAAAGAGTCGCTTGACCCCTTTCGGCGGTTCGCAGGAGGAAAGGACGGGCCACGGTCGCTGGATAGAGAGAGAGGGGAAAAAGAAGATGGAAGGGAGCCCCGGGGGGCATTGGAGGGATCGAGAGTTTCATTAGAGACAGGGGGCCGCTCGAATCCGAGCTGGAGTCGCTCGGAGGGCCCACCCCCCTCCCCGACACCTGCATATATAGTAAAGAGATCTATATATTGCATTTTCATTTGTACCGGTTGTCCGGGGTGGGGAAGGTCTTCCGGGCTTGATTCGCTCCGAGTGCCGAGGGCCACCCGCCCTCCTCTCGCCCAAAAAAAAACCCATCTCGCTCTCCTCCCACCACGAGCGGGGTCCGAGCGGGGTCGCTTGAATCCGAGCTCGAGTCGCTTCGAGTGACGAGGGCCACCGAATTCCCCCCTCAGGGGCGGGGCTGCTCGAATCCGGGGCTAGATTCGCTCGAGTGCCGAGGACCACCGGACATACTCCCCCTCTCCGTGTGTGGCATCTGAAAAAAAGGTAGGTGACGGAAAGTCTTGGATCCAAGGGGGAGGGTCCCGAGCTCGAGTCGCTTCGAGTGCCGAGGGCCACCGAATCCCCCCCCCGCTCCCTGGCGCCGGGGAGGGGGGGTCAGAAAAACTTGGGGCCGCTCGAATCCGGGCTGGATTCGCTCGAGACCACACCCCCCCCCTTCTGAAAGGTAGGTGGTGAAATAAAAAAAATGTTTTTTTTTCTCTGGTGTGTGTGTTTTCTTTGACTCTGTTTTTTGTTTCAGGGCGAGAGAAAAGAATACAGTGAGTTCTTTTTCAGGGCGATGGAGAGAGAAAAAAATAAAAGTTCAGGGCGATGTTTCAGAGAGAGAAAAGTATAAAATGGGTTTCAAGGAGAGAGAGAGAAAGAATAAAGAGAAAGTTTTTCTTTTTCAGGGCGATGTTTTCTTTTTCAGGGAGAGAAAAGTATAAAATGGGTTTCAGGGAGAGAGAGAAAAAGAATAAAGAGAAAGTTTTTCTTTTTCAGGGCGATGTTTTCTTTTTCAGGGAGAGAAAAGTATAAAATGGGTTTCAGGGAGAGAGAGAAAAAGAATAAAGAGAAAGTTTTTCTTTTTCAGGGCGATGTTTTCTTTTTCAGGGTGAGAAAAGTATAAAATGGGTTTCAGGGAGAGAGAGAAAGAATAAAGAGAAAGTTTTTCTTTTTCAGGGCGATGTTTTCTTTTTCAGGGTGAGAAAAGTATAAAATGGGTTTCAGGGAGAGAGAGAAAGAATAAAGAGAAAGTTTTTCTTTTTCAGGGCGATGTTTTCTTTTTCAGGGTGAGAAAAGTATAAAATGGGTTTCAGGGAGAGAGAGAAAGAATAAAGAGAAAGTTTTTCTTTTTCAGGGCGATGTTTTCTTTTTCAGGGTGAGAAAAGTATAAAATGGGTTTCAGGGAGAGAGAGAAAGAATAAAGAGAAAGTTTTTCTTTTTCAGGGCGATGTTTTCTTTTTCAGGGTGAGAAAAGTATAAAGTCTTCTTTTTCAGGGATCGGGTCCTAACTGTCGAAGGTTTTACTGTGGTTTTCCTTCGACCTCGAGCGTGAATACGGGTTAGGTCCACCCCCGCAAAAGACCCTGCCACAGAGGGCACCCCACACACAAAAGTCCCTTTTTTTTTATTTCGGCGGGGGTGGTGGCCGTCCGCCTAACCGTCGAAGGTTTTACTGTGGTTTTCCTTCGACCTCGAGCGTGAATACGAGTTGGGATGTTTCGAAAAAGACCCTACCACAGAGGGCACCTCCCCCAAAACAAAACTGTGAAACCCATTCTATGAAAGGACCCCTATAAAAACATCGGAAAACCATATGAAACCCACTCCACGATAAACACAATTTTGAAACCCTTACACGGACAACAACCCACTCCACGATAAACACGACTTTGAAACCCTCACACGGACAACAACCCTCACACTGAAAACAACCCACTCCACGATAAACACGACTTTGAAACCCTCACACGGACAACAACCCTCACACTGAAAACAACCCACTCCACGATAAACACGACTCTGAAACCCTCACACGGACAACAACCCTCACACGGACAACAACCCACTCCACGATAAACACGACTCTGAAACCCTCACACGGACAACAACCCTCACACGGACAACAACCCTCACACGGACAACAACCAACTCACGGACAACAACCCACTCCACGATAAACACGACTTTGAAACCCTCACACGGACAACAACCCTCACACGGACAACAACCCACTCCACGATAAACACGACTCTGAAACCCTCACACGGACAACAACCCTCACACGGACAACAACCCACTCCACGATAAACACGACTCTGAAACCCTCACACGGACAACAACCCTCACACGGACAACAACCCTCACACGGACAACAACCAACTCACGGACAACAACCCACTCCACGATAAACACGACTTTGAAACCCTCACACGGACAACAACCCTCACACGGACAACAACCCACTCCACGATAAACACGACTCTGAAACCCTCACACGGACAACAACCCTCACACGGACAACAACCCACTCCACGATAAACACGACTTTGAAACCCTCACACGGACAACAACCCTCACACTGAAAACAACCCACTCCACGATAAACACGACTCTGAAACCCTCACACTCAAAACATATGAAACCCACTCCACACAACCCACTCCACGATAGTCACAACTCTGAAACCCACTCCACGATAGTCACAACTCTGAAACCCACTCCATGATATTTACAACTCTGAAACCCACTCCACGATAGTCACAACTCTGAAACCCACTCCACGATATTTACAACTCTGAAACCCACTCCATGATATTTACAACTCTGAAACCCACTCCACGATATTTACAACTCTGAAACCCACTCCACGATATTTACAACTCTGAAACCCACTCCACGATATTTACAACTCTGAAACCCACTCCACGATATTTACAACTCTGAAACCCACTCCACGATATTTACAACTCTGAAACCCACTCCACGATATTTACAACTCTGAAACCCACTCCACAATATTTACAACTCTGAAACCCACTCCACGATATTTACAACTCTGAAACCCACTCCACGATATTTACAACTCTGAAACCCACTCCACGATATTTACAACTCTGAAACCCACTCCACAATATTTACAACTCTGAAACCCACTCCACGATATTTACAACTCTGAAACCCACTCCACGATATTTACAACTCTGAAACCCACTCCACAATATTTACAACTCTGAAACCCACTCCACGATATTTACAACTCTGAAACCCACTCCACAATATTTACAACTCTGAAACCCACTCCACGATATTTACAACTCTGAAACCCACTCCACAATATTTACAACTCTGAAACCCACTCCACGATATTTACAACTCTGAAACCCACTCCACAATATTTACAACTCTGAAACCCACTCCACGATATTTACAACTCTGAAACCCACTCCACGATATTTACAACTCTGAAACCCACTCCACGATATTTACAACTCTGAAACCCACTCCACGATATTTACAACTCTGAAACCCACTCCACGATATTTACAACTCTGAAACCCACTCCACGATATTTACAACTCTGAAACCCACTCCACGATATTTACAACTCTGAAACCCACTCCACGATATTTACAACTCTGAAACCCACTCCACGGCACCAGAAACCCATGACACGATCCAAAATCAGTCCAAAACAGGAGTTTCCCCCCCTCGCCGACTCTTTTTAATTCTCCAACCCCCCCTAACCACTTTTAACCCAATATTTTTTCTTGTGTTTTTTCCCTATTGTGTCAGGAATCGTCATGGGTCCGGTGCTCAACATATAAATCAGTCGACTGTATCCCGTTGATAGTGACATTTTAAACAGCATTGTGAAGATTCCAAATGAAAATCAAATTTCAAAGTAATTGCTTAAGAGGCGCAGAGACCAACATAGTAAAAAAGATTCCATGCTGGGACTCGAACCTGGGCCATCGGGATAGCGCACTGACGTTCTACCCTCTAAACCACATGGAACAATACCCAGCCTGGAAAATTTCTCGCTATTATACGTTGGCAAGGCTACAAACGCAGCACAAGATATTTATTGTGAGCCACGAAACATAATTAATCGTGTTCACCCTAGGTCGGTGGCTCAAGATAAATATTCCATATTCCATACATTCTTCGGTTTCGAAGGCTAAAAAGCAAACTCTACGCTTCTGCGATCACATTAGGAAGGCTTTTGAGTGTTCTTCCGCGATTACGATAAAAATGTAGTTCGCCACATTTCATGAAATAAAATATTATTGAAAGGCGTGTTTCGTTCCAAATCATAACATATGAAATAATATGAATAAATGCAGCTACACTGGTGAGATTTAACGAATGAAATGTAACTTTGTTTGAAACTGAGTACTTCCCGTATTTCAGAATTGAAAGCATTGGGTCGTCGTATTTGAAACAAAACGTTCATAACAAAATGAAAACATCGATTTGCTCAGATTTGAAAGTGTCATTTTTCTCAGTGTAGCTTTACAAAAACTTGTTTTGTAGATTTACATCTTTTTTTGTAAAATATACAGATAAAATTTTAGAAAGCATACAAATTTCTGAGATTTTAAATCTGTAAAATTACATTTTTTTTTTTTTTACAGTACAGTATTTTCTGTTATGAGATATTAAAATCTTGTTCCAACATTTAAATTTTTGGCACAGTAAGAACTCCAAATGTTAGAAAGTGATTTTCCCCTTTTTTAAAAAATTTTTTGTAGCTAATGCAGCACCAAACGTATGTTCAACTAGCACAAAATTTTAAGCATAGGACCTTTAAACTTTCATTAAATCCGTTTTATGATTTTGTTTTAAACTGAATTTAAAAGCAACCAAATTGAAACCTCAACAAATTGAAACTTTAAATCGCGTTTTCTCAGATTAGTGGATTTGAAGAATCCCACTGTTACTTTCAAACTATATAGATAACAGCTTTAAAAAAATTGACCAAATAGGCGTTTCTTTATAGTCGTTATGCTAAATCCAAAACAGTTCACGTTTTTTTTTTTTTTTTTTTTTTTTTTTTTTTTTTTTTTACTTAAAAAATTTGAGAAAAAATTGTATTTTCTTGTTTGCTAAAATTAAATATTTAGCAACACTTTTTGTATATATTTTGGTTTTAAATTAGACGTAAGTGTGTTATGATTCCATTTAGTTCCAAATCTGTTTTCTATATGCATAATTTAGAGTTTTATCACGCGGGCAGCACTTAATGATTTTAATTCCCGCATTAGTGAGATAAAATTAAAATTTAAAATTTCAATTTCAATTTTGTATGTATAACATTTATTTTCCTGGATAATATAGCTTAGAATACATACTTAAGGGAGAAACGAAAAAAAAAGGGTGTGAATTGCATATTATTTGTGTTTTGGTACTTTCGAAAAAGGCAATGATTTGGACTATTTCGACAAACTCTAAGGTCCTGAGGCACCTTAAGATTGTAGGAAGGCATAATATTTTTCGAATATATGCAATTTGCGTCTAAATTTGGATACATTTGGAAAATCAATGCAAAAGTACAGAATTTCTCGTACCTAAACGAATTTTAGATTCCTAAATTAAAAGTATTATTCCAGTAGTTTAGATAAATATCGACATATAATCAACGTATACACGATTCTTTTATGATGGCCCGCCTCTTATCATTGTTGTACTTTTGTAAGTTCCTATTTGACCATTTTTTCTTTTTGGCATTTACCCGCTTTTTCAATTTGCAATGAAAATTTACACACTTTTTTTTTTTTAATTTCGTGTCTAACATTATTTACATTAATCAATCAAGAAAAACATTGTTTTAGAAAGATTGCAAATCCTGCATGCCATGAAGTTTGTGTTACTTCATAATGTTCCGTTTTGTACTACCTACCTTTCAGAAATTAAAACAGGTTAACAATGCAATAACATTTCATACATTTTGCCGTTTACTTCTATGAGTAACTACAATGCAAATCAAGTAATATAAAAAAAAAATAAGTCAATTTCTACTTAGGTCATCAAAGACAAATTTAATGTAGCCCGTTAAGTTAATATTAGTTTTTGTTGCATTAAAATATCTCAATTTGCTGATTTTCTATAAGCAAGTAAAACCTATTGGTTTACAATGGAAGTCTATGGGAATTTGGCGAAATAGTAGAGATATCTCCAAGTTGGCGTCACTTTTGGCGACTCATTTTCGTCGCCAAATTTGGCGCTATATCGAGAATTTGGCGATAAACTTGGCGGTAATTGACGACAGAACAGGGTCCCACTCTGGTAACTGCCCTTATAGATATTGAGATACATTAAATGCTGTTCAATAACCAATGGCATTTAGTCTCCCATATAAAACAAAAATTTATTAAAATATAATTAATGAATTAATTTTTGAAAAAACTCTATTAACATTAAGTGCCATCCACTACAAGTTTTAAAAAAAAATTACTTGAACTTGATTGAATGAATAATACACTGGCTTCCAAAAATTAAGAAAAAATCATAAAAAGAGCGATAACTCGTACAAAAATGAACCTATCCGTATGAAATTTGCATATGTTGTCAACTGAAAGATGCTGAATATAATTACGAAATCCAAATTAGCGGCGCTGCCATCGGATTGCGTTATCTGTGCGGAGCATAAAAATGCATGCTAGGGAGTACAGCTGCTTGTGTCGCTGTGATTATGAGATAGGAAAACTGAGATAGCCAATTCATTATGGTGACCTCGATGTATCATTTGTCCGCGTAACTCGATATAGAACTATTGGAAGATTAGATGTAGGCAAAAGTCAGATAGAGGTGGCTACTAGATGGCTAAATTTGAGTCGTTTCTGTTGTTCATAGGCTTTGGAAATATTTTCAAAACACTAGTTCAGCCTCCAGAAGGTTTAGCCAAGCACGGGCAAGAGCTACTACAAACACCGATGACCGATATTTTCGGTTATATGTACGAAGGAATAGACAGCAACCCCCTCTCATCTTAGAGCCTCCCTTGTTGCAGCCACTGGAAGGTTGGCATGAACGTCTATTGTGCATAGATAGCTTAATGAAGTTTGTCTTTACGCAATGCGACCTGAAATTTTTGAGTCACTCACCTTATGTCACCGGAGGGAAAGTTTAAGTTGGACACGTCAAAATACCCACTGGACGGCTGAACAATGGAGGGGTATTCTCCTCACAGAGGAGTTCGAGTTTCGCCTCCAAAGCGATAGTAAGTATTGTTTGATTTGGAGAGAAGAGAGAACACGTTATCTTCCATCAAACATTCGTAAAAGAGATTCGTATGGAGGAGGCAGTGTCTGTGTTTGGCATGATATTTCTTTGGGCGGACGAACAGACCTTCATTCTCTCCACGTGGAACTCTGAATGATCACGTCTATAGGGATGACATTCTTGATGCTTATGTGCACTCTTATGCCGGTGCAATAGGTAACGAATTCCTGTTACAGGACGATAACGCTAGACCGCACAGGGCTCACATAGTAGAAAAATATCTTCAGCACCAAACAATTCAGCGCATGGAATGGTCAGCGTGATCATTGGATTTGAATCCCATCGAGCATCTTTGGGATGCTTTAGGATGATCTGTCTCTGCTCTCAATCTCGTTTCTCAGACCCTTGCCACGCTTACAGCTGCTTTACAAGAGCAATGTCTTGCACTTCCCAGCGAAATTATCAATCGTATAATTGACAATATCACACATGGAAGTATGTGCTGCATTGCTTCTAAGGGTGATCATAATCCATATTAAAGATACATTTCCTACTCCAAACTGGCACATTTATTTTGTTTATTTTATAATTGTATTAATTTCTGAAATACCACAATCGTATAGTAATTTCTTTTAATGTTATTTTATACCTTACTATGTGTTGTACGTTGTATCTCAGTTTATTAAAATCCACGTGTAACATTTTGAGTAATCGCTACTTTTGTTGTTTTTCGTTAATTTTTGGAAACCAGTGTAAGTATTTTATTAATGATTGAAAATATGAACACAATATATATAGAGAGAGTGTGAACTAATAGTAGGAATTGAAAACATATGTAATTCTACTGATGCAAAATTACAGAAATCTGTATACTTAGTAATATTTTATGTGTATAAAAAAGTTTTGTACAAAAAAAAGATGTAAATGTACAAACTAGTTTTTGTAAAGCTACAGGAATCTGTAGAATAAAAGAATTTACTAAAAATACAGTAATCTTACTAAAATTTTATCTATAACCCGGATTGCAGTTAGAAGTTCTACGCATCCCGGTTTCCTAAACAATTCTTAGAGACCTTTCAATTTTTTTTTTAATTTACAGTGCAGAAGTGTATCTGTTACATGAATTGTTGTTGCTGCCGTTACATAAAAAGTCCTAGGCATTCCAGTTTCCTAGAAAATTCTTAGTACTTTAACAGATTTTTTTTTTTTTTACAGTGTACTTAAATTAAAAAATATATATATATTGTAATCCCCTTTTCTTTCATATTTATTGAATATAAGAATTCAAAGATTCTACACATATTTTTTATTGATAGTCTGAGCAACAGTTATTTAACCCTTAAATAATGACATGAAATAACAGCAACACATTGCAAAATTACATCTACGAATCTTCCTTAATAGGCCGTAAAAAGAAAAGAAAGGAAAATAATAGTATTATTTCCCTTTAACTGAAAATAAATCTATTAACTGAAAATAAAGATTTATTTTAAAATTCTGATAAGCAAAGAATAGTTTGTTTTCATTTTACAGCAGAGGAGTGCGTTTTGAAAATTGATACTTTGGTATAACGGGTAGATTTTTATAAATAGCAGTCACATAGGGTAAAGTTCGAGAGTTAAAGTTAAAGATCTTTTTCGCAATTTTGTTATTGTAAAATTATATTTGAAAAAAAATCCCATATATATTTTTTATATTATGCTAATTTATAATAATAAACACTTTACAAATATCAACACATATGTTCCATATGGACACACAGCAGATATGTTTTAATCCAGGTGGGCTATTCCATGAAAAAAGGACAAAATGTCCCGCACGTGAGACTTATATGTAACAACTTTATTTATTCAATTATAAGTTGTTAGAATATAAACTATACATTAAAAATAACAAAAAATTCTAGATTTTCATATTAGTATAGTTATTTTAATTTGAGGATACAATTGCAATTTTAAAACATAAGTAATATGTAGAAAAGCTGTTCCACACGGAATATGAAATGTCCCAGGTGTAAATTACAATACATCATCCACAATCATCTACATTCGCGAACAACACAATTATTCATTATGCAATCAGAAATCTAATAATTTAATACAAATATCTCTGGGTGAACTTGTAGAAATAATGTAGGTATAATTTCCATTAGATAAACTTTTGAAATTTCTCATGTTCAATTGTCTAAGTGTAACATAATTGCTTTGCGTTAATCGATGAGCACATCATAAAAAATGAATTTCTTGAGAGGAAAAGGACATTTAAGATGAAAATGAATTTATCGAATATTGATATTCAATTTATTTTTTAAGATTAAACTAAAAAAGTACACTTTGATGAAGCCAAGGAGTTTAGTAATTATACTAGAATGATTTGAATATAAAATAATATAGCAAAATATATCATTATCACCAAACTTGTAAAAAATGGATCTAATAATCTTTTTTTTTCAACATTGTCAAATACAGTTAAAAAGTAGAGGAAAAGGTCCAAATACCGGCTACAACTTTTGTTTTCAATCTAGATCTTATAATTTTCAAAATTAGTAAAGGAAAATGTGATAGCAAGGTGTGACATGTTTGACAACTGTTTAGAGAAAAAAAAATCCTTTTAAAAGGAGTTTTCTGTTTATAAAATGCAAAATTCCGAAAGTCTTCAAATTTTGATTTTTGAAAATGGCGTCTAAATACCGGCTACCTAAGTTTTTTTTCCAAAAGATCATACAAATAGAACTAATGACAATTATTAAGCAATAAGAATATTATTTTAATAAATTTTATTGACTAATAACATTTCTTAGGCACAGAAAAATACATAAGTTTTAGTAAAGAAGCATTTTTGTCAAATTTATAAAATTCTTAACGACCATCTCTCACACTCGTCTTTCCGTTATGTTTCTAGTTTTGTTTTTTAACGTGTAAAACAAAATAAAGCTTGCTGTTTGAAATGGGAATTATTTTATCCAAAAAAAATCACAATCAATATCACTCTCTGCGTCTGTTCAGTCGCTATAGGTCCACATATCGCATTCTTAACACTGAATCCAGAATACCATTCCTCAATATTGTCCGTAGAGAATGCACCCATGCAGAAGACACAAAATATATCATATCTTCCTCTGTTGGATAGCTTCATTTTTGACTTTTTTAACCCTTTCAGGGTCAAAGCACTTATGTTGCTAAAATGTTAAAATATTGGACATACACCGGTAAATATGAACAACTTTATATGAAACTAAGTAAAAGCTTTTCTTCGCGTACATTATATGAAACGATATTTAGTTCCTAAATTCTGGTGTGAATGTTGCATTTGGGAATTAAAATTAAGTGGTATTTAACATATACCGGTGCCCTTCAAGGGGTTAAAATACAATTTCTGCCCTTTTCTCCTGTTTTCCTATGTCACTATTTTTTCTTTCTCTTCACATTTACTTCAGACAATTTTGGTGTGTCTTTCAGCGCTTTTTTGTGACGTAGTCCTGTAACCAGTGTCGCTCCTGAAGAATCACGGTCACAGTTGCTATTTTACATATTGCAAAATGAGTTTGGAACTATTTCTGAACCATTTAAATTAATTTATTAATTATGGACCTATTTAAATTAATTTATTTTCCTCCCCTTCAAGCAGAGCAACCGAGATAGGTCCGAATACCGGCTAGCCGGTATTTAGACCAATCTAGGTAGCCGGTATTCGGACCGCTGCTATGTTTAAGTTAAAACAGGTGCTACTTATTCTTACAATTAAATACCAATAATGAGCCCGTGGCAATTGAGAGTTAAATATGTTTAGAAAATAACTTAATCAACAATTAAAGCCAATATACGATCAGTATATTATTAAAAAATGAGAAACACATATCTGAAAAACTTTTGATGTACCAGATTACGTCGTTTCGACATTTTGCTTTTACTGTTTGTAAATGAGACAGACTTCAAAGACGTACTTTTCGTAACTTTCTTCTCTCAATTAAAGTTACAAACTCTACCTATCGCCGCTAGGCTGCACTGCGCTCAGTTCTCAGAACACCTAGTAGCCGGTATTTGGACCCTAGCCGGAATTTGGACGTTCTCCTCTATTTATGACTTCTTTTTGTCTTTCTGCCGTCTGCTGTCATTCTGAATTTTGTGTGCCTTCTGCAAGTTAGTCTATATTTTGCCTGCCGTCTATTCGTGCTCTAATACCCGTAAATATGAGGGACATTCAACTGAAACCCGGTCAGTGCGTGTAACTTTGTATTAGACGTAAGGGGGCGCCACGTAACTGCGTGTATGACGGCACCATCTATTGGTAGAAACACTGACGAATGCGCAACGTTTCACGTTGCATAGCGACAGTTTGGTTGCATGCCGAAGAGAATGTAGTCACTCAAGTTATCGTCCACTACTGAACACGCAGGCGACTATGCAGGAACAACAAGAAGTTATTAAATTTTTAGCGGTGGAGGGAGTTGGAGGCCGTGAACTGTATCAACGGATGAAAGCAGTGTATGGTGAGCACAGTCTGAGTCGTTCAATTGTTGTGGAATGGCGCAAAAGATTCCTTGACAGGCCCGAGTTACTGGAAGACGATGCTCGTCCTGGCAAGTTCATCGTGTCATCACACCGTAAGTGATTGCGGAAGTGAATGATTTAGTCTTCGCCAACCGCAGAATAACTATGCACGGGATCCATCGGTTACTGGGTATTAGCGTAGCCACCACTCACACCATATTGCATCAGCATTTGAACTTTCGAAAAATTTGTGCTCAGTGGGTTCCTCACAAACTGACCGTCGAACAGCGCAATACTTTAAGGGCGCTGTCTTTGAGTCATCTGCACTGTTATCATGAGGAGGAATACGGCTTTCTGTCGCATATTGTGACTGGTGACGAAAAATGGTGTCACCACTTTGAGCCGGAAAGCAAGCGTCAGAGGAAGCAGTGGAAACATGAGAATGCACCACCTCCAAAGAAATCAAAGGCCGTGCGCACCAGTTCTGGTAAGGCCATGATGTACTTTTTTGACCACAAGGGCTCACAGCTTGTCGAGTTCCTGGAACGGGGATCCACTATCAATGCCCAGCGTTATCATGCCACTTTACAGAACTTTAATTGAGCCATCAAGTCGAAACGGCCAGGCATGTTGTCCAATGGCGTTATTCTCCTGCATGATAATACCCGCCCACACACGGCCAATACCGTGAAGACGACATTGCAGCAGTTTGGGTGGGAAACGCTGCAACACCCAGCGTACAATCCTGATCTTTCACCGTGTGACTTTCATGTTTTTGGACCTCTAAAACAAGCTATTTGCGGACATCGATTCACAACGGACAACGAAGTGTATGACTGGGTCCAGGCCTGGATCCGACAGCAGCCTACTAGCTTCTTCAAAGACGGAATCTATTAGCTAGTGTTACAATGGGATTAATGTGCCAACTGTTTTGGCGTCTATTTTTGAGTTTGTGTATTGTGTATAACTACATGTGTGTGTGTGTTAATAAAATCGTTATTTTATAGTAGTGACCGGGTTTCATTTGAATGTCCCTTATATACTATGATAGTTACATTAAATAGTATTGAAGTTTATTTCGGAATTTTTCCTTTTAAATATGGAACATACACTGCAAATTCGTGAAACACTTTTTCAACACTAACGGATCATAATAATTAACACTTCTATATAGAATCATTACACTAACGGAACAGAATAATTAACACTTCTATATAAAATCATTTTCGATTGTGTGTTGTGAATGTGTTGCGAAAGTATTGTGCCAAATAAAGAAATTGCGCAAAAAGTGTTTATAAAATTATAAGAGGAGAAAATTTTTTTTGAAAACATTTCAAAACATTCATTTTTAAAATTGTGTTATAAATGTGTAATAAATAGTATGTTTTAAGTTTGTGTGTGTGTTATTTTAAAGGCACATGTAGAATGTGTTTTACATGTGTTGTTTTATAGTGTTCAAAAGTGTGTGGTGTTTACAATGTATTGTTCATTTGGTGACAAAGTGTTGTGCAGCAGAACACTATTGTAAGGAAATATTTACATCAGCACTATTTCTGCACGATTTCAACACAATAACAACACTATTTTTAGAACATATGTTTAGATAGCAACACTTTTCAGCAAATTAAGAACACATTTCTAGATATTAACCTTTTGATACATATTAAGGACACAATCACAGCACAAAAAATATTTTGTATGTGAAGTTTTCTAATTCACAACACGTTAACGTGTTGTAAAATTTGTTTATTTTTGTGTTTGAGAATTTGCAGCATATATTTTAAATAGTAAATAAGTAGCATTATTTGTAGTTCTTATTAAGAAGCACACAGGAACAATAAAAATAATCTTCATTCGTTACGCTCTTTAATAATGAATAATATTCGGATTATATTAATAAGTTTACACTATTAAAATCATAATAAAATGTATATGAATTTCTCAGATGCACCGAATCGTGATTTCAGTACGATATAGAATACAAAGCATTTATCATGCATTTACAGGGCCATTTAAAAATATTCATTAATATAATGGTCTACATGGATTTTTTTTTTATGTAAATGATGTTACACTATTTCAAAAATAAAGAATTTTTTATAAACTATTGAGGTGCACTACATGATTCTACTGTAGAATTTAATGCGCATAACTTTTTTTATTCATTCTCAGGTATACACAAAGCATTTAGTAAGCATTAATGTGAAGGAGACTGAATTGCTGAAGTTATATATATATATATATATATATATATATATTATTGAGTTAAGTTTTTTGCAGCTGACTGTATTTAGTATACTAAGAAATATTAATATATATAGAGAGATACTAAAGGAACGGGATACATTACTGTTTGTAGATGAGTGATTTCTGAAAGTACGTTTGTAGTTTCGTTATGCTTTTGCTGAATTAAATTTTAGTTTAATAAGAGACTTGTATAAAATATGTAGACAATACATATAGCTGTGCAAAATTACTCAAGTGAATGTTCGTACATTAGCGAAAATTGGTGTAGAGATATTAACTTTGTTATGTTCTTTTTAACTAAGCCGATTTTTTTACACATTATGTAGCGTATCTACAAATCTATTTATTTCTAATCTACAGGAATGAACAAATTATTTCGGGTAAATCTTTGTCTATGAATGTTAACAGCAAAAATCTGGTTTTGAACTATATATTATGCGGTTTTAAGTTGCTTATTTTCATATTATGTTTCAAATTTTAAATGGTAAATTTCATAATCTGTAATTGACGCAAGATTTGTTTTCTTGTCCTTCTTAATCCCTGTGCGTGGTAGAAAAAAAATTATCATTTATCGAGCTGATATCTTTTAGAGGCATGCTATATTTTTAAAGTTTTTGGAAAAAAAAAACTGTATAAATTGAATTTTTACTGTAAAAGTCTTGTTATCCGCCTATAAACTTAATGTCGTTGTGGCGGATAAATCAAAATACTGATAATTTTTTGGAAGAAGCATTAGAAGTGCGATCCAAATTAGTATGTGAATGACAAATTTTCAATGTTTATGAATGGTAAATAGTTTTCATCAAGTTACCAGGACCATTCATTAGTCACAACTTCACCTTTCGGACATATGCAAATAATGTAGAGTTTCAATTAACATAATGTTAACAAAATTCATTTTGAGCAATTAAATTTTATGCTGGTCAGTGCAATAGAATTCATTTATATATCAAATTCTCCTGCACAATAGCTATGAATAGCATATACAACATCTGCAAGAAAAAACATGTCACGTGTGATAGTAAAATCATAGTAAAATTACATTGCCATCAGCGCTCTAAAAAGTCCGCCTGTATTATCCGTTCCTTTCATAAAATATTTACATATATACGTATTTTTCTTCAAGGAAAAGACATCTGTAGATTTCTTTATCAACATACTAAAATTACATTATCTTAAGCATTCTACAAATCCTGAACTTAAATTAAATTCCTCTCATAAAATCAGTCTTTTCATAACATATTTATATAAATTCGTCTCATAAGATCGTTACATAATTATGTAAAATTATATAGAAATATATTTTTTCTTCAATTTAAATTTAAATTTTAAAATGTGAGCCGCACCTTAAATCTACCCTATATATAAAATCCCAACGAAAATAATTTATGAAACGGATATATGAAACGAAATAAATGAAACGAATTTATGAAACGATTCTTTGAAACGACTGATTAAACAACCGATTGTGCTTCACGGCGATTCCTCCTAAAATATGGGATACTTTGCGATGAAATTAACACCAAAAATCCGTATTGATCCGCAGATGTCAAAACTGGTATTAGAATTTTTAAATTCGAATTAATTTTCGAAATATTAATTTTTTTCTAATTTTAAATATTTTTTTCTAATGATGACATCTCAATTTTTAATCATAACAGATATTTTTTTCATATTTTAGAAAATGTTATTATTTTAAACTAATCTGATGACAAGTTTGGCTTCCCTTAAATGTATGCTATGAACAATGCTCTTTTTATTTCGTTATCATATTATTTAATACAAAACATTCATTTAAAACTGAAACATTTAAAATTAATGGCTTTCACTTCTTTCTTTTTTTAAATGAAACAAAAAGAAATATATTAGGCGCTGATGTCATATATGCACCGGGGTACCTAATTGACGCCAAAATGGCGTTATTTTACCTGACATGGTAACCCGGCTATTGTTGCTTATTTATTAATAAATGTTTATTTACATTTATTTTCCTTTTATTAAAATGTTATAAGTTGCTTTATTCTATAGTTATTATTTATTTATTTATTTATTTAATGTTATTTCTGTACTTTTCCGTTATACGAGCACCATTGTCGCCATGCGTAATAATTGGCGCAAAATTAAAATCACGTGAATTGAAACATTTGAAACATAAAAGAAAAAAAAATGTCAGTAGTAAAGTGAGTATTTAAAAAATATAACATTTGAAAATCACCGACTTTTACGAACTATTTCATTAAATAACAAATATATGCTTAAAAAAAGTGAACCAATAACTGTTATAAAATAAAGTAATAAAATAAACTCATAT
The DNA here is from genome assembly GCA_963932465.1 of Maratus speciosus. Taxonomy (NCBI): domain Eukaryota; kingdom Metazoa; phylum Arthropoda; class Arachnida; order Araneae; family Salticidae; genus Maratus; species Maratus speciosus. Next base: position 23,427 of record CAWVRF010000773.1, read on the forward strand.
TAAACTGCTGGCATAAAATTACAAATATCTTTTAGCATTTTTAAATAATTGGCGCACTAGCATGCATTTTGGCATGGTGTTCGTATAACGGAAAAGTACCGTTATTTAATTTTAAAAATAATAAAAAATATTTTAAAAATACATAACGCTCACCCGCAAGAAAAGTGACACATCTCGCAAAAATTTATTTTGCGTTTTTTTTTCCAATAATAGGTCTTCTATAGTGCGTCTTACTACACAAACAGTTTCATATGTGTAGTTATACTAGAAATCAGTTTATTACACTATATGTCCATTTCTGACTGCAGAATAGTGGTAGATTGTGTGGGGAGGTAAAATTAATCAACCCTCCAAACCTGATCCTACGTCTTCATTCTTATGGGTTTATGCTTTTATGCACGATTTTAGTCCTGCTTGCAGTGCTAAGTGCTATAATTTCATGTAACAGTAAAAACATGCAAATCTTCTCTTGCCTCTCCTGTGAAAGTTACTTTTGTCGAGATCTGTCAGTATTCTTGCGGGTGAGCGATATCTAACTGGTATTCGAAAACGAGGTTTTCGCTAAATTCTCGTAAAAAGAAAAAAACAATCACGCCAAAAGCGGTGAGTATATGACATCTGTGAAATACTGCAACAAATCATGACATTTAATTTCAACTTCAAAGCAATGTTTTAATGGTACTACTTCGTTATCCCGTCGGCCAATTTCGCCAAATTACACAAATCGCTAAACCATTCGCCAAATTATACAAAATGACATAATTTTTATTTTAAATAACGAAAGAACAAATCAATTAGTATAACATTAATATAAATACAAATAAAACGTCGAAATAAAAATCACTTGATGACGTAAACACATGTAACTTCCTTAAAGTCACATGAATGTGATATTTATGATCAACCATCATTGGCATTTAATATTACAGTTTGGCGATAAATTTTTGGTCGATGGGATAACCTGCCACACGAAAAATAAAAAAAATACTAACGGGCGAGTTAAAAAAAAATATTTGTGATCATGGCAGCTTTTATGTAGTTTTATTCGAAAAAATAATTTTGATTATTTAATCACAATGGAAACATTTCTTATGAAAAGCGAATGGCAGTTACATGATTTAGTGTATTATACAGTAGCGCTCAAAAGTATTTTGACAACCTTATATTCTCTCTTATTTTATTTAATATAAAAATGTAAAAGAAAATATATTCCCTATAATAGAGGACACTATGACTGCAGTTATTCAAATGTATCAAGTTTCAAGTTGTTTGTTTACATTCGGCGTCACCGAAGAAATATGACTCCCCCTTAGCTCAAAAGTATTTTGACAATTAGTTTGCATTTAATTTTTGAAGGTGTCAGTGGCGCTGTAGCTTTGATTAGTGTTTATATTGACTTATTCTGATTATTTTTAAGGATGAGGAATGCCGAAATGTAAAAATTATTGAAGTGATTCTAGAAAAGCCGCTGTAAATGCACTTAAGAAAGGTAGACTGCAAGCAGAACTAGCTCGTTCTTTTAACGTGTCTCGGCATTTTTTATTATATAGAATAAAGTTTTTAATAAACAGAAATGCATCGAAAATAAGCCTCAAAGTGGCCATCCGAAAAAAAAAGTCCTTCCGGCCAGTGCCGGGAGGAAGAGGTAGCTTTCATATTCCTTATTTTTAAAAAGCCAACTTATATTATTCAAACACACGAAGCTCAATTAAGTGGAAACCGAATGTAGGAGATTCAGTACTAATTTTTATCAATACTAAATCATTATGAATGAGAATTTCGCGAAATTAGTCAGCTTTATCCAAGCTGCTTTTATTTAAAGTAACTTATATTTGGCTGCCAAATTCGGCGATTTCTTAAAGTGCCTGCCATTTTAAGACAATATGGTAGATGAGGCTAACCAGTGAACTTGGTCGAGACCTTAGTAATTGCTGTGCACATGCTCACTCATATCGGAATCGGTTGATATATACGAGTGCTGTCGCAGGCAAAAAATCAGATTTTTCAAAATGTCACCCACTTTAGAAATTGAAACTGCTATATCTGAGCCATTTTTTAAGATAAAGACAAACAAAAAATTGCTCCTGAATCCTTATATCAAGGTCAAATACTTAAGAAAGAAACCTTTTTCAATTTCTAATTTTTTTGCACCTCACTTTAAATATAATTTTTTTTTAATTTAATGGCCGCCATTTTGAAACAAGATGGCTGATGAAGCTGACCAGCGAACTTGGTCGAGATATTGATGTATACTATCCACATGCTTTCTTCCATCGAAATAGGCGAATAAGTGTGGTATCGCGTGACAAATACAAGATCGTTCCAAAGTGTTAGCCATGATAGAAATTCAAAGTGCTATAATTCAACCACTTTTTAAGATATAAACAAAAGAACAAATTTTCAGAAACAAAAACTGCTCCAGAATCTTTGTATCAAGGCCAAACACATAAAAAAAACTTTTTCATTTTCCAATTTTTTAATACCTTATTTTAAATTTTAAATTACATTTTTTTTTTTAAATGGCAACCCTTTTGAAACAAGATGGCGAATGAAGCTGGCCAACGAACTCAGTCGAGACATTGGTATGTACTATGTACAGACCAAGTTACATTCAAATCGGTTCATAAATACGCCTGTTATCGCGTGACAAAAATCAGGTCGTTTTAAAATGTCAGCCACAATAGAAATTCAAAATGTTATAACTCAGCCATTTTTTTAGATGTAGACGAAACAAAACCTGTTCCGGAATCTTTGTATTAAGGTCAAACACATACAAAAAAAATCTTTTTCATTTTCCAATTTTTTGGTATCTCATTTTAATTTTTTTTTAATTTTTTTAAATGGCCACCATTTTGAAACAAGATGGCGAATGAAGCTGGTCAACGAACTCGGTTGAGTTATTTGTATGTACTATGTACACACCAAGTTACATTCCAATCGGTTCATAAATACGCCTGTTATCGCGTGACAAAAATCAGGTCGTTTTAAAATGTCAGCCACAATAGAAATTCAAAATGTTATAACTCAGCCATTTTTTTAGATGTAGACGAAATAAAACCTGTTCCGGAATCTTTGTATTAAGATCAAACACATACAAAACAAATCTTTTTCATTTTCCAAATTTTGGTATCTCATTTTAAATTTATTTTTTTCAATTTCTTTAAATGGAAACCATTTTGAAACAAGATGGCGAATGAAGCTGGTCAACGAACTCGGTTGAGTTATTTGTATGTACTATGTACACACCAAGGTACATCCAAATCGGTTCATAAATACGTTTGTTATCACGTGGCAAAAATCAGGACGTTTCAAAATGTCAGCCACGCTAGAAATTCAAAATGCTATAACTCAGCCATTTTTTAAGATATAGACGAAACAAAAACTGCTCCCGAATCTTTTTATCAAGGTCAAACACATAAGAAGAAAATATTTTTTCAATTTTCAATTTTTTGCTACCACATTTCAAATTTAAATTTTTCTTAAAATTTTAAATGGCCGCCATTTTTAAACAAGATGGCGGATGAAGCTGGCCAACAAACTCGTTCGAGACATTGGTCTGTACTATGTATAAACGAAGTTACATCAAAATCGGTTCATAAATACGCCTTTTATCGCGTGACAAAATTCAGGACGTTTCAAAATGTCAGCTTCGCTAGAAATTCAAAATGCTATAACTCAGCCATTTTTTAAGATATAGACGAAACAAAAACAGCTACGGAGTCTTTGTATAAAGGTCAAATACATAAGAAAAAAATATTTTCCCATTTTCAATTTTTTGGTACCACATTTCAAATTTTAAATTTTTCTTAAAATTTTAAATGGCCGCCATTTTTAAACAAGATGGCGGATGAAGCTGGCCAACGAACTCGTTCGAGACATTGGTCTGTACTATGTATAAACGAAGTTACATCAAAATCGGTTCATAAATACGCCTTTTATCGCGTGACAAAATTCAGGACGTTTCAAAATGTCAGCTTCGCTAGAAATTCAAAATGCTATAACTCAGCCATTTTTTAAGATATAGACGAAACAAAAACTGCTACGGAGTCTTTGTATAAAGGTCAAATACATAAGAAAAAAATATTTTTCCATTTTCAATTTTTTGGTACCACATTTCAAATTTTAAATTTTCTTAAAAATTTTAAATGGCCGCCATTTTGAAACAAAATGGCGGATGAAGCTGGCCAACGAACTCGGTCGAGACATTGGTATGTACTATGTACACACCGAATTACATCCAAATCGGTTCATAAATACGAGAGTTACAGTGTGACATAGGTCAGATATATATATATATATATATATATTGATATATATATATATATATATATATATCAATTTTGAACGGAGGGTGGTTTCGGGGTCTGGGGGTCATGATCGATGAAAATATACCAAAATTTTTTGAAATCGCTTTCCTCCGAACGGCTGCAATAGGTAGCTTTTTGTAAAGAAAGCTACCTAAAAACAACTTCCAATGTTGATTGTATTATAAAAATGATATCTAAAAGTGATTGTCGTAAGTCCGCTGTAATAATAAAAAATGAATTGAGAGAAAATTACGGCATAGACATACACGTTTCATCAGTCAAACGACGCCTAACATCTATGGTTTACATCGCAGAAGACCAGCAAAAACACGTTTGTAATCTGCTAAGAATAGGAAGGCTAGAGTTGCATTTGTAAAACGGCATAACCCTTTCAGTGGCAAAGCAATTCCATTGCTAAAGTGATGAAATTAATGATTGACACCGGAATTTGAAAACAAATTTATTTGTAAATATGAAAAAGCTATATTTCACACACATTAAAACCAAATTTGTTTTAACCAAAATTCTGGTGCCAATCATTAATTTCAGCACTTCAGCAATGGCATTGCTTGCCCCTGTAAGGGTTATGCCGTTTTACAAATGCAACTCTAGCCTACTTATTCTTATTAAATTAGATACATGTTATAATCATAATCATAATCATAATTATAAAACTAGATACATGTTTTTGCTGGACTTCTGCCATGTAAACCATAGAGGTTTAGGCGTCGTTTGACTGATGAAACGTGTATGTCAATACCGTAATTTTCTTTCAATTCATTTTTTTATTATTACAGTGGACTTATAACAATCACTTGTAGATATCATTTTTATAATACAGTCAAAATTGCAAGTTGTTTTTTTTTCGGGTGGCCACATTGAGGCTTATTTTCGATGCATTTCTGTTTATTAAAAACTTTATTCCATGTAATAACAAGTTGCCGAGAAACGTTAAAAGTCTGCTTGCAATCTGCCTTTCTTAAGTGCATTTACAGCGGTTTTTCTAGAATCACTTCAATATTTTTTACATTTCGGTATTCGTGATCCTTAAAATTAATCACAGTAAGTCAATATAAACACTAATTGAAGCTATAGTGCCACTGACACGTTCAACAATTGACACGTTCAAAATACTTTTGAGCTAAGGAGGAGTCGTATTTCTTCGGTGGCGCCGAATGTAAACAAACAACTTGAAACTTGATACATTTGAATAACTGCAGTCATAGAGTTCTCTATTATAGGGACTATATTTTCTTTTACATGCTTATATTAAATAAAATAAGAGAGAATATAAGGTTGTCAAAATACTTTTGAGCGCTAAGTGAAAATGATGGCGATAGAATAATATTTTGCGACTTATAACCTGTGGCTGGCTAACATTAAATTACCAAAATGGCCGCCTGACATATAAAAAGCATATTCCCTAACAATTAAAAATTTATATACGCGTGACTATTTAAAACAGAAAAAAAAAACTTTTTGATTACTTTTAAATGAGTACGGGTTAAAAACAGGAAAATATTGAAAATTATGTCTTGAAAATGACATTTACACTTGAATTGACATTGAATTGCATTGAATTGACATTGACTTACATTCAATATTAAAACAGAAAGGAAACTTTAAAATAATAAATACATTAATATGCATTTAAACCTTTCAGGGGCAAGGTACTTCTGTTCGTAAAATGTTGAAATCAGTGAATGGCACCAGAATTCAGAAACAAATTTCGAAATCCGAAAATGCTTTTGTTCACTTACTTAATAAAAGGAAAATTTTCATTTCGATATTCTGGAGCCAATGTGGCATTTAAGAATTAAATTTAAGTGGTCCAAAAATAAACCACCGCCCTGAAGGGGTTAAAACAGTAAATTGTATTATGTAAATCGTATATAACGATGTTAAAAAATACCGGGAGGCAAAGACTCTGTTTACTTAATTCATTTTATTATAGCTTCTTTTCAAATGTTTAACTGATCTTCTTTAATAAAACACGAAAACAAACATTGGATGTCTTTACAGCAAGTGATTCGGCCTTAAATTTTCGCAATGAAAGGCAATTGAGTGGAGACCCTTTTACAGGGAGATCGCTATAGGATTTTTCATTATAATTCAATCTTCTCTAAATCTTTTAAAAACCTATCAGATTAGCGGGATTTTAGATTCTGCGGTGTCTGCACGGGGGTTGGTGAGCGTAGCTTGCAGGGGGTAGAGCCCCCTAGTATTGAAATAATTTACACGAGACAAGTTTTGAAATCTTAGAGTTCAAAATTCAAAGCGGAAAAAAATCACTTTGCGTAAATCAATGATAATATCATTAAAAAAGGAAACTTTCGAGTGGAAAATGAGATTGAAGATGAACATGAGATCGTCTAATAAGGATGTTCGATTCATTTGTGTAAAATGAAACTATAAATAGAACTGAGCAGAATTTAGAAATTTTAATAACTATACACGAAGAAATTCAATTTAAGTTGCAATCGAAATTTCAAATATAATTCAAATATACTTCAATAATACACAATAATAGAAATATTTTCCTTTTTTATTAATTGCTGGGATATTTTTCATGAATGTTTGGTATATTTTTAAATATAAACCTTTATCCGATTTACATAAATATACTTTTTAAATAACATATAAATCTGCACAATAACTCATAACAACCCGCTGTATAATGCAAGTCTAGGATTAAATGGATTGATGAGGTTTTTTTTTAAATGTGTTGAAAATTTTCTAACAATTGTGGGAATGGACCAGCTATTGTGTCATTTCTTTTACTATTTGTTTAGCAAATTTACGCTCAAAAAGAACTGTTTAACAAACTATATGTAAACATATATCCTCCTGAGATCCAAGCAAAATATAATGCATATATTTTTTTAACTTGAGTTTTTTTCAACAAATAGGCATCAAAAATGATGTTTTTAAAGAAATTAATAAATTTCGATTTTTAAATTTTGTTTAACAGCATGTCCATCTAAATGGATGTTCAGGTCATAACTCGCTTTAAAATAATTTTTAAAATGCTAAAAGTATGGGAAAGTATAGAAAGAATAGAATTTAATATAAAGAACATAAGGCAAGTATTAACATCTACTATTAAAATTGCAAAACAAATTAGTTTAAACAAATTAAAATAATATAAAAATGAAACTTACCAGCAAAACGTAGAATTCCAACTTGACTCATTTATTACGCCATTTTATAACAAAGTAGTTACCGTTGCTAAAATCCAAAAGCTGAATGTTGATTTTTGATTCATACTTTACCATGCCAAAGTGGTTTTAGATTGCTACAATGAAATTTAACGCAATAGAAGGAGAAAGCAAAACATCCATGTAAATGGATGCCAGATCTCGGGAGGTTATATGGGCTACTTAATAGCCTTTGATTTTTAACTTGGGGAATTCCCTTTAATACGGTTGTAAGTACCAAATAGTCTAGTTCCAGTACCTTAGAAACTGATAATATTTTTGGCTTTTCACATGCAAGACTTTCTCGAGATTTCGGACAATAGCAACTAAAGCAAATTACTTGAAGCACAATGCACATCACTGAGCGTAATTTGCTTTTTAGGGGAAGAATGACTGGCGAATGGCATGGAATTAGATGTAACTACTGAGTTGCAACAAAAACAAACAAACAATTGCAGCGTTTTACAATTCAGATCATCATAAAGCATATTAGTATGCTCTACAAGACTCTTTAAAATAATACAACAAAAATTTTGGTCCCACTATTAGGGTTGTGTAACATAGTGTGCCTAATATTTCAGCCAATCAATGTATATTAATACTTCTTTATATATATGAGTAAAACAAATGCATGTATAAGTTCTTAATGCCAAGTTCAATTACAAATTAATTTCCATTGTTAAATGCCCTTACATAATTCATGAAACAAACAATCAATCATCGGAAATAAATCGTTATGAAATTTAATGTATGATATATTAATATAGGATAATATTCAATAGTGTACGTAATATACTAATAGAAATGGTGTGTAGTTCCTAAAAATATATTTCCCCCTACAACGCAGGGAAAAATTCTGGCATATACAGGTATAAGTATTGAATAATTTTGTAACTGAACAATCGATTTTTTGATTTCTAGATAAATGAATCCTATCTTCAGTTATAAGCGATTATTGATACTAGATTTTAATTTTTTTCCTTTACTGCGACGTTGCTTCCAAAAATTTAGTCCAAACAACAAATTTGAACGAATATTATAAATCTTCTGTTGGAAAGAAATTTTGATTACAAATTTTCTGAATACGAGCACATGATTAAGGGGCAACAGAAACGACATATGCTTTTGCGAACAGAATAAAAAATTGTGTCAAAAGAAACCCGTTTGGATTTAAGAGCAGTCTAAATACTCATATCCATAAAATGAATAGTTATAACCCTGTGCATTATACATAAATGAGAAAATGTTCATATCCAATTCAAAAATAATCAATATTTCTTGTATAATGAAATTATCTATTAAAAGCGTGCTTTGGCAATTCATACTCGTATCAAAGTTTAAATGATAAAGGAGTGTCTTTTTTAAATCCCCTACAAAAACATTAATGACACAAACATCCAACTCTAGACTATCATTCTTTAAGAAATTGAATTTTCTGTATTCATATTCCATAGAACATTACTGTTCCATTCGTACGAATAATATTTATAACTGGAAGAATTTTATTGCGTTGCATAAATATTAGGTAGCTTTCTTTACAAAAAAGCTACTTATTGCAGCCGTTCGGAGGAAAGCGATTTCAAAAAATTTTGTTATATTTTCATCGATCATGACCCCCAGACCCCGAAACCACCCTCCGTTCAAAATTGATATATATATATATATATATATATATATGACCTATGTCAGACTGTAACTCCCGTAATTATGAACCGATTTCGATGTAATTCGGTGTGTACATAGTACATACCAATGTCTCGACCGAGTTCGTTGGCCATCTTCATCCGTCGTTTTGTTTCAAAATGGCGGTCATTTAAATTTTTTTAAAAAATTTAAAACTTGAAATGTGGTACCAAAAAATTAAAAATGGAAAAATATTTTTTTCTTATGTATTTGACCTTTATACAAAGATCCGGAGCAGTTTTTGTTTCGTCTATATCTTAAAAAATGGCTGAGTTATAGCATTTTGAATTTCTAGCGTGGCTGACATTTTGAAACGTCCTGAATTTTGTCACGCGTTAAAGGCGTATTTATGAACCGATTTGGATGTAATTCGGTGTGTACATAGTACATACCAATCTCTCGACCGAGTCCGTTGGCCAGCTTCATCCGCCATTTTGTTTCAAAATGGCGGCCATTTAAAATGTTTTAAAAATTTAAAATTTGAAATGTGGTACCAAAAAATTGAAAATGGAAAAACATTTTTTTCTTATGTATTTGACCTTTATACAAAGATTTCGGAGCAGTTTTTGTTTCGTCTATATCTTAAAAAATGGCTGAGTTATAGCATTTTGAATTTCTAGCGTGGCTGACATTTTGAAACGTCCTGAATTTTGTCACGCGATAAAAGGCGTATTTATGAACCGATTTGGATGTAACTTCGTTTATACATAGTACATACCAATGTCTCGACCGGGTTCGTCGGCCAGCTTCACCCGCCATCTTGTTTAAAAATGGCGGCCATTTAAATTTTTAAGAAAAATTTAAATTTGAAATGTGGTACCAAAAATTGAAAATTGAAAAAATATTTTCTTCTTATGTATTTGACCTTGATAAAAAGATTCGGGAGCAGTTTTTGTTTCGTCTATATCTTAAGAAATGGCTGAGTTATAGCATTTTGAATTTCTAGCGTGGCTGACATTTTGAAACGTCCTGATTTTTCTCACGTAATAACAGGCGTATTTATGAACCGACTTGGATGTACCTTGGTGTGTACATAGTACATACAAATATCTCGACCGAGTTCGTTGGCCAGCTTCATCCGCCATCTTGTTTCAAAATGGCGGCCATTTAAAAAAATTAAAAAATAAAAAGTGTAAATGAGATACCAAAAAATTGGAAAATGAATAAGATTTTTGTTGTATGTGTTTGACCTTAATACAAAGATTCCGGAACAGTTTTTCTTTCGTCTATATCTAAAAAAAAATGGCTGAGTAATAGCATTTTGAATTTCTCTTGTGGCTGACATTTTAAAACGACCTGATTTTTGTCACGCGATAACAGGCGTATTTATGAACCTATTTGGATGTAACTTGGTCTGTACATAGTACATACCAATGTCTCGACCGAGTTCGTTGGCCATCTTTATTCGCCATCTTGTTTCAAAAGGGTTGCCATTAAAAAAATTAAATTTAAAATTCAAAATGAGGTATTAAAAAATTGGAAAATGAAAAAGATTTTTTTTATGCGTTTGCCCTTGATACAAAGATTCCGGAGCAGTTTTTGTTTCTGAAAATTTGTTCTTTTGTTGATATCTTAAAAAATGGTTGATATTTTTTCCTTGTGTGTTTCACTTTGATACAAAGATTCCGTAGCAATTTTTTTTTAGTCTATATTTAAAAAAATGGCTGAGTTATAGCACTTTGAATTTCTAGCATGGCTAACATTTTGAAACGATCTTGTATTTGTCACGCGATAACACACGTATTCGCCTATTTCGATGTAAGAAGGCATGTGGATAGTATAGATCAACACCTCGACCAAGTTTACTGTACAGATTCATCAGCCATCTTGTTTCAAAATGGCGGCCATTAAATTAAAAAATATATATATATTTAAAGTGAGGTGCAAAAAAATTAGAAATTGAAAAAGGTTTCTTTCTTAAGTATTTGATCTTGATATAAGGATTCAGGAGCCTCTTTTGTTTGTCTTTACCTTAAAAAATGGCTCAGATATAGCAGTTTCAATTTCTATTGTGGATGACATTTTGAAAAATCCGATTTTTTGCATGCGACAGCACTCCTATATATTAACCGATTCCGATGTGAGTGAGCATGTGCACAGCAATTACTAAGGTCTCGACCAAGTTCACTGCTTAGCCTCATCCACCATGTTGTCTTAAAATGACAGACACTTTAAGAAATTGCCGAATTTGGCAACCAAATATAAGTTACTTTAAAGAAAAGCAGCTTGGATAAAGCTGACTAATTTCGCGAAATTCTCATTCACTATATTGATAAAAATTCGTATTGAATCTCCTATATTCGGTTTCCACTAAATTGAGCTTCGTGTGTTTGCATGATATAAGTTGGCTTTTTTTAAATAAGGATTATGAAAGCTACCTCTTCCTCAAGGCACTGGCCGGAAGGACTTTTGATATTAGATTCATTTCAAAAATACTTTTATAAACAGTATTCAGCTGAAATTATGTGATTTGAAATTAAAATGAAAAATACTTGAGTATGAAACATTTTTGTAGAATAGCGTCAATTTACGAAAAAATGAATCTAATATATATTTTAATATTATTATTTCTTTTTTACATTAACTACAGAGAGTGGTCATCTTTTGTAACGATTTTGATAAAAAATAATGAAATCGCATTTTTTGGTGGTAAATATTCTGTCAACTGCTTATTATTTGTAAATAATCTTATTGACTGACACTTTTTAACTTGTTGTTCCCTTAAAATGGCACGTATCATCAAGCTGTTTATAGGAGGATATAGTTTTTCATTTTCCGAGGAGACATTTTCTTATTCTTTAATTTAAAATTAGTGGGGGGGGGGGTTCAATTAGAATACTTTCTTTTATCTGGTGCATGTTAATATTTTATAATACCTTACAAAGCTTATACTTTTTTTATTAAACATTTTAGAAACCAACAAATTCTTATTTTACACCGGCACAATCTCTATCACCGAGCTTCCTTCCGGGGGAATAATTTTCAATTGCACTAGCATCCATAATAAAAACATATATATGAATTTGTGTCCAATTCCCTTCATACCTTCATATATATTTCGATTGATACAAAATTACACCTAAATTCGCTATTACAGCGGCATCGTTTGGTCGTTTGTAATATATATATATATACAAATCTTACCCTACGTCATTACATCTGCGATTTTATTTCGTTGAGGAGAAACATTCATAAATGCTTCTCTTAAATTGCTATATAGCAAGAAATCCAAACAATCCGCGCAAGAAATACGCACAAACACAGCGCCTCCATCTCGAATATTCCCATTTTAATCTGGACTAGATAACATAGTCAAAAATGTATAAATGACGTTTAGTTCAATTCTATCAACGATTTCAGACCATTTCACGCTATCCTATAATGCAAATGGCACAACAATTACGATCAAAGCACCGTCTTAAAAAATATATATTCCCAATTTAAATTGGTACGTGCTAGCCATAGATGAAAATATATATTTAAAGTTTGGTTCAATGCTAAGCATAATAACATACAATTTTCGATGACACGTAGAGGACACCCAGATATAGAGACACACGGACACAATGACTCTCGGACAAACAGTCATTATCTAAAAATGTACTTTTCTGTATGTCAGACCCTTAAAACAGACCCTGGTATGTCAGACCCTCAAAACATGTAAAACCATCGAAAGCCGCAATTCGAAAAAAAATTTGATTACGATACTTTCTTCTTTTTATAGATAGAAGAAAGTGAAAATTTGAAACTCATGGTATAAAAGTTTCTAAGTGCAACATAAACAAAACTATTAATGTAAAAGTAAAGTCCTTTCAATCCGTACATCCACATATCCACATGGAATAAGAGACTCCAAGAAAAAATACTTTGGAAAAAAAAAACTTCATTCCTTTACTTACAAGAAAGTTTCAGTATAAGATTTATGATTGCGACCGGTTTTTCTAACAATAAGAAAATATTAAATAACAAGTATAAGAAAAATTTTAAAATTAACTCATCATACTATAAGGAGAATACTTTTATATGCGTTTAGATATGAAAATTTGAGTTTCAAAACTCGCCTTAACCAGAAAATCAAATTTTGAAAACCACTGACTGCATCCGCTGGTTTTAATTGTAGACCAAGATTTTACAATGTCAGAAATACACGTTAAAACTTTTTTTTTCAGATTATATTGTTTTTTATGCAGATTCACCAGTAAAATAGATTGATAGAGAAAACTCATTTTTGTTTATTTCGATTATCAATTTTGGGTAAGGCGAGTTTCGAAACTCACTACCTCATATATTATGTTCCCGATATTTACAGAATGATTTTATTTGTTTGTCCAAACAATCTTTTTTTAAAATAAGCTCGATTAGGATAAAACTACCTAAAAATACCAAAAGCCATACCTAAAAATCTATAGTTGGGGCATTCTCCAAATCCTTTGAATTTTATGTCCCTGAATAATTTTAATTTTAGTACATATTCTTGTGTTTTTTTAATATACTGGTGAACATTCCATTGCATAATTGCATAACAATAGTAACGAGATAAAAAGGTTTAGGACGATGTTGGAGGGTCCAAATACCAGGAAAACTCCTATACCGTACCGTGTCACTGATGCTGATTTTTAATTTCGGAGCTGTCTGTATATATATTTTTTTAATAAAAGTAATTCAATGTATTTTTTTCCGAAACGGGGACAATTGTTTTATATAAATATGTAGCAAAACATTAACCTGCACACATTTTTACGGTTAATATTATTTTTTGAACGATGTCCCTGGGTTTTAGATTCCTTACAATCCCTCTTGCTAAACTTATACAGAAAATCACTTCAGATGTAGCTACAGATTTTTTTTTTTTCAAGTTTTTTTCTCATGCAGTAGTATGCTAGAGAAAAAAGGTCTAAAATTTTTGACAGGAAATTTACTCCAAAGTTTAATTCAGTATTTAAATATGAATTTCAAGCATCGTGGCTTTATTGGTTGTCTTACCGTCCCCAAGGTTTATTACTGCACTTTTAGAGGTAAATTATTTTTTTTTTATTTAATCCAATGTAAATAACAGTTTCTAAAAGTCAAAGAACATTGTGGCTATCACTTAGTCTTAACCTAAACCTTAGTCTTTGTGTAAAAATAGTGGTAATGTTCCTTACCGGTCCCATCCTTACATCCCTTTTTTTTCCATTACCGTCCCTTTTTTTCTTATACCATCCCATTTTTGCCTTCCGTCCCTTCTTTAACACCCCTTTAAGATAATGTTATAACAAAATTTTGAACTAAAAATACTACGTTGTTATTATTTCTTATTTGAATGTCCTGTGGGTACTATGCAAATTCATTTTAGTAAAAATGTAGAAGAAAATATAAAGTGATATAATGGTAAGGAAAATTAAACTCGTAAGTTTAACTTAAACCTCAGTTAAAGAAAAAAAATTCGCTGCTGACAATTTTTTCTTTGTTTTGAATCATTAAGGCATTCGTATATCAGAGTAAAATGTTATTCTAGCAATTTTAATTTCGCCAGATTTTTATTCCCGAAAGTCAAAAGATTGTGAGAATGCCCCAGTTATATATATAAAAAACTGAATTGAGGCGATTCCAATTTAATTTATCCCACACATTTTATTACAAATCACTTTAACTTTTCCTACAAGTTTGCAATTCTATATTCTCAAGTTTAATTTTCCAAATTATCTTTTTGGAAAACCTGCGAGAACTTCATTAAGGAAAGAAACTTTTGAGTGGAAAATTACATTCAACATGAAGATAATTGTTGAATATGAATAATCTATCCATTTCTATAAAGTTAAATTGCCAGCTGAAGTCTCAATAATTTATAATCATGTAAGAAGAAAAAGAGATCATTTTATATTAGTCCATTATACAGAAAACAAAATTTAGAAATTTGACCCTAAGAAACATTAATTTCTTGTAAATTGTGAAAAAAAAAAATTCTGTATGAAAAAAGTAAAGCAGTTACACTATGACGTTCCTTGAAAAACTTATATTATTTTTTTTAATTAAAAGGAAAATAAAAAAGGAGAATAATATTATATTGAAATAACCTTTTTAAAGTACATTACTACTAATCTTTCAGTAGTAACGAATAACCTTTGTGAAAATTTTATTTTAAACATTTGTCACTTTTACTTACTAGCAAGTTTTTTAAACAATAGAACGTATTGTACTAAGAAATATTATGCATCCTCCTAATTTACAGAAAGGTAAATGATTGATATCAGTTGCTTTTAGTGCCTACATGGTTCCTATAAAAGTATGATTTAGTTCACATTTTAAACTGAAAATAAGAAAATAGTATTCCTTTTAAATGTAGAAACAATTTTCTAAAATAAGCTTTTAAAAATAACAAAGTCCAGTGTTCTGGAGAAGTAGATTTTTTTGATAGAAATCGATTAGCACATCATTAAGGAAATAAACTTTCAAGTGGAAAATAACATTCATGATGGAGTTGAATTGATCGGCTATTGAAATTCGCTAAATTCTGGAACAAGATTTTATAAAGAAAAGGTACTCTCAATACTGTGAATATTATTTTTTAAAGCAAGACTCAGAATTGAAGGAGTTATAATAAGAAGCAATCTTTATTTATTTTTATTTTTTATTTTTTCGGTTCAAGGAATCGTTTAAACGAATTGAAATTTTATGTTTTCTGCAATTTCTTCTGCAAAAATCACAGGTTCTTTTTGCTATTTGTCGATTTATGCAAAACGACTTTTATCTAAATGCTTGTAAAATTAAATTTGTAGATTGCAATTCTCTTTTTTTAATTTAATTTATTTACATATAAAGCGTTTATAATAAACTTCATCAAATGAATAACAAACGTCCAGGGTTGTTTCGACGTAAAAAATGAACGCTATTCATGATATTTTATATTCATACCATTCCAAAGGACAGGATGCATATAATTTAAATTAAAATGCACTGTGAATATCACCTTTATGATATTTTGCCGTGCAGTGTAACAACTGCGATCGAATGCCATAAAAAGATTGTAATACATCTGCTATCCTTTGCAATGTATTATTCTGAGATAGCATACACAAAATACAGAATAATGCAGCCAAACCTGAAATTTATTTTTTTCTACCTTTCTCTTCCCATGGGATAGGTATGAATAATAAATGACATGTACGCTGCTTAACTTATAAATGCACAAAATCTGAAATTACTTTTTTTTTTTTTTAAGTATCGAATAACAATTGAAATATTTCGGAAAGTAAAATGAATATTTTGTTTATGGAGTATATAAATATCCCTATTAAATATTGCGGTATTTTAAATAGGAAAAAAATACTTTCATCACGAATGTAAAAAATGGAGAGAGAAAATAATATTTCGTTGACACATATTTTTTTTTTTTTAATGTATTCTTTAAAGGATTTTGTGATTCCGCGTACGAGTATTGTGATTAATTTAGGAAAATTGCATATACTCTATTATTCCTGAAATGTATATTTAAATATACAAATCAATGATTCAATTTCCAAAATATGATACATTTCTTTTAACATTGACAATAATCAAGGCATGTAATCAATACGATATTTACTGTTAACAATCTGCAGCAAACTGCCCAGCTATTTTTTTCGTTTTTTGAGAAAATGCTGATATAACCTTAATTGTTTTGGATACTGATCAACACCGTTAAAAATCTGCAGCAAACAAACCAGTCACTTGATCATTTTAAAGATAATGACTACTTGACTATATTAATAAGTGTATCGGATCATATAATTTACGATTTTGTGGTCAGAATAAAGTTAAACAATGGTTATGTAACATTTTTTTTTTTATAAAAATGGCCGAATGACAGGAGATTTTGCAGCAAAATTTTAGCAGTGAGTGAGAACGCTTCAAATTAGGGTCAAGTAACTGCAGTTTCCTGCACATTTTACCAGTGAAAGCTTCAAATGACTGTAACCATTTTCTATAAGAACAGTTGAATGAATGCCGCAGAAATTGTTGCCTCAGAATTTAAGCAATTCACATGATATATATATATATATATATATATATATATATATGCATGTATGTATCAAATATGTTTAAATTGACGGTATGGCGTTGCATATTTATAGTGAAACTTTTAGTTAAGATATAAATGTAACATTGCAACTATTCGATGACACGTTCTTGAAAAGAGAAACCATAAATTACTGTTTTTAATACGTAAAAATTTTAATATATGGTTTGAATTATTTAAGGTCTTTATACTTTTAATTATTTTGTACATAAATTCTAGCATATCTGTGTTATTACAGTTTTTATTTGTTTTTGAATAAAGTTCATTCTTTTAATATTTAACGGACTCTACGTATCTGAAATTATTTAAAGGCTATGTAAGTTGGTTGCGTATAGTCATTGATACGCTTTCGAACGCGTTCGGTATACGGAAAAAATCAAGACGTATTCTTACATTTAGTACTTTAAGGTCTTAAACGAAACTAATATTTTGAAAAAAAGTATTGTTATTTACTCTTTGAAAAAAAAATTCGAAAAAGTTTGTTTTCGCGATCGAATTTATCCACCTTCGGCGACGCTCCTTTTTTGGATGTATTTCAAATGTACAGATTCACAAAATACACGTATTCAAAGCTGAGACGTTATGCTTCTTGAAAAAATAATCGGGATTTCAAAATATGAATTTAAATCCTTTCACACAAAATTCGCGACTACAGCAGAGAGTCACGAGAGACCGGAACTACATCAACTAAAAAATTGTTTAGGTGCTCGGACCAATTTAAAAGTATTTAAAAGAATAAAATCTGAGGAATTTTCGATGTAACGAAAAATTCAGACACTTTCCGACCGGTTTTGGCTAATGTTTTCCCTACCAAATATGCATATTGTTTTAAAGAATAAATTTTTCAAAAATGTTTGGAAACAGTTTATTTTCATAACCGATTAAAATTTTGAAGAGTTTGGACCACAAAACTGTTTTTGTCATGTTAAAGGAACTGACGTGAAAAAAAAACAACAAAAAAGCGAGAAGAATACATGTTTATTTTACAACTACATCAATATTTCTTTCTACATGAATATTTTACGAAATATTTACACGAGCTTCAAAACCGTGATCTATATAAACAATACAAATTTCAAACTGTTCAGACGACAATAACTTTTTTTAAATAAATTTCAATATTTATTGCGAAGTTTTTATTTAAAAGTATATATTCATACGAAATGAGGTTTAAGATATAAAATCATAAAAAAAAAAATAGTTTACGTAAGGTTATTATTACGGGGAGGTCGACGCCGGCCTGGGATCTGGTATCACAATAAAGAGTTTATTTACTGTCTTTGATATTAATAATTTAGAGACATGAATTTTATATTAATAAGTGAAAGAGTTTTATTGGGATAATTTCGTACATACTGGGCATACTTAAAATCTATAATACTAAGACGGTAATGATATGTTTTACATTCACTCTTATTAAATTTTTTTACTTGAAAATTAAGTATATTTACGAAGGATTTAAAAGTAGTTCATTTCACTAAAAGAATATATGCTTTTTTTACTGATACATAGAATTGTAACATTTCTCAAACGTGTAAATATTTTTACACTTGCTGAACCATAATAGTTAAAAAATCATTTTATTCACTGATTGTTAAGTTTTGAACTGATTTTAAATTGTAACGCAACTCACAGAGTTTACGTTAAATTTTCTGTAAAAGAAAATAGCATGACAGATTATAAATTATGTTCATGTTTGCAGTTGGCAATACTATGGAAAATTTAAATCTAGTGGAAAATCTTCTTAATTCGTGAAAAAAGTACCAATTTCAACTATATGTGTTATTTCTGTTATGTTGTTATTTAAAAAAAAAATCGAAACCTAACTTGTGATACTTCGATTTAAAAGTTGTGTTAATAATAAAAAGAAAAAAAACTAAATAATTGTTTAACAGTTGATAGTTGCATTTTGAAGTATTATGTAAGTTTACGTTTTTTTTTATTAAAAAGTAACTTTTATACATTTGGAAGACTGCAAATGTATAATAGCAGATTTTTTTTTTTTTTTTTTGCCGGTTTCTGACGGAGCACTCGTTTGCCCCATCCCCCCAACGAATATTCAACTCACCTTAAATTTCAAAAGTGTTTAATATGTGTTATAAAGTATGACATAGTTTAAAAGCGATTTCTTCTTTAGTGTCAAATTATATTATAAATCATATAAATTATAATATAAAATTATATTATAAAATTAAAAAATTATTATAAATCAAATCCCCCCCCCCTCCCCAATTGTCCGTGCGAAAAAGCATCTATTTTATAGAATTTAAAATTGGTTTTTTCATAAATCGGAAAGTTGTGGTCCAATTTTTTTTAATTTATATTTTATGAATCAGCATACGGAATAACATCCGGATGCGAAAGAACCAAATTTGTAAAATCAATACTTAAAACTTTTGTACTGCGATTATCAAACTCCAGTATAAAAATTTATCTCTTTCTTTCTGTGTCACTATGCAAAAATGCAATTCTGGAATTTATTACCAAAAAATTTATTATCTTCGCTTCCTATTGTGGAAATTAAAAAATAAAGACATATTCTGGAAGAAAATGAAATTTTAATTTTACGTCGGATGGCGTAAAAATCGTAGCTCAAAAATCGATATAAAAAAATGTCCGGCTTTGACTGCAAAACGCAGCTGTTTTGTTATCGCAGAAAATTCAGTGTCATCACACATTTGTCGCATTTACAAATGAAGGAAAATAAAAGATTTTTTTCTCGATTTTTAACGAATTTTCGAGTTTTTATGGCACGATCGAGGTATTTTTTAGAATTTCTAAAAGCTGATTTTTCCCGTCTTATGGAACTATTTTCGAATTTGTGGGATGCGTAGAAAAAAGTAATCGCGTCTTAAGGACAGTCCTTATCTGCCGTTAAAATGACACTGTTTTTAATCCATAGAAGAGATCGTTTTTGTAATTTGATAATAAAATCCATGCTTTTGTTGAATTATGAATGCCTTTCCGATCTTGTAATTGGGGTTTTCTAATTAATAACGTCCACTAATATTAGACTTTTTCAAAATTTATGATTTGTCATTTGATATGAGGTGTTCAGGTATAAGAATGCAAAATTTCACATCTCCAAAATATATAGTTTCTAAGAATGTCTGAGCTCTGTGACGGACGGGCAAACAGACAGAAAGACAGAGGAGTGAGACGAATAGGGTTTCTCCAGATGAACAAAGCCCTAAAAAAAAAGAATTTCACAATAAGCACAAATAGTAAAATCGCAAGAATATTTTTTTTAAAATTACTTTTATTTTGAATAAGTTTACAGAGAAATTATCAATAAAATGCAAACTTATAAATGTCATAATAATTTTAATTTATTTTGTTGAAAATATTTTTGAATTACTACAATAAAACTCTGTTACAAAATAAATAAATAAATAAATAAATAAATAATAAAAATAAATAAAATAAGTGATAATTTCAGATTTTTGTGTACTAAATTTTATTATTTATTCAGAAAAAAGAAGTTCTTAAAATATTTTGTTCAAAGAATCAGTTTTTTATATGTTTATTAAAAATTGCAATTTCGTTAAATACACAGTATTATTTTTGTAGAGAATGATGTTTGTAGCTGTCACAATGTGCACATAAATATTTAACTTCCTAAGTAAAACGCTTGAGAGCTTTAATGCATTTTTGAAACATTCTGATAAGCATATTAGGAAGATCACATTAAATAATTTAAGATGAATTTTCTCTTATAATATACTGGAAACACTTGCACTTTTATTACTTTATCATTTATGAAATATTTTCAATAGAAAAACAAATAAAACTCTCATGGTATAGAATGTACAGAAATATAGATTCTAAATTTTACAAATATGGGGACAATTAACACAATTTTAAAGTTAAATCATCAATTAAAACAAATCCATTACAAAATGCTATAACGCAACAGTTGCTTTTAATGAAAAAAAAAATCTAATCGTATAAAGAGCTTTATTAAATCATTTCTTATGTTAATACTAATGGATCTAAATCTCTGTATGTCTGTACCAAGAAACAATTTGCGAAGTTGGCGAATTGCTAGCCGCGAAAATTTGAATCGGCGCATAAAATCTTTTGAATCCTTGATTAGAAATTCCGAAGAAATCAGACTATAATTATCAGAGGTATTAATTTAAAGTTAATCAAAAAGCATTTTCTTTTAATTTAAAACCGCCAGCTTCCCGCACCATAGGTTCGTTCTAAACGAGGACGACAATCATAGGTTATTTTGGACAAAAGTTAGTTGGATATGAAATTCGTATGGAAGGATTATTTATTTTTAGAAGATTTCTTTCATTCTAGGCCTCTCAGACTAGTAGGCGATGCTCGCTATTCTAAACTATAACGTTTTTTAAAGTGAAAAAAAATATATTACATCTGTTCATAATTTATTTAAAAAATACCAAAATACAGTCGACTTCATTAAACAGTTAAGAAGCATATAAAAATAATTCAAAAAGAACAATAAACATTTCGAACTTGCTTAAAATTCCTGAACAGTAATGTAAATAAATACAGATTCACGAGAGAAAAAAAAAATTGAACTTGTAGTTGAGACCATATGTCACAAACAATAAAATACGAAGAATTTAAATTCCAATGAGCGTGTGGAATTTCTATTGCTTGGATAAACTTTATATAAAGGATTTCTGTGATTTATTTGCTTCTTAAATAGAGTCATATACATATGTATTTTTTAACCACTTGCATTGGATATATTCTCATAACAATGTGTTTTTTATATATAAATTAGTTGAAAAAAACTAAACCAAAGCTGTACTATCCACGAAGGATCAGGGCCTACAGCGCCCAACTCTTTTTACTTGACCCTGTGTCCCGAGGTGCTATGCAGCATGTGCCCTGGCCAGGTGGTCAACCCAACGCGAGACCCTCGGTGTTTAGTTCCCAAGCAAGCTTGGTACTCATTTTATCAATCCCGAAGTGATGAAAGGTTGAGTCAACCTTGCCCAGCCGGCAGCAGAACTCGCGACCTGTAGCGGGGCAGACAGGCGTGCTGACCACCGGGCTTCTGTAAATTAGTTGGAAAGCTGCAAAATACAGTATGACTATTTTTAATAATCTTCACATTATTTAAGGAGAGAAAATCTGAGATTAAATAAGACGTTTATCACTATTGAATTTAAATCACTTTTTTCAAATATATGTGCTTAGGTTACAAGTAACCCTTTTTATGTACTAAATTAAAGTGATAAAAAGTCTTGTAAAATATTATCTGCGTAGCTAATAATTTGTAACAACCTTTTCAGGATAGTTAAATTTATTTAGGCATGTGTGTATATTATGTAACGAACGTATTTTTTATTTATCTCGAGACATTTATTTCAAAATTCTTACTTTACTAGCTAGGCAATAAAAAAAAATAAGATCCACTGGCAAACATTTAAGTTAGGAAATCAAATTTTTTTAGGAAATTTTCAATTTACACATTTTCGTTTGTATGTATATATAACAAATTAGGTTATTTACCCCCTTTTAACATATCAGCACTCATTTTTGCTCTTTTTCTACACTTTAAAACTAAGCTGAGGAAATATTTTCACTCGCACATACAAAAGAATCACAAAAGACGTGATTAATTATCCTATGTGTTAAAGCAAAATTCGATTTCAACGATATGTGACCTTAATTTATTAATGATTATATGGATGCACTACATAAATTCAAATTAGATTTTGATAGCGACAATTTCAATAATTTAATAAAGTTAGCATATTCACTAACGAGCACAGTCCCTGTAAGAAATTACATTTAATATACAAAATGTATTACATGGTAATGACCTAAATATTGTGAACGAACATGTTGATCTTACTGAATTTAAACAGAAAAGCATTGAGAATATTATTGCAATATAATCTTTATACGCATTATATAGTTAAAAAGTAATTCTTACACTGAGACATACACAAAAAGGAAAATTTATGATTCAAACAAACACGATTGTGTATTCAGTGCGTTGACAATAGTTTCAATTCTAATAGATATACATAATAAGTATATTAAAGTTTACACAGATGTCTTCTAAACTGTGAAATGTAATTTTAAAAGTATCGACATTGGTAAAGACAGGATCTTCATTAACGCAGCTGTGTGACCAACAGGAAATTAGATTTCACTTGAGAAATGTAGTATACAGAAATAGCTTAAATGTTTGAGAGACCGCGTTCGTCTTACGGAATTTGAAACATGACACCTTAAAATAAATATTAATATTAACTTGAAAAAGAAAAAAACTAAAAAAGTTATTCTATGTAAATTAATGTGAAAATTAGTAATATTTTAAAAAGATAGAATATACAATTAAACATTACATATATTCTACATTAAAAAATAAGATATAGTATGCTCTTTAAATTAAGCTTTCAGTTCCAAAATAAGGTACAGTAGCACAATTTTTATCTATATGTTTGTTTTTACTTATTTAGCATGTAAATGAGTCAAATGTATACAATTTAAATGGATATTTTGGTTTTTATTTGGTTCATATTTTATATCATACTGCTGTGTACGCTGGCGATTGGAGCTATATTTCTTTGACACTTTTGATAGACAAATCTTTTATAACTGTTATACTAATGTTAAATCTTGCAAAAAAAATCCGCATTAACATTATACAAACAATGGTAAACACAAAACGTCTGGCAACATCCAGTCGTCATGATTCAAAAGCTTAAAAAGTTAAAAGAAGCATCTTGTTAATTCTTTGAGATCTGCAATTTCAGCCGAATATCTCCCACTGGACTGAGGTTACTTGGTACTTTTCAGGAGTTCTTAAAAAATACTTGAAATATATGTATGTTTATAATTTTTTTAAATTATAATCTCGAAACTTTTCTTGTTCATAATCAATGAACTATTTGATGCTAAAAATTAATATTTAGATTTAGTTAAATAATGCTATAAAACGTGATAAAATATCTTTATTAAGATTGACGATCGTTTCATCGTACAAACGGTGACATTTTCAAAATCATTCACAATATAAAATATTTTCACATAATTCAAAAATAATAAACATAGTAAACAATACCACGAGACATGCTTCATAATGAAAAACATTGCAAACATAAAATTAAATTAAAATTAAATTTAATTTAGCCATTTGCGAGTGTGGATTAATTTTCTTATAATTTTCTTACTCTGTTTATAAGTGATTATTATACATATTGAATTAATATTTAATGAGAAATTATAGAAAAAAAAAACAAGTTTTCTTTATAAAAAGTCATCTTTATAAAAAGTTCCGCATAAGAAAACATATTTTTTACATGAAATTTACATAGACTTGAATAAAATAATTGCCAAATGTTTTACAAATATCTGAAAATAGGTTTTATTCGTATATAAACATCATTTAGTAAAATTTGCTTTTATGTGGTACATATCAAATTTCAAAGAGCAACAAAACAAGGTTCACATAAGTTCAAATTAAGCTATGATGCCAGATAGTTTCATACACTTACTTCTGTTTAGCGTTTCCACGCATTTTTTTTTTCAAAATAAAATGTTCGTAGATAATAAGACTGCGAACTGATACAGTGTGTCCACGTATAACCTGGCCGACCTTTATTTTCGCAACCGTTGGTCCTAGATTTATACTTTCAATTACAAAAATGGTTTAAATAAGGTAAAGAATTATTTTTAAAGCGATTTGGGTCAAGAAAAATATATATTAAAAATTACGAAATTTAAATTTCTTTACGGTCCCTCGGTCCTATAAGTGATATTTAGTAAAAATTTACTATGACACTAACAAGTAAGACAGAAAAAGTCCCATTCATCTAACATTAAAATTGGCCGAGTTATGAAACTTTGAAATGCATGACTTATATCACTTTTTTGCATATCAAAACAGATGATTTCGACCATGCTTTCAGGGGTCGTATATAAAATACTTAAACTTATTTCAAGGTATCTGCGGTTTGAAAGAAATTGTACAGCTATTACAATTTAGTTAACTTTATTAGTCAAATTTCAGATTAGTTAAAATAATTGTATTTTAACATATGTTGTATTTTATAAGGCTATGACTGCTTTTAACAAAAATTATGTTATTTTCATAAGGTTTTATTTAACTTGCAACGATCGTCTTTCCAGTTTAAAATTTGTACTCGAACTTTAACTGACTTTCAAATGTCCGATCGAACTTAAAATTTTACATACTGACTTAAATCAGATTATAAATTAATATTATTATGATTTTGGACGCTTACCATCTTATACATAATTATATTAGTGGATAACATAAAATAATTCGGATAGATTACCGTCAATAAGTTTAAGAAATGGTTTTAGATTAGAAAACATACACCTGCGATGGTTGTGTTTTTTAACTTTTATAATTACGTTTTATGTATTTTGTAACGCTAAATAAAAAAAATTTACCTTCACTTTTAACCATCATGTCAGGATTTTTTGCAAATCGTAAATTTAAAGGTTAAAAAAAAGCGAAAAATCTTAAACTAAAAGTAGATGTAAGACTTTTTTATTTAGTTTAATTTTATTTAATTCAATAATTTATTCAATTTTTGACTTATACTGGGTTTCTTACAGCTAAACAGCTCAGGGACCCGATGTGGTTGAGAAGAGAGGGGGGATCAATTTTAACTTTGATCTTTTTAACTTTGAAATTTGCGATTTGAGAAAAATCCTCAGGTGATGGTTTAAAATGAAGGTCATTTTCGGATTCAGCGCTAAAAAATGCATGTGAATCAATTTTCAAAAGCTAAAAAACGTGGCACAATATAAAATTTGAAAGTCGGTGTAATCTAACAGCATTTTAAAATATGTATCTTTTTGTAAAAAATTGAGATTGTTGTTTTTCATCCTTTTATTTAACACAAATTCTGTTATTTTTATCCTCTTATATGTTCCGTACAAATTGTATATTTTGCAGTAATATGTCAAAATGATTAAAGATTTCAAAGTTATACTGCAATGTTAATTTTACTCTCACCCATTTCTTTAATATCTGACGATAATTATATTTCTACTAAATTTGTGAATGACCCTTAATTTGAAGCAAAAAATATGCTCCAACTTTAAACAGCTATTACTCGGTCAATTTTAATCGTAGTATAACAGGACTTTTTTGGGCCTTACTTGTCAGTGTAACAGGAAAATTTTACTAAATATAATTTATAGGACCGGGGACCGTATAAAAACTTAAATTATATAATTCTTCTCTAAATTGTTTTTTCGCTTCAAACTTTTTTTATCTTAACTCTGCACTTAATTTTGACCACTTTTGTAATTAGAAGTATGCATCTAGGACCAACGGTTGCGAAAATAAAGGTCGGTCAGTTTATACAAGGACACACTGTATAGTAGGTATTTTTATAGCTCAGAGAGTTAAAATTTGACCCCGAGAGACCTTCGGGCTTAGTTCGCTTCACTGAAAACGGCAACCCGAGTGACACTCGTGCTTAGACCTCAAAGTGTTAAAACAGGATGTAAAAATCAGGTGTCAGCACATTAATTAATTTAAAAAGAATATAAAATATAGACTTGAACTGAGCTATGGAAATTTTATTTAAGTATTACAAACAAAAAATTAGGCACAACCAGGTTTACATATCATAAAATGGATATTTAATATAGATATGAGATTGTATTCATAAATTTAATGAAAGTATTCTTTGTTCCATAAAGTAAAATTATTGAAATATTGATAAATGCGAAATATATATATACGAACTAGTTACCCTCACTTTTCAAGTGTTATTCAAACTGTTATATCCTTAACCAAGAATCCGAAATAGTAGCGATCTATGTTAAGAGATGGCAGCACTACACAATCTGTCTGTAAGGCTTTGCACATAGCCGAGAATATTCTGCCTAGTTGTAAAATGTGACTTGTTCTGAAAGCTGCGGTTTAGCAGCTGCCGTAAATAATGTATAATAAACTATAAGTAATCTTATAGTTATGCCTTCTTCCTTAGTTAAGAGTAATTAGTTAATAATTAAAGCGAGGCGATATAAAAGTGGCGACTAAAATGAGATTTAACCCAAATTAAAATGCAGTGAATTTTTTTTTTTGTTGTTGTTGTGAGAAAAAAAAAAAAAAAAAAAAAAAAAAAACTTTTTCGAAAGAGAAAAAGAAAAAGTGGCACGGAAAATGGCGGATAAAGAAATAATTTCTCTGGGACGCTTAGAAGAATTTAATTCGGATGTTCCTTGGATTATTTACGTCGAGAAAATAGATTTTTATTTCTCAGCGAATAGCATCAAAAATGATGAAATGAAGAAGAATATTTTACTAAGCTCTGTTGGAACAACAACTTTTGCTATTTTACGAGATATTATTGTTCCGAATACGCTGAAAGAAATCACTTTATAGCATTATTTTACTTAATCTGAAAGAAATCAGTTACGAGGATCTTTTAAAGAAAGCTAAGGATCATTTTTCACCACGCCCTAGTGAAATTGTGGAACGATTTAAGTTCCAGAAACGACTAAGGAAGCAAGGAATAATATAGCCGATTTTATAAGAGAGTTACGTCGTTTATCCGAACATTGCAACTTCGGAAATGCGCTTAATGACCGCCTGCGTGATCAGTTGGTGTTTGGTATCCAAAATGAAAAGATACAGCAGAAATTACTGGATTCCAGGGATTTAACGTTCGAAAAAGCGGTGGAAATAGCTGAGTCTTTTGAGATAGCTGAGGCTGGAGTGAAATCCCTACACATCGGAGATACTACGACTGTCAATCAAGTGCGTGTTTCTAAAGGAGAGAAATCGAAAGTGGAGAAGTATGCTCATGCACCTAAGCCTAAAGAAGATAAATTCGCGGCTGAGAAACCGTGTTACAGATGTTTTAAAAATCATAACCAAAATTATGCCTTTTTAAATCTGCAGAATGTCATTTCTGCCATCGATTGGGTCATTTAAAAATTTGTTGTCGTAATAGAAAATTCGGAATGAAAAGTGAGAAGACTTTTGAGAACAGAAAAATTAAAACTGTTCAGGAAGAATATTGTTTAAATTTTATGGACGACAACTCCAATAATCTGTCGTGGGTAAAATCTGTTAAAATAAATGGTGTAAATTTACAATTTGAAATCGATAGTGGTGCGGCTCATACTATCTTAAGTAAAAGTGTTGCTCATAAATTGTTCTCAGGTAAGCTGTCTTTAATTAAATCTAATATTAAGCTACAAATTTATACTAAAGACTCTTTAAATGTTTTGGGAGAATTAAAAGTAAATGCTGTTTTTAATGAATATTGTATACCTGATTTAACCCGAGAGTAGTCGCGACATTTTTTAGAACGTTAGTAGTCGCGTTCGGTCGATTTGCTGCCGTTACCAGCAGGCCGAAAACGAAGGGGAAACTTGCCGGTGTTATCAGATGATCGAAAACGGATAACGTAGGGTGAAAATATTGACTGAACTTTAAAAGATTACAGCAATTATTCATTTTACAACCTTTTACAGCAAATTATTTATTTCGCTTAAGTATATATTCAGTTGGCATCTAGATAAATGTTTTTAATAACTCTTTCTTCGTTTTGCATAAATACTTAAAACTAAATAGTAAATGATTTGATTAATTTCTGATGTTACTATGAATCAATAATTAGTAGGAAAAGATTTACGAATATGAATCTAAATTCGTGATAGGGGATTTTTATTATTATTATTATTATTATTATTATTATTATTATTATTATTATTATTATGGAAGGACAGAATCAGAGTCAGGTAGATTTTTATGATACTCTGGCATTCTATATCCATTTAATAAAATAAAATTAATAAATTTAGCATCAATATATTACACGGACATTAAATTAAACAATTAAACTGAAAATAAAAATGGAACCTATGACATGCAACAGAAAATCAAATACAATACCACTAATTCACCAGCATATTATATATATATATATGTATGTATATATATATGTATGTATATATATATGTATATAATAAAAAAAACGGTAAAAAATACTTAATTCCGAAATTATAAATGTAAATGTTGTAACTACATTTTATTTATTTATTTTATGGGGTGTCTGTGTGTGTATGAGGGGGAGAGGAGGGGGGGGGGGCTCACGAGATTTTATGATTAAATCCATTTTTCAATTGAAAATGCACGATTTGTAGCTTTTCTACTTATTTCAGGGTGGGAGCAGCGCCCTTGAATAAAAACTCTGGATACGAATTTAGCTTATATAAAGTAAGTAATAAGTTATTGAAATTATATATTTAATTTAAATACATTTGCAATTGTAGATTTAAATCCTAAGATGGATAAAATATTTTAATTAATAGAATCACTGAAAGGTTCATCTTAATAGGGATGTATTTTACAGCAACTATTTAATTAAAATAAATATTCAATTATACATTTCATAATAAGGTATTAATGTTATAATTTATTATTTTATAATAACATTCATTAAAATAATAAAAACAATAAGAAAATTTTCTCCGAAATTATAAATATGTAGCAATAATTTTATTTAAATGAATTTTCTCTCGTATTCTGGAAAACATTATTCTGAAAAATAGTTTGAACAATTGATGAAGGACAACAAATTTAAATTTTTTAGTAACCGTCCCCAAGCCTCTAATGGATTTCAATAATAATAATAAAAAAACATTTTCTGTGGCATTGTTAAAAAAAAATGTGTTTTTACTTACAGTATAAAAATTTAAAAATAGATAAATTTGAGAAAAATACTTAAAATATTTTTTTTAAATCATAGTATAAACATTCACTGAATTATCCAAAAGAGATTTTTATTTGCGTAATTTCTAACCTACATTATAAAATTCTCATTATTTTTCTTATTGTACAAATAAATTATATGTATGTTCTTCGCAGATATACATACTACATTTCTGAGAAAATTGTTTTATCTTTCGAATTTGTTTTATTGTACAAAAACGATACTTTTCAGATTTTGGAGATACGGCAATTTTTTTACTGATTCCCACAAAATTCTCTTCTCTTTTTTTTTAATAGTTTGGCAGTGTTATTGTCTGTTTTCTTTCATTTATATGTTCCGGTAATAAATGGAAAGCAAGTTCTTTGAAATAATGATGATGAATTACCCTTTTTTTCCATATTTAAACGATTATCAATTTGAGAATTTATTCCCGCAATGTTTGACAATGAAAAAAAAATGTAAGTGACCATCCATCAGTTTTTTGTGCGAACTGACTTTACAACAAATAAAATAAAACAATTTTAAGTCACATTCTAAAAGTAAAAAAAGTACTCCATGAACGGGGAAAATAGTAGAAAGAAAGAAAGACGAAATAACAACGAGCAGAGAGTCCGTATTTCGAAGAAACTTTCCCCCACATATTTCGCGGAAATGGGAAAGGATGAACACGAGGGGGAAAATTCAAGTAACGCAAGTGCTCGCAACGCGGTCATTTAGACCGATTGAAACTTAAGAATGCGGTAAAATGCTAAGAAATAGCAGGAATGACTTGCAATTTTACTACACAAGAGTGTGAACACTCAAGGTCAGCTACACGGAATTTAGCTATCGTAACTTTAACAGGAAATGAGTTACAGGAAGATAACGAATTTCGGGCGGGGAAAAGACCAACGCGCGACTATTAACGGGTTAAGGATATTAGTAATTAAAGAGGAAGGTCCGAGTCTAATAGGAAAATCTTGGTTTAAAGCATCAAAATTATTTTGGCCTAATATAAATATGATTAAAAGCATTTCGAAAGATGATTTAACTAGAAATTTTCCTAATGTTTTTGCTGACGGGATCGGGACAATCAAGGGTCCTGCCGTGTCAATTGAATTGAAAAAATATGCAAAACCAGTTTTTCTTAAGTCTCGACCTGTTCCTTTTGCTTTAAGAAAAGCTACTGATGTTGAATTGGAACGATTAACTAATGCGAGTATTTTAAAACCTGTTGATCATTCAGAATGGGCTAGTCCTATAGTAAGCCTAATAATTCTGTTAGAATATGTGGTGATTATCGAGCAACAGTTAATACTAATACTGAAAATTATAATTATCCTCTTCCTAGAATGGTATTTTCTAAATTATCAGGTGGAAAATTTTTTACTGCTTTTAATTTAAAAGATACTTTTTTAAAACAACCTGTAGATATCGAAAGTAGTAAAATTTTGACTATAAATACACATAAAGGTTTATTCAATGTGTTACGATTAGCATTTGT
Organism: Maratus speciosus; assembly: GCA_963932465.1. Lineage (NCBI taxonomy): Eukaryota > Metazoa > Arthropoda > Arachnida > Araneae > Salticidae > Maratus > Maratus speciosus. The sequence continues at coordinate 54,839 of CAWVRF010000773.1, forward strand.
GTGTAAAATGTGCTCCGGGTATGTTCCAAAGAAAAATTGAACATATTTAAAACAAAAATTGAATATGTTGGTGTATTTTTAGATGATGTTATTATTAGTGCTAGTAATGAATCAGAACATTCTGAAAGAGTTGAAAATCTTCTGAAATGCTTTTCTGAGCATGGTATAAGATTAAATAAGGAAAAATAAAAATTTATGGTTTCAGAAGTTTCTTATTTAGGTCATAAAATATCTCAAGAAGGAATTAGACCTATTCCAGAAAAAGTTAATGCTATTTTTAATGCTCCTATTCCAAGTAATGTGTCACAATTGCGTTCATTTTTAGGCTTAATTTCTTATTATAGAAACTTCCTGCCTAATATTTCAGATGTTTTAGAACCTTTACACAGATTATTAGATAATAATGTAAAGTGGTCATGGTCAGAAAAGCATGAAAAAGCGTTTCAAAAAGTTAAACAATTATTATGAACATCTCCTGTTTTAGAATTATATGGTGTAAACAAAGATATAGTTTTAAAGTGTGATGCTTCTCAATATGGTATAGGGTCAGTTTTAAGCCACATTGTTGAGGGTAAACAGAAACCTATTGCTTATGCTTCGAGAACTTTAAATAAAACTGAAAGAAATTATGCTATGATTGATAAAGAAGCTTTATCTGTAATGTTTGGTGTCACTAAATTTCACCAATATTTAGCTGGAAAACATTTTAAAATTATAACAGATCATAAACCTTTAATTAGATTATTTGATCCTGTTAAAAAGGTACCTGATACATTATCACCTAGAATGCTGAGACGATCGTTAATGTTAGCTGGGTATGATTATACAATTGAGTATGGCGAAGGTAAAAATAATAAAAATGCTGACGCATTAAGTAGATTACCTTTCCCAGAAACTGTAAATGTAGTAAGTAATCCTGCGGAAATAATGTTTGTTTCAAATAATGATAATTGGCCTGTTACTTCTAAAACTATTGCAAAGTGGACAACTGAAAATCCTGTAACTAAACAAATTTTAGAATGGGCGTTACAGGGGTGGCCGCGGAAGGTTAAACCAGAAGAATATCAACCATATTTTCGTAGAAGGGAGGAAATTTCCTGTCTAGAAAATTGTCTATTGTAGGGACATAGAGTGATCATTCCAGAGGAAGGCCACGAATATATATTAAAATTACTGCATTCCGTTCATCATGGTATATCGAGTATGAAAGCGAAAGCTAGGGGTGTAGTTTGGTGGCCAAATATGGATAAAGAAATTGAACAAACGGTAAAATCTTGTAATAGATGTCAGATGTTTGCGAGGGATTGTCCCAAAATGGAACCCTTGAAATGGAAATCTGAACTGCCCTGGGAAAGCATCCATATAGATCATGCCGGTCCTTTTGAAGGTAAAATGTTTTTAATAGTAGTCGATTCTTATACTAAATGGTTGGAGGTAGAGGTAGCTTCCAGGTCTGATAGTAAAACTACAATTAAGGTATTAAGGAGAATTTTTGCTATATTTTGATTACTTGTTGAATTGGTCAGTGATAATGGTCCCGCGTTCACAAGTGATGAATTTGAGGAATTTCTTAAAAATAATGGAATTAAGCATACGCCTATTCCACCTTATCATCCGTCTTCGAACGGACAAGCGGAAAGGTATGTGCAAACTGTGAAAAATTGTCTTAAAAAGCTAGATAAAAGTGACATAACATTGCCAATTTCACGAGTTTTGTTAGAAAATCATTCCACTCCTCATTCGGTGACTGGTAAAACTCCTGCTGAATTAATGTTTGGAAGGTCAGTTCGAACAGCCCTTCACTTGGTATTACCATCAAAACCTAAAGTACAGCAACCTCTGCATAAATTTAAACTTCATGATTTAGTTTTTATTAAAAATTTTGGAAAAGGGGAGAAATGGATAAAAGTTAAAATTATGAAATTATTGGGGAGTAGATGGGTTTTAGTAAATAGATGTGACGGAATAATGTGTAAACGTCACGTTGATCAGTTGAGACGAAATAAAGAGATAAGTGATGAAATATCAGAGAGAGTTATAGAAATAAATCGAAATGATAAACTAATGTCAGACAAAGTTGAAAATTTGGACATAGTGGTAAAAATTACAGTCATTATGATAGATATGAAAGGGTTAACCAAAACCGTTTTTCGGGAATTAATGGGAAAATAAAAGAACAGCTTAATAATGATGATACTATAGAACCAAGCCAATCTCAGCCTTCGCATGATATTGTGCATTCGGTGACTGGTAAAACTCCTGCTGAATTAATGTTTGGAAGGTCAGTTCGAACAGCCCTTCACTTGGTATTACCATCAAAACCTAAAGTACAGCAACCTCTGCATAAATTTAAACTTCATGATTTAGTTTTTATTAAACATTTTGGAAAAGGGGAGAAATGGATAAAAGTCAAAATTATGAAATTATTGGGGAGTAGATGGATTTTAGTAAATAGATGTGACGGAATAATGTGTAAACGTCACGTTGATCAGTTGAGACGAAATAAAGAGATAAGTGATGAAATACCAGAGAGAGTTATAGAAATAAATCGAAATGATAAACTAATGTCAGACAAAGTTGAAAATTTGGACATAGTGGTAAAAATTACAGTCATTATGATAGATATGAAAGGGTTAACCAAAACCGTTTTTCGGGAATTAATGGGAAAATAAAAGAACAGCTTAATAATGATGATACTATAGAACCACGCCAATCTCAGCCTTCGCATGATATTGTGGCAGGTACAGTTGTGAGTAATAAAAATGATGTTACGACAGATAAAACTGTAAAAGACAATTTGACTAAAAACAATGACGAGGACTGTAAGAAAAGTGCTCCAGTTCGAAGAAGTCAAAGAACAAGATTGCTTGTAGTTCGTTTGAACTATGAGGGGAGGGGTGTTATATCCTTATCCAAGAATCCGAAATAGTAGCGATCTATGTTAATAGATGACAGCACTACACCATCTGTTTGTAAGGCTTTGCACGTAGCCGAGAATATTCTGGGCAGTTGTAAAATGCGACTTGTTCTGAAAGCTGCGGTTTAGCAGCTGCTGTAAATAATGTATAATAAACTATAAGTAATCTTATAGTTATGCCTTCTTCCTTAGTTAAGAGTAATTAGTTAATAATAAGAGCGTGGCGATATAAAACAAACTTTTTTTAAATTTTGATGTAGTTATAATTTGTTAAACTATATTTGTTATTTCAATTTCGGTAATATGACAATGAAATAAATATTCACTTCAGAATTCTAAAGATATATTAAAAAAAATATGATTGCCACAATATTGCTAGAATAATAAATTCAAAGACTTTTTCGTGTTGGTATTTCCGTGATACTGTTATTTAATAGAACATTCAGAATGCTACATGTATTTAAAATCATTTAAACTTTCGCATGACTTTTGTTGCTTTTATTACGCAATTTATAGTTTGCAATTTATTATTTTTTTTTAATTATAAAATTAGAATCTGAATAAAAGTAATTAAATTATGGAAATAATGTCCAATATTAACATTTACAATGAATTTTTTTAACGCTTTTCAACAAAGTTAAAAAGTGTTTATGACTTCGCTTTGTCTGGCATTATGTCTGTCTCCCCGCGCTCTAACTCTCGTAAATATACTCGGATTGCCATGAAATTTCTTCATGTAATTGTTGTTTACCATAGCACGTTCTCTACTTCAAATGAAGATTTTAACATGTTTATTTCATTTACAGTCAAATGTATTTCGTTATATTACGGCCAATGGGAATTAATCGTTTCAAATGATTTTTATGATGTTACACTCTTTCAAACATAATAAAACAGATATGCTTTTATGAAGTGCACTAAAATATGCATTCTGTAGAATATGTGGTGCAGAGAATAGGTATCATTCATTTACAGGGCCACACAAAATAATTCCGTTACATAAAGATGTAAGGGTGGAGGGAATTATCGGCGTATTTAAATTATGTTAAACTATTTCATATATAATGAAATTGATATACGAATCTGACGTTTACTATAACGTATTTCATGTATAATACGAAGTGCATAGCATTTATAGGGACACACCACAAATTTTAGATACTGTATTGTATCCGAAGTACTGTTTTAATTATGGTATGCGCTTTTATCTTTCAATATATTTATGCATACTAATTGGTGTGTACAAATGATATAATTCATATAAAGGGGTATACAAAATAATTCGTAAGGGTTACTGTTACTGGGTATGAGCGCAAATTGCTTAAAGTTGGTTTTTAAATGAGTTATGCATTTTTACGCTGAACTGCCTTTAGTTTACTAAGAAATGTTTGTAGAATATAGATATAATGATATACAGGGTCACGCAAATAATTGGATACATGACTGTCTATAAATGATAATTTCTGGAAAGGTGATTTCAGTAGTTTTAAGAGTGTTTTAGTTTAAATTAACTTTTAGCTAAATAGAAGCGTGTAATAAGGGTTATTCAAAAGTACTGAAGTATGTTTCCATCTATGAGTATAAATTGCCGAAAGAGAAATTTTAACCTGTTACATGCGTTTTCTTGCTAAACTAAATATTCGCATTATATAGTATACTAGAAAGATAGCCCGTCAAAAATGACGAAAAATGAGATAGAAAGATATATAAACCCCTAATACCTGAAGGGTTTTGGTAGAAATTAAAAATCTTAGCTTTTAACCCAAATTAATAAGATAATATTTAATTGAAAAAATATATTTAAAATTTTTTTCGATCTCAAGTGAGGTCAAGGGATGATCCTCACAATTGTTTGGTGCAGGCCTTGCTTTGATGCCAAAAACAGAGGAAATTGTTTTTCCTTTTGCCTTAGGATCACCTACACAGTTGTGTAGGTCAGGTCTTAAAGGGATAAAAGACATGTGCAAGAATATGAGTTTTCCTCTCTTGTTACGAAGTAATAGATGAAAATAACATAATTTAAAAACAAAACGAATTTATGAAAAACTATGTAATAATGAATACAGAAAAAATGAAATTAAAATTTGTTCACAAAACTTCAGGATATACGAAGTTTTTTGTAAAAACTCTTTCATTATTTAAAAGCCGACCTTGCTCTTCAGTATATTCTACATAAATTTTTAACTGCTCTTCCTCTTTACATCTTGAAATACTTACATATAGTTGTCCATGAGAAAAAACCGGTTCTTTTAAATACAGGCCAACTGTAGAAAAAGTTTGTCTTTGTGACTTATTTATCGTCATTGCAAATGACAGTATAACTGGAAATTGGCGGCGTTTAAGAACGAAAGGTAGAGAAGTTTCACTTGGTGTCAAATCAATTCTCGGTATGTGAACTCTATCATTTTGATTGGTTCCGTTTAAAATGAACGCATCAATAACATGGTTGTGGAGAGAGTGCACAATTAATCTGGTTCCACTGCATAATCCTTTTCTTGGATTCATGTTTCTGAGAAGCATGATGATACTTTCTTTTTTCAGAGTAAGCTTATGAGGAGGCATCCCAGATGGAGTTTGTTCATGCAAGAACTCAGGTGAATAATTATTAACATTTTCTTGGTTGTCAGACACGACTGAATCTGCACTACGGTAAGTTCTTCCATCTTCAAACAGCAAATTCAAAATTTTGTTATTTAATGATAATGTATGTTTGTTTTTTGTTGTCAAAATTACTTTTTGTTCAAGTTGTTCAAAATCAGTATGGTTTATAAGATTTCCATATGCACTTGCAATAATTGAATCTTTGAAAACCATTGATGGTGGAATTTCTATTGTACCTGCAGGTAAATTTGATATATCTGGTGTTTTTCCTTCACCAATTTTAAGCTGCCACTCATTAAAGGAATTTTGCCCTTCAGATATCATATTTTCAGATAGTTTAAATTGTATAAATTCTTGCCAAAGTGGGCTTGATTTCAAGCATGTTTCAATAATTTCTGTTCTGTTTCCTCTTATAACAACTGGCAATGTATGGAGGAAAGGCATGTCATTCAACATTATTTCCCACAGTAAGACATCTATACAACGAAGAGCATGGCATGACATCATTGTCACTTCATCAATTATAATTAATTTTGTTTCACGTAATATTTGAGCTTCACTTGAAGACGTTCGAATGGCAGATGTGGAAGTTTCTAAAATCGGCACTGGTAATTTGAAGCCAGAATGAACAGTTTTGGCACCCTCTAATAAAATTGATGCAATTCCTGTTGTTGCATATGGAAGTACTACTTGGCATTTACTTCTAACAAAATGCATGAGTGCGTTGTACAAATATGTTTTACCAGATCCTCCAGGACCATCTAAGTAAAAGCAATATCTCGTAACAGAATCACTTTCAAGAGCTGATTTTATTTGGTTGAAAGCTTCTAGTTGTAAGAAATTTAAAGTTGCTATTTGTTCAACAGCTACATCAGCTTCATTAAAATAATCGAATTCTTCATTTTGAATTTCCTGCAGTATATCGGGGAAGATTAAATTATGTAAAGTTTAATCCATGAGATTCCAACATGCAATTAATATCTTGCAAAGCTCGGTTCTGAGCAGCTGATTCATTATAAGATCTTGAATAATCTTCACTCATTGAATTTTTATATTTTCTCCACAAATTAGCTGCATTTGTTGGATTACAAAATATACAAATAAATGCAAAATTTGACGCATTTGTAATGGCATTGCAGTTAAAGTAGCCTCTTCTAACCATTGATCCCATTCATTATCTTCAGCAAGAAGACAACGTGCACGTGCAGCTTCTTGAAATGTGTTGTACAGATCTCCAACAAATGTTCGTAAATCTTCAAATCATGTGGCACCAGGAAAATAAAGGAGAAGTAACCGAAGGCAGAAACGTTCAATAACTTTTGGATTAACATAATATAATCTTGTAACAATTTTATCGCCTCCTCTTTGTCGTTTTTTCCAAGCATTTTTCTCGTATACATAATGATATGGTATATCATCAAAAAGATATTATTTTGCTTCATTATCTGTTCTATTCAACTTGAACCAAGCAGTCAGCATCGTTCCGCGGTTGCCAGCTTGTTCCAGAGTAGCATTTTCACCACAAGCATGAAAATAAACCTGTTGTCTTAAAGGCAAATGAATGGCAAGACGAATTATTGCGTGAGAACGATCATGCATTTCATTTTCCAGTAACAGCCACATTGCCTCTGGTGCACTCACATATCGAGAATCAACATGTGACGACAGTTCATCATACACAAACTCGTTACTTTCATTATTTCCAGCATGAACTACTACATTTGCTGCATCATAACCTTTGTATATGTACTTGTAAATGTATTTAATGGATTTGATGGACATGCAGGCTTCAGTATGGATGTGCGCGTCATATTTTAGCAGTAAATATGCATTATATGGTACGATGAAGCGATTATCTATCTGTTTGCCGCGAACTATAGCAGTTGCGCCTTGTCGTCTTTGATAGAGTGGATAACCATTCGGATTGACTTTAGTTCTTTCTTGAAACTCTTTTGGAAAATCTTTTGCGCATTTATTACCATCCATGCATGGATAATTCGGATTCAAAGTTTCGCATGGCCCGTGGCCCATAGTACGAAGAACAATTTCTGATAATCGTGGATAAGTGTCAGGATCTGGTAACTCCGAAGAAATACAACGGTCAACTTGTGCAGCATTACGAAATTTATAGGGCTCTGCTAGAATTAAAAGATTATGAGCATGTAGAAGACCTCTTTTTTGAAATTCAATTGTATATACAAAGGCCACAGCTTTACCAAATAGTTCAGCATTTGTTATATCATTCATTAATGCTGATAGTTTGATTTTAAACACTCTCGCTACTAAATCAGGTCTGTCTGATGACGTTTGTCCGGACAGTAGATTTTTGACTATTTCTGGCCATTGTGGATTGCACGTGAATGTACAAAACACATCTGGTTTTCCAAACTTTGTAATAATGGACATAGCATCATTGCATCTCTCTCTCATATTTATAGGAGACCCTTGAAATGAAGAAGGTAGAATTAGGGTTTTTCCAGCAGTAACACCTGCATCAGCGGCTCCTTGGGCTACAAAGTCCCTGAGGCCAGAATAATCTTCTGCATGAAGTTTTTTTTGCTTCTGTCTTATGAAATTGAGATTATTAGCTTCCACTTGTAAGTGAGAGTCTATTATCCACTGTTGAGCAAGTTTTACACCATGCAATATTGGATTAAATTCATTATCACGAATCGCTGTTTGAGCAACTTTGAACTGAAGCACTGATATATTACTTCGAACACCAGGTGAAATTCCTGGATAACTTGATAGTGATAAATTTGTTGTCAAGCCAGGTTCTCCGTTTGGGTAGAATATAGGATGAGTCATTGGATCTAAATTAGGACTTAAGATATTCAAGTTTAAAAAGGTTGGTCATTATTTCTTGGATAAATTCTGATATCGCGTTGAAAGGGTGGTTCACCATCGTCATTTAGAAAAACCATAGCTACTTCGTTTGATGTTGCAAATTATATCGTCTATTGTCTGAATGGCGATCTCGACGCAATACCATATTAACTCTTGGCATTTGTAAATTGTATCTCTGTGCATGTTGTTGCTGCTCAGTCTCCACCTCACGCAATTTTTTGAAAACTTGAGCATAAGGATTTTGCCACATAAACAAATCAAGTTCACGCAAAACATTTGGTAAACAGATGTCATTTTCGGGAATTTTAAGACGCTCTTCGACAGCTTGTGTTGTATCCGAAACATACAGTTGAGCAAATTTTCTTTGTTGGCCATTAGGAGAATGCAAGTGGGAAGTTCGGTGATAAATTCGGCCTTGAACTTTAAAACAATAAGGGCCGTGTCGCGGAGCATTTCCAGCAAGCTTAGCACCCACAGAAGCAAATGAAATGGCACTATTGTATAAGCGAATATTTTCTTTGAAATTACGATAATTAAGCGCATTTGAATTGCTCATGAAGTCTTGGAGGTGTGGTGGAAACTGATGACGTTGTGGAAGCCTAACTTTACCTTTATGGCAACAACTGTTAAAATTTCCATCTCTGGGTTTCTCAGCTTGAAAATGGCGCACTTTGCAAAATTGGCAGAGAATGCTTAATTGCCTACACGTATGAGGCTCAATAACCTGAGACTGAGAGGCTTCAGAAATTAATTGTTGCTGATTTTCGTAGTAGTTTTGTCGTTGAGTCAAAAATCGCTGAGAATGACGTTCAGCATCATGACTACGTCTAATTAAATTTTGTTCTTCATTTTCACTTGAACGCTGTGTGGAAGTACGCAAAGAGTTATGAGATAATCTCACAGATCGATCACCATGGCTTTCATTAGCTCTTTGATTTGAATGCCGTAAACTGTTTTCTTCTCGGATAGAATTTAATGTTTCTTGCGACTGCCGAGCTAGCCATCGGGCTCTATGTTCTCTGTTTGAACGACATTTACGTTCGGATGCAGCTTCATTCATTTCAAATGAAAATACAATAAATTGTTGAACAAAATATTCTATAATACATTTCTACTTCATTATTCTTTTTTCACTCAAAAAACAAAATAAACGTAAAAAAAAAACAGTTGCCGCTTTGAGTTGCCATTATCGTACGCATTATTTTAATTTAACACGCACATTTAATTTTATTATAAAACACCAAATTTTCATTCAAAGCAAAAATTTGCAGGATACCACGCCAGGCAAAAAATCGCCCTTTGGTGCTAAAAAGAAACCCCTGTGTGTCTGTGACATCTGTACCTACTTTTGTTTAATACACATTTAATGCAACGCTAACATCAGTTCAATTTTTCTCATGCAGGCTATTTTGTGGCGTTGGGATAGATATTCAATGCGTGATTTTTTGCCAAACTATTCCCGAAATTATACAAATCGACATAATTTTCATTTTAAATAACGAAAGAACAAATAAATTAGAAAAACATTAATAAAAATACAAATAAAAAGCTGAAGCAAAAATCACTTGATCACGTAACAAACACGTGCATCGCGTTTAATGTCATGTGAATGTGACATTTACGATCATCCATTATTGGCATCCATCTTATAATTTGGCGATAGTTTTTTGATCAACGGGATAATCAAGTAGTACCGCAAAATTAAACACAGTTTCTGAAATGGTTTTAACGATAGCGCAAAACATTAAACTTTTCCAATTTTGAATATTATAGACGGGATTTCGGATAGAAGAAATTATATATTGGATTTTTGGTACTACTTAGTTATCCCGTCGACCAATTTCGCCAAATTATATAAATCGCCAAGCCACTCGCCAAGTTATACAAATTGACATAATTTTTATTTTAAATAAAGAAAGAACAAATAAAGGTACGTCTTAGTTATCCCGTCGACCAAGCTACTGTCGCCAAGATTGTAAGATTAAATGCCAATAATGGTTGCCATTAATTAATTAATTGTAAAATTAAATGCCAATAATGGCCAATAAAGCCATTAATTTGACGTTTTATTCGTATTTTTATTAATGTTTTACTAATTTATTTGTTCTATCGTTATTTAAAATAAAAATTATGTCATGTGTATAATTTGGCGAGTGGTTTTGGCGATTTATATAATTTGGCGAAATCGGTCAACGGGATAACTAAGAAGTACCCAAATAAATTAGTATAACATTAATAAAAATATAAATAAAACGTCGAAATAAAAATCACTTGATGACGTAAACACGTGTAACTTGCTTAAAGTCAAGTGAATGTGACATTTACGATCAACCAGTATTGGCATTTAATCTTATAGTTTGGCGATAGATTTTTGGTCGACGGGATAACTAAGTAGTACCGATTTAAACGAAACTAATGTTAATTTAAACGAAGCCTAACATTGCCGCGATCAATGAGGAAGCCCAATCGGAATTGTGAAGGACACACAGAGACTTGGATTTTATATAAATAGATTTAAAATTTAATATTTAAACTTTTCGCTCTCACCGCCTTGCATATATTACAAACTATGGTGCAGACAGCGCAAAATAGGAGAGAATTTGGCACTTTTCCACTATAGGGGCCTTGGCGGTTTTTGAAAAAAACTTGATGGATTTCAGGCATCAGAAAGTAAGATTTGTTGCCAAATGTTAAAAGCAGCTATGAAAACAAACTTGATGAATTTGTTTTGTTTGTTTCTATAAATTGGTCTATATTTTAATTAAATGTATATATTATTGTTGTTTTTTATACACAAATAACTTCTGTTTCTGAATAAAATTAGACAAATGGCTTCTTTATGTCAAATGCATTGTATAAATATTGGAAAAAAAATCCGTGTGTATATGAAATAAAATAGTGAATAGGTTGCCAGAAAATATGTTGCCAAATTTCCTTCTTCTTAAAGGCAGATTTCGCTATTTCGCCAAGGCCCCTATGCCGGAAAACTACCGACAATTTAATTTCTTTATCCTTCTATGTAAAGTAGTTAGGAGCTCAGATAGTACAGCGCGTCATATTTTATTTATAGCATAGAGATGACGATGCAAAGACGTATATTTTCGTATATTACACTTTAAATTCTCACCCACACATTTAAAAAAAAACCCCTTAGAAGCCGGAGTTTAAATTAAATTGAGGTGACCTCGTATGGAATATTAATGGTTTTAAATGGGAATTTCGCGAAATTAGCTAGCTATCGCCAAGTTGGCTTCATATATGACAACTTATTTTTGACGCCAAATTTTGCGATATTTCATAAAATGTGGCGATAATCCGCCAAGTTGTTCAACATTTGGCGCTACTGTGGTAATCCTACATTAGAAGTTTTCAACAATTATTCCTTACAATGAGGCGGTCCTACCGGAATCGTGAGGGGCACACAGAGACTTGGATTTTATATAAATAGACATATATAAACCTACAGATCAAGTACAGGGCTCTTCAAAAGAATTGGAATAAATATTTGGCTAAGGACGATAACTGCTTAAATCAGTTTTTCAAATATTTAATGCGGTTTCTAAAATGTTTACATAATTATCTTATTTACCTTATTTCTCTAAATAACGAAGTTTTGTTAAAACATTCAGGAACTGTTGGAAATTGTTTCATAATCAATGCTTAACGCATGATTTTAGTTTCTTATTTAAATCTTATTTTTAAATGTACATAGTGGTGAGTGGGTTTTCTGAAGTGTGTGTAAAAATTGAAATAGCGCCTTTTGAGAGAATATTCTCTCATGCTATGCATGACATATGTTACACTTTCAAAACTATAGTACATATGTATTCACTATGCTAATTTTGAATCGTATGTAATCGTATTCAAATCTCATGAAAATTTTCACATCTATACGTAATCAAAAATTTATTATAAAAGTTATTACTGATGAATATATAATGAATTTCAAATATTCAGTATTAACTGAAAACTTTATTCAGCTTACAGAAGTACTTTAAAGATAGTAAAGTCATCATTTTTTTAGTTCGAAAAAGGATATATGATAATAAATTTTAATACAAGTAAAAAAAAAAAAAAGATGCAACGTCTTTAATTTAAACTCTTATTAAAACGACAGTTGTAATTAAGAAATTTGTTTTTTAGAAATTATTATCTGTGGAATAACAGTTAATATTACATAAACAAATTGAAAAACTATTTGAAATAACGGAACAATGGTTAATCGCGCAGTTTTTTATTGTATAAATTTTATTATTTTTTCTATTGATAGACTTAATTTAAATCATACGTGTAAAATTTTGCGCAAGCGTCATTGAGCTAAGCTAGAACAAATACAATCCAAAGAATTTTCAAAATATATTTAAAATTTCGCTTCAGTAAATATATTTTGCAATAATAAAAATATTAACTGCATAAACCTATGTATTTGTTCAAGTGTAATGCGCAACAGATAAAGATATACCATAGCGATAATAAAACACGCATACTACAATATATATTAAAACACACATACACACATAAATAACGCCTGCATTCAACAGTTAAAGGTATACATAAATATTTTACAGACATACATACAATAAATACAATAAACCCGACTGGAGTGAAAAATTAGCCAGAGCCAGGAATCGAACCCGGGACCACAGTATACAAGACTGCTGCTCTAACCACTGAGCTACTCCGGCCGATGCCTGAGTCTGCAATTTCTCACTAATAAACCATGTTAGGGAAGTCACCAGCCATCTATACGACAGCCTTGGAAGACCGGACAACGATGAATAGATTTTACTATTACACCGATCTACGATAATTATAATAAAACACGCATACTACAATATATATTAAAACACACATACACACATAAATAACGCCTGCATTCAACAGTTAAAAGTATACATAAATATTTTACAGACATACATACAATAAATACAATAAACCCAACTGGAGTGAAAAATTAGCCAGAGCCAGGAATCGAACCCGGGACCACAGTATACAAGACTGCTGCTCTAACCACTGAGCTACTCCGGCCGATGCCTGAGTCTGCAATTTCTCACTAATAAACCATGTTGGGGAAGTCACCAGCCATCTATACGACAGCCTTGGAAGACCGGACAACGATGAATAGATTTTACTATTACATCGATCTACGATAATTATAATAAAACACGCATACTACAATATATATTAAAACACACATACACACATAAATAACGCCTGCATTCAACAGTTAAAGGTATACATAAATATTTTACAGACATACATACAATAAATACAATAAACCCAACTGGAGTGAAAAATTGTGTAGTAAGAAAAATGAAAAGATTTTTCTTTAAGAAATTTAAATTGCATTGTTCTTACAAATTAATAGCGAATATTTCTGGATATTTTATGGTTTCCTTGAACGTTGAATCACATTAAATAATGCGAAAAATATAATATATATATATGCATATATATTTTACTCTAACCATGAATCCATCACTACTGGTAGGTTCTCAAAGATTGCTTATATTTGGACTCTGCAGTTATTGGTATGAGTGTTCACAAATTATGTTACATAAAGAAAAGTATACATTTTTTATATCTAGACACACGGCAGTGTGTCAGCCAAGTTCGCCTGACATAGCCGTGTGTTATTTACACGAACCATTTCAAACTGTTTTCGTCAAATTTCAATGCTCTACTACTGAAAATCTATGAGACCTACATACTTATTATACGAAATGTGTAGTAAGGCCACCCTAATTACCTAAAATCCAAAATTTTATAAATAACGCATAATTAGTTTCCGAGATAATGACATTTGAAAATGTCTGATAATCGATAATTTTACCACTGACTGACTGACTGACTGACTCACTCATCAAAAAGATCTCGTATATCTACTGCAGCGACATACTTCAAATTTGGTGCGAAGTTCGTTTACACTATAAAACTAAGGAAAAAAATAAAAAAATTGTGAAAATCGATGAATTACCCACCTGGGGGTGCCCATTTTTACTTTAACATTACGTCTATTAGGCGAAATTTTAATTTGCCGTAGGAGGGGACGCTGTTCTGTCGCCAAATACCGCCAAGTTTCTCGCCAACATGGCGATATATCGCCAAATTTGGCGACCAAAATTAGTCGCCAAAAGTGACGACACCTTGGCGATATCTCTAATATTTCGCCAAATTCCCATAGACTTCCATTGTAAACCTATCTACTTACTGGGGGTTTATCTAGGTTTACTTGCTTACAGAAAATCAACAAATTGAGATATTCTGTCTGTCACAGAGCCCGTTCTCAGAAACTATATTCGTTGGAGACTTGAAATTTTGCATACTTATAGCTGAACACCACACATCATACGACAAATTATAAAATTTTGAAAAAGTCGTACATTTAACCCTTTGTACTCCCACATGTGTATTTTAAACAATTCTTTCTATGTGAGCCTCTAACTAGGTTGGAGGCGTGAAATTTTGCATACTTATAGCTGAACACCTCAAATCAAATGACAGTCTATAAAATTTTGAAAAAGTCGTACATTTAACCCTTTGCGCTCCCACATGTGTATTTTAAACAATTCTTTCTAAGTGAGCCTTAATTAGGTTGGAGGGGCGAAATTTTGCATTCTTATAGCTGAACACCTCACAACAAATGAGAAATCATAAAATTTTGAAAAAGTCGAACATTTAACCGTTTGGTCTCCTATATGTGCATTTTAAACAATTCTTTCAAAGTGAGCCTCTAATTAGGTTGGAGGCGTGAAATTTTGCATACTTATAGCTGAACACCTCACATCAAACGACAAATCATAAAATTTTCAAAAAGTCGTACATTTACTTTTACAAAATTTTATCAGGTGAAATGTCTTTTAGGAAAGCTGCTGCAGTCTACAATGTTAGTAAGGCCACTCTGAATCGTCATGTTAGTACTTTTTTAAAAAGTGAACAGCCAAATTTTAACTTCAAGTGGTATATAAAAGATACAAAGTCGAAAACTATTCACCGAAGATGAGGAAAGAAAATTGGTGCATTTTATAATATTCTCATTTTATTCTCTAATATTTCGCCAAATTCCCATAGACTTCCATTGTAAACCTATCTACTTACTGGGGGTTTATCTAGGTTTACTTGCTTACAGAAAATCAACAAATTGAGATATTCTGTCTGTCACAGAGCCCGTTCTCAGAAACTATACTCGTTGGAGACTTGAAATTTTGCATACTTATAGCTGAACACCACACATCATACGAAAAATTATGAAATTTTGAAAAAGTCGTACATTTAACCCTTTGGACTCCCACATGTGTATTTTAAACAATTCTTTCTATGTGAGCCTCTAACTAGGTTGGAGGCGTGAAATTTTGCATACTTATAGCTGAACACCTCACATCAAATGACAGTCTATAAAATTTTGAAAAAGTCGTACATTTAACCCTTTGCGCTCCCACATGTGTATTTTAAACAATTCTTTCTAAGTGAGCCCTAATTAGGTTGAAGGGGTGAAATTTTGCATTCTTATAGCTGAACACCTCACAACAAACGAGAAATCATAAAATTTTGAAAAAGTCGAACATTTAATGTTTGGTCTCCCCCATGTGCATTTTAAACAATTCTTTCAAAGTGAGCCTCTAATTAGGTTGGAGGCGTGAAATTTTGCATACTTATAGCTGAACACCTCACATCAAACGACAAATCATAAAATTTTCAAAAAGTCGTACATTTAACCCTTTGGGCTCCCACATGTGTATTTTAAACAATTCCTTCTAAGTGAGCCCCTATTTAGGTTGAAGGGGTGAAATTTTGCATTCTTATAGCTGAACACCTCACAACAAACGAGAAATCATAAAATTTTGAAAAAGTCGAACATTTAATGTTTGGTCTCCCCCATGTGCATTTTAAACAATTCTTTCTAAGTGAGCCCCTATTTAGGTTGGAGGCGTGAAATTTTGCATACTTATAGCTGAACACCTCACATCAAACGACAAATCATAAAATTTTCAAAACGTTGTATATTTAACCCTTTGGGCTCCCACATGTGTATTTTAAACAATTCCTTCTAAGTGAGCCCCTATTTAGGTTGGGGGCGTGAAATTTTGCATACTTATAGCTGAACACCTCACATCAAACGACAAATCATAAAATTTTCAAAACGTTGTATATTTAACCCTTTGGGCTCCCACATGTGTATTTTAAACAATTCCTTCTAAGTGAGCCCCTATTTAGGTTGGGGGCGTGAAATTTTGCATACTTATAGCTGAACACCTCACATCAAATGACAAACCATAAAATTTTGAAAAACTCGTACATTTAGCCCTTCGGGCTCTCACATGTGTATTTTAAACAATATTTTCTAAGTGAGCCCCTAATTAGGTTGGAGGCATGAAAATTTGCATACTTATAGCTGAACACCATCATGCGACAAATCATAAAATTTTGAAAAAGTCGTACATTTAACCCTTTGGGCTTCCACATGCGTATTTTAAGCAATTCTTTCTAATTGAGCCCCTTATTTAATTGCAGACTTGAAATTTTGCATACTTTTAGCAGAACAGTTGAGGCCAGGCGACAAATCATAAAATCTTGAAAAAGTCTTACGCTTAACCCTTTGAGCTACAATTATGTATTTTAAGCAATTCTATCTAAGGGAGCCCCTAATTAAGTTGGAGATATGACTTTTTGCATACGTATAGCTGAATAACTCGGACCACACGACAAATCATAAAATTTTCAAAAAGTCTCATATTATTTACGCCTCCGGGCTCTAACTTGTGTATTTTAAGCAATATTTCTAACCTCCACCTTTTTCACCCGGGGAGTACTTTTCTAACTTTTGCCGACACTTCTTTGACCATTCTTTCATATTATGCACCATAGCCTTACATATTTTAGCTCCACTTTTTACCGCCAGGTGCGCCTACTTTTCTCGGTGCTATGGGCTCAATCCCCTCGACTAATATATCTACGGATAGTATGTAAAAAAGAGTTTCGTTCGGATAAAGGTTTATTTAGAATAGAGTGCGCCCCTGGTTGCGAAATGTGGAACTAAGATTTTTCAAAAGGATAAAGTGTTTTGAAAGGAATATTAAACGAAACCCTCTGTGGGATCTGCGATCACACTTGCCCACTTGTTATTTTCAAAATCATCAGAGAAAAGGATATTTAGTTAATTAAATTTGAAAATCCAGGGAGGGGCAATATCCTTCCTCTGCACTGCCTCTTTGCCGGCACCCCATGGATGAATGATACATAGTGTGGCATAAGCACATAACTTTATTTTTCACTTTCAGTACAAAAAAGCAGGCCCAGCTATAGGATATTTAGTTGGAAAATTTAATAGGAAAATTTAATATAGGAATTTAATAGGAATTGTTGTTTCAGAAACAATAAGAATTTCGAATCAATACATTTCGTTTCAAAACATGCATTAAATGTAGCAGTATTAAAATATAGATTTCTGCCGCAAACTGACAGCTAAATAGTTTGTTGCAGGAAATTTAATTTATAATTGAATGTTGCTTGGTGAATAGAATAGTCACATGTAAACACATTAAAAAGCATTAAGTAAAGTGTCTAAATATATTGTAACTTTACAAAAAGTAATGATATCTAACAAAAACATAGCTGTGAAAAAAGGGAGCCAAGTTCTGTAAAGACAATGGCAAGAAAAGAAGTGATATCTAAGTGGGTGCCAAGTTCAAATAAAATTCACTCAAACTTACCTACTGAAGTATTATAGCATTTTTTAAATTGTTTAGAAATAAAAATTATTGATAGCATATTAATAATAAATCTAGAACTTGGCAAGTTTTTGATAAATGTTATGCCTATCAATTTCATGTCTTAATAAAATGGTGATGTTAATATTAATTTCAATGACATTACAAAAAAATTAATATAGATATTATTATAATAAAATGACTCATGTTAAAGATTTGATAAACCAATAAATACACAGATACACTCCCGCTCGTCTTTGGTTATCACTCTAGCACCCACCTCCAGAAACCTCAATGCAAACAGACTAAGATGCCTGACAAAGAGACAGATATACTTACGCTTGTTCTTGGTCATCACTCTAGAGACTGCACCCCTTTAACCCTTTCAGGGGCAAATAACTTTTATTCGTGAAATGCTGAAATGATTGAATCACACCAGAATTTACAAAATAAATTTATTTCAAAATGGGTAAAAGCTTCTTTTCACGTATTTAATAAAATTAAATTTTTTAGTCCTGAATTCTAGTATCAATGTAGAATTTTGCAGTTAAATTAGGTGGGATATATTTTATCCCACCGCCCTTCAAGGTGAAGGAGCTCACTCAAATTAAGGCTTCCAATCATGAAATAACAAGATTTGATATGATAATGTCATTATTAAAAATAAATGACTCGTAATTAAAAACTTGCCAAGTTCTAGATTTATTATTAATATGCTATCAATAATTTTTATTTCTAAACAATTTTAAAAATGCTATAATACTTCAGTAGGTAAGTTTGAGTGAATTTTATTTGAACTTGGCACCCACTTAGATATCACTTCTTTTCTTGCCATTGTCTTTACAGAACTTGGCTCCCTTTTTTCACAGCTATGTTTTTGTTAGATGTTATTATACAGTATTTTTAGAAAGTAGAAACTTCGCAAGATATTATTATTATTTTTTCTTATATATATATCATTCTTAACACGAGAATCTTATTTTATTGAAAATGTGGATTTTAAGTGATTTAATTTCTGATTTTAAGTGAAGCTGATGATTTAATATGAAGAATGAAATCGAACACTTTAAATTTTATTACTCTTATATTAAATGTGGGAGACAAAATATACTATCTGTCAATTAGAGTAATGTATTTGAAAAAATTCTTACTATCACATATTTTTCGGTGAATGATGAATAAATAAGATGAATAAACAGTATTAACTGAAATTGAAGTTTTATATCCTTTAGAAAAATGTCAGACATTGATAAATTTTTTAATTTCAATTTTGAACTTCAAATTGTTATATAGAAAGAAGATTCCGGATTTAACTTCGTTTCTCATTTAAGTTTTAAACTGTCACAACTCTCTTAAAATTTGAAAAGAGTAAAAGTATATATATTTAATTTGTATGTCAGAAAGTATCTAATTTAAATAAATTTTCCAGAAAGGTTGTAATTTAGTATGAGCATTTATGTTTACAAAATATTTTTCTGATACTATAACATAAAAATTCAAGTATCAGGGATATTTGACATAAATACTATATTTATTGCGTAATTCCAAAAAAAAAAAATGTATGGTTTGTTTCCAAATGTAGAAAATGCAAAAACGTGTGACTTCATTAAACAATGTAACTGATTACGTAAAATGTATACAACATTTGCCTTGGTATTTGAAAACTAAATTAGAAATTATAAGTAAACATAAGTATACATTTTTTAAAAATAATAATATGACCACCCCAAAAATATTTTGTAAGTAGCATATGGGCATTTTTCATTTTGTTTTATAAATAACACTACATAACAAAAGCAACTTTTAAAACACCATTTACATTGTTTCAGTGATAATTATATACATCTTTCAGTATGATGAAAGTTTGCGCATATAGTTTAAAAAAATAAAATTCTGTTGTTCATACTAAATTACAGCAATTATAATGATTCCGGGAGAGTAACATATGCTTATTAATATTCTGCTTTAAATACCAGGTAAAAATTGTTTTATTAATAAATATCCCAACGTGATCTGTGGCAGCAGATATGACCATGAGTTCTTATTTGAGCCTATTTTAAAACATTAAAATACGTATACGATGATGAAGCCTTATTTTAGTAATCAGCTTATAGCAGAATATTTTATCTGAATATTTTTTAAATGAACCTGACGAAATAATTTATGTGAAATTGTTCAATATATTAAAAAAGAGATAAAGACAGAATTGAAGAAGAATGTGAATTTAGTGATTTTCCGTTTGCGTAAATTAAATGACGACACTTTCGTCTAATTATTCTTCCCTTTCTTCGCTGTAGTTCAAAATAATATTTTTCTCAATTTCCTATCATAATTGTCTAAGTAATTGCTTAAATAATTAGTTTAATATTACGCTAAATTACTTCTGGGATAAATAAATGTTAATATTACTCTGAAGTACTCGCATGTTTTCAAACGGATATCTATGCTGTAAATCAGTGGTTCCCACACGAAAACAGCGGAAGTCTGGCAGCTTCAGGCGTAAACCGCAGACTGGATTATAAACTCACAGAAACACATAGAATATTTTTGCCGATATTCGTACCGCCAATACTCAATGTAAAATTATTGTTCGTGTGAAACATGTAGCTATGAATGCCTACAGGTGAGGGAATTCTACTAAGTGTTTAAATAATCTGTTTTGAATAAAGGATTCTGGGAAATTCTTCCAAGCACACGTCAATCATTCAATAATGTGATACTAATCAATGAGACATTGCAACATTTTGAGACTGCTTTCAGAATATGTCCCAACAATAACAAATACTTGCAAGTTGCATATTTTTTCTTGTTTTAGTTTCTAAATTCTTCTTATGTTCATTTTAGTGTTCTACCACATTTATTATGTCATTAACATTTTTCTTTAACAATTATGTCGATTTGATTCTTAACCGTTAGATAGTGTTAATATAATTTACTTTTTAGAAACTGTTTTGCTAATTTGCCTGTTAGCAATTTTCCGGTGGGTAATTCTGATATGACAACTTTACAGAATATTTCCTTTAACAAACAAAAAAAAAATATTTGATATACTGTAGCTTATAACAGATAATTATCTTTTGTTCTACTATGACTTGCGGTCAATTGATCCTAAAAGTAGGAAGTAATTCAGTGATGTACTACAGAAATTAAGAAGACTTAGAGTTTTTTGTTCCTAATGCGCAATTCATTTTTAGTAGTTGTAAGAAAACTTCACCTAAAGCGCAATTGTAGAACTACTTTGTGGAATGAGCTGTAATTTTTGATTTACATTTTGGGAGCTTGTATAAACTGATTTGAGTTAAAATTATTATAGGTTACAATACGTAATGCTCCATACACAAACTTATATTGATGAGACTTATCAGATTTTGAAATTCATTTCGAAATACAAAAACTGTATTACATAGACTACAAAAGAACTTTAGAAATTTTCTTTACTTTATCTTACTTTAGAAATTTTCTAAGATAAATAAAATAATATTGTTCATAAAATTTGTTTTTAAGATTTTAACAGTTTACGAAAAAAATGAAATAACTTTAAATTTATTAAACATTTTTGACATTGCATGGGTTTGACAATGCATTTGACGTTGCAAATCTTTACTATGACCAATAATTGATAGAAAAAGGGGAATAAATTCTCCACATTAAAAAAAAAAATTGAATATAAAAGTCCGATTGTAATTCTTTCATTGAATTTTTTTTTAGTTAACAAATTGATTTTATGTGGTTATTTAATTTTATTTTGAGATAACACTAAGTGACATTTTGACAATGCCATTTTATCATTTTAAGCTTTTCATTCTTTATTAATAAAAACGAGATTTAAATTCACAACTTTGAAAAAGGTGTTTCGGCACTTCGAAAATCAATGAAAACTTCAGTTTAATTTTATGTACTGAATCAGAAAAAAAAGTATTATTTTACTTTACCATATATTTATATGCAAATATTAAAATGAAAATATTTAAATTGGATTTACAAGATATTTAGTTTTAAAATATAAGTTGCATTACTCTGTGTTTTCTAATAAGGCTTAAATACATTTTTTAATTAAATAAGAATTTTCAATTTATTTTGGAATGTTAAAAATACATTTATGAATTTACTTCATTCTTTACCTCAGATATTTAATACTGTAGTTTTTTTGTTTATATAAAAGATTTTACTAAACCGTGATAGATTTATTAGTAATTAAATTTGTGTCTTTTATCAAATTTAAATTTCAAATATAGATGCCGTTACATATTATTAGTTTTACATAGTGATTTTCCATACCTCTAGAAACTTTCCTTTCGTAATTTATGCATAAATACAGTTTTCAGCAATTCTAGAAAATACTACTTACTACTGAAAAATATTCAGCGTGGAAGATTAAATATGATAATCAGAGGCTTTACTGTAGCAACCTATGAAATACGAAAATTTTCTCAATAAGAACAATCTGTTGTGAAGACTAGGAAAATTTTAGTATATTTCTGATAATGTGGCAAGTACAAAACTTACCAGTTGCAATCCTGATTGATATGTTATGAAAAGAAAAATCTTGTTTTATGATTATGCACATACTGTTTAACTTTTACAACACTATTTCTTTTATTTACTTTAGAGAGTAATTCTTTGGTTTCAAAATTATACCCAACTCATGACAGCCTTTAAATCTTTTCAGTCTTTCTTCCAGATACAAGGGATATGATAAAGTTACTTATAAAATAACATTACTATTTAATTAAAATAACATTACTAAATATTTTAAGAAGATTTTTTTGTAAAAATATTCATGATTATATTTTCAGACGTTAAAAATTTGCAACAAACTATCCAGTCATTTGGCCGTTTTTATAAAAAAAAACTATTACATATCCGTAATGTATCTCTATTCTAACAATAATTTGGACTATAATATTTTCAGGTAAGCGTTATAATATAGTCGTCTAAACGTTATCTTTTAAACTGGTTAAATGACTGAACAGTTTGATGCAGATTTTTAGCAGTGTAAACGTAGAATTTAAAGTGCAGTAACGTAGTGGTTAGCACGCCTGTCTGTCACGCTACAGGTCGAGTGTTCTGCTCCAGCCTGGGCAAGGTTAATTCAACCTTTCATCTAGATTTCACTTCTATTCGCCTCTGAATAATAATCGTTTCAATGTAGCTATGAGTTAAAAATTATTTTTCTCATAAAAAAAGACAGAAAATTCTGTAAATATGTGACTTTTGATGGAATGTTCCCCTTACTTAAAAAGAGTAGGGTTTTTTTATGAGAATAATCATATTAAATGTATCTGTCAGATCCCTTGTAGCCGTCGGGTACTCGGAGTGTTAAAAGTGGTAAACAGTGTTTGGAATGAACAGGCATTTTTTCTCTGAAATTTAAAATAAAAAATTAATTTGTGAGTCGAGATAAAATAGTTTTGCGTACGTTTGATTGAATGTGGGATCTAAAATTTCTGTAAATTTGGATGTTTGAATAGAAGAAGTAATATGTAAGCGTAATTTCAAATTCATTCCTTTTTTTATAGTTTTATAGAGATCAAATACAATTTTATTTCCTTAATAAAAATCGTTGTGGCAAATCTGATTTGCATTTAAATATCTTGAAAGTATTAGTCGGACATTCATGCATAAAATGTGTACAAGTTTCTAAATTACAGTATTTTAGCTTTTAGACATAATTCAACACGTTGGAAATTCTTCGTCAAACGTGGCAAATGATTTGCATTCGTACAATAATTAGTTTTATAAATATTCAGATCTAGGTGCAATAGCTGTTGCACTTTTATGCAAAAATTCATTAATACAAAATTTATTATTATTATATATATATTATTTAATAGTACGGAAATAATAAAACATCATGGCAACATAGAATCATTACCTATCATAAAATATAATTGAAATAATTACGCATGATATGATTTAATATTAGGAAAACTTTTATTAATATCTTTTTATGTTTTGATTCGATTAAATAGAATTAGGAGCGACTCGACAAAATTCTTTAACGATTATATATACAAAATTTCAAACTATTCTGTTGGGTAGTTTTTGTGCTGTTATATGCCGACAGACAGACAGACGGATCAGACGACGACTATAGGTGCTACGTATTTATATAATTACGAACACATCTAAAAACACAGTTGCAATCAAAGATTTGATTATGGTTATTTTTATTATTATTATTATTTTTTTTTTTTTTTTTGGGGGGGGGGGGTTATTTTGTGGATTACAAAAGAATATACGAAGGTAAATTCATTAAAGACTTTAAAAAAAAGTTCTAATACAGATTTTGTTATTTACTCTCCGTTTGAAAATTTTGAATGTTTCTTTCAATAAACTTAACATAATTAAAATAGCTTTATATCTGTTGGTGATGTTTGCTAAAAAATGTTTGATGGGAGTCATTAACCATATAGTTGAATTCTCTGCATTATATTTTAATGATAAATATACATTAAAAGGAATATTTTCGCAGATAAATAAGATCAAAATAATTACAGTTTTATTGATTTTTCTTTTCTTAAAATAATTAAAATGGGACATATAAATATTAGCTGAACATTTACAGGATTAAATGTGTTAAACCTTAAAAGTTTCATAAAATATTGCCTCAAGCATTTGCAAGTTACATTTTTTTAACAGTCTATATCACAGAAAGTATATACAGCTTCCTAACATAACTGCATGTTAGTTGATCACATTGACAAATCACCTATAAAATATTTAAAAAGTTATATATTTATATTTTAACTTTTCCATATAGCCTTGAAAATGAGGTGAAATATGAGTAAATGTGTAATAAACACTATAAACATACAAAAGCTTTATACAAAGATTGCACATATTCATACATACAACAACTTTAGGAGAAATATTTATTTTATAGATAATTTCTGAGAAGAAGGAAAATGACCATCTCTGTTTCACCTTATAAAAATAAGAGTAAAATTTACGTGTGTATGTGAATGTTTTAAGTGAGCGGTTACACTTCGTATAAAATATTTTTTTTTTTTATTTATTTATAATGAGAAAATTCTACTTAAAAAAACAAGCATGGTAGATACGATTCATCTTAATTACCTATGCTGAATTGATACTTTATGTGAAAAAATAATAATTATTGAATATCTTAAAATATGGAAATAATGTTGTAGTCATTTATTCAAAATTTAAAAACTCAGAAAACTTTAAGTAGGACAAAGAGATAAGTAACTTTGATCTCATGATTTAATTAAAGATAATTATACATCTAAAATGTGAGTAGTTAGTACACCTCTGTGTAACAATTCTTGAAAAAAAAATACGTTTCTTAATATCATCTTGGAATCTTCATCTTCATTACATGTAATGATTTAATTGTGTCTATAAATCATTCCATAACAAAAAGATTGGTTAAAATGTGCATCAACAAAAAGGTGCAGTTGCATGGGTATAAAACACTTTATGCGAAATAATAATAATAACTGGATAACTTAAAGGATGGAAATAATGTTATCGACCTTTATTCAAATTTTAAAAAATCAGAAAATTTTAAGTAAAACAAAGAGAGAAAAGCAACTTAGATCTTATGATTTAATTAAAGATAATTATACATATTAAATATGAGTCATTAGTATACATACCCACCCACACCCACCCACACACATATATATATATATATATATATATATATATATATACTGACTGATTTAAAAATTCAATAACATGCAAACGGTGACAGATATTAAAAAAATTCTTGCAGGAGGGTTATGCATAAGGTCAAAAGTTTTATTACAGTGATTTTGGATTTTAGTTCGAATTACATACAATAGATGACGCTGTAAGCAAAAAGTCGCTAAATACAGGTTCGATTTTTGGTCCTTTCTCTTGTTCCATGCGGAAAAGGAGATGGAAATGTATTAAGCGGGCCACGAAGTACCGAAAATCGAGCCTGAATTTAGAGTCTATTGATCGCAGCGCCATCTATTGTTTTTAATTCGAACTAAATTCGAAAATCACTGTAAAAAAACTTTTGACCTTATGCATAACCCTCCTGCAAGAATTTTTTAAATATCTGTCACCGTTTACAAGTTATTGAATTTTAAAATCAGTCAGTCTTTTTAGGAGACCGGGTATATATATATATATATGCACATACATAATACTTTTGAATAAAAACGTTTCTCATTACAATAATAACCAAATCACTAAATAAAAATGTCATGTATTTCTATGATATTGCACGGAATTGAAAATACAATCTGCAATAGAAAGCTTTTGAATATGCAAAGGTATAAGAACTACTGCATCGTTACTGACAACCATAATAGTACCATAAAAAATATTAATAAGTACATAATAAAATGCACAAAAGAAGATATATTTAAAATATCTTTTTAATCAAATCAATTCATTTAATATTTTAGGAGCCTAACCGGGCTTAAAAATTTAAAGTATCAAATGCAAAATACAAAGAAAATATTCATGCACAAATAAAAAGCATTCCATATATAATCGCACAAAACTAGCAGATTAGTATAGAACAGCTCATGTATAAAATTCCTTTGAATCAAACAACTTCGTATAACAATAATAACGAAATCACTAAATGAAGATGGAATATAATTATAAGTTGTTGAACATATATACATATGCGTGTGTGGGATAGATTTAACCACAATATTTCAATTTATTATGCTAAGTACATGAAAGGATAAACAATATATTTTTCTAGATTGTTGATTAACACAGCTACTTGCATGTCTAGAGGTACATAATACTAAAATTTTTGAATAAATTAAACATTTGAATAGACGGTAGACTTTCAGTACCTCGAGGCAAAATAGCTCTCTCGGAGGACGCGATTCATAGTAGAAAAGGAAATATAGTTTACGTTCTGCAGCGATACCAATTTAGCGAAATCTTTTTTTTTTTTTTTTTTTTTTTTTTTAATTCAGATGAAAATCGCTGTATAGGAATACTAATATTCGCCACATTCAACAACATATTTATTCAGGCGAAAATTGCAACAGGAAATAGTGGTAGATTTTGGAATTAAAAAACACTCTAAATTAGAAAAAAATACCTTTCGTATTTGATCTCGCATGAGAATATTTCTTATATCTCACTCTGTAGATAAATTTGCTGATGGGTGCAGAGATAGAGGCATTTGTATCGGTTTTCTTTACTTCATCTCTCTTTCACCGGTATACAGTAGATATATTTTTCTCTCTGGTACAATATATGAAATAAAGCCTCTGTAGGACTGTGGGCTTTTATGTAATCTCGGTCAAATGAATTTGTGTGATTATACAAAAACATGAAGCACAAAGCTTTAGCAAATAAGATAGCATTCACAAATTTTAAAATATTTTGCGATCAAAGATCTTTATATTTTTTTTATCCACGCAGAATCGAAAAAAAAATACGATTGCTTATAAAGGTCATTTTTTGACTAGTATACTCTATAGGGTGACCGAGCCAGTAGTTGATCAAATAGGCTTGTGCTACAGAATTTATTATATTTCCTTCCTTATAACTTTTTTAAGTAAACGGACATGATTTCTACAACCCTTAATGAATGTCCTATAATGGACAATAATTAAATTCTGCTGAAATTAAATAGCAACAAAATTATAATTAAATGCTTTTCTTAATTGTCATTTCCCCAGTAGTTGATCAGGCGCAACCAGTTTTGATCGATTTCATTCCAGTAGTTGATTCCCTGTCATTTTTATCTTTTTTTCAATGTAAGTAGAAAAATTAAACAATTTGAGAATAGTAAATATTTTAATGAAACGAATAAAAGTAAAAAATACAATTTGCCTATAACTCATAAGCAATATTGAAACTCTAATTCAGGGACAGAGAAAATATTTTTGTGGGGAATAACTTGATCCCGCCTATAAAAAAGGACCACTTCCATAGGCGCCCACATGCCGCGTTTGTAGCCACCGTAGCTCCTTCTCTTTCCATTTCCAATATTTTCCTCGGAAAATATTTCCCTTCATACTTGATGACAACGTGCTCATCAATATACTTTTGCACCGTCTGCCAAGTATGGGCATTTTTCTCATCTTATGATTCCACTCACACACTCTCACCGTACGAAACTATGGAACTGGACTCAAAGCTGCGTGAGCCGTTGTTTTTTCCATCTAGTCGGAATTTTAGATAATCCTATATCTTGTCTTTTATGTATAAGTTAATTTTTCCTCTCTTCCGTTTTCTGAATCATTTCTTTCTTTCATGTTTCTTTCTCGGATTTTTCTTTTTTTCCTTTTCTTCGAAAAACTTTATCCACTGTTTTGACATTGTCGCATAATTTTCTGTTTCCTTCTTGTCTGGAGGGTCGTGAGTTCATAGAATGTTGTATGCAAAAGCTGGACTGACATTTTTTACTTTAGCTAAACCTAGGTATTTTGGGTGCTTAGGAGTAGCATAATTTGGAAATCGGTCTGTCTTACTTGAAGGATCTGGTGTTGGATGATCATAATCAAATGTTGTTGAAGCATCATCAGATTGTAGTGCAATAGCAGCAGTCGGTGTCAGGAGATCATCAACTGCCGATTCAGGTTCGCTCTCTGATATCGCAATGTTCGTTTGAATTTGTTCAAGAGATTTGTTCTGCATTTGCCTCCAATTCAAGAGTATCAACATCACCCTCACATTCGCGACTTTCCACGCTTCTGAAATTCTGATCTGTACCTTTTTTGAATAGGGATTGAATGTACAAAAGCGTCTGGACGTTGCAGTTTTCCGCTACTCGTACTCTAGACCTATTTTCATCTGCGTTTGTAGGCGGACACTATCGTTGCTTACTGTTTGATGCACTTTTCGTAGGCTACTGCATCTGGGTAAAACGGAAACAGACCTCATATCTGGAAGCCATTTTTAATGACTTCTGGAGTTGCTGCTTCTCGAAATACACTTTCAATCAAAGGTCCAAATACTGCTTTTGTGACCACTTTGTTTCTAGATTCAGTTTTCCAATTGTAAACGCTTTCTCGCCAGCGCACTTTGAAAGGCCTAAAAATAGCAACATCAGCTGGTTAGAATATGTGTGTTTGTATTCGGGTAAAGAGCAAAATAAAGTATTTGATTATCTGACCATAACTTTGCCACTTCAAATATTGTGTGGCTCTTGTGGCCATCCACCAAAAGTAATATGGGTAGTTTTATATTTTGCATTCTCGACCAAAGCTAAAATATATTTCTGAGATATTTAAAGTAGGTTCTCCTACACATTCAATCTTTTTTTGACCTACATATTCCCCAGTCGCCTGGCACATTCTATGCAATTTCACATGATATTTTCTTCAATAGGTAAACGATCCTCCCAGGAATAATCTCTCCTGCTGCTTTGGAAGTAGCCATCACGGTTATAGCTTCTTTTTCATTACCTGTTTTTATTTCTTATAAATTTTTGAATGAAATGTGTCCTAAAACTTTTCTCGTTTTTGAACAAGTTTGAAAACTGGTTTCGTCAGCATTAAAAATTCTCCTTGAATCAAGAAGTATGTCAAGACAGCATTCGGTTATAAGATATTTGCAAAGTTCTTGGAACCACTCGTGGATGTTGGGCTCTGACACTTCTGCTGTTGCGATGTTGATAGCATTTGCATACCTCTCAGCTATAGAACTGTTTCTTCCCATGAATCCTTTAAACCCTGTTTTCCCTGGTGTTGAGTTTGCAAAAGGGTTTGACCTTTTATCGGCTTCAGTGATGTTTTTTATGGTTTCAAATAATGTCCGCCTCTTAATCTGAAATCTTTTTTGCCATAAGTATTTATCCAATCAACAAGGGGAAATTCATCTTATTTGCTTAAAATTGCTAAAGGTCCCGTCCGCCTCACCTCTGGCGTTTTCCCTTTAACCTAAAACCAAACAGCTTTTTAAGGAAACATAGGTGGAACATTTTGAACAGGGCTATTTATTCGAAATTACGTATGTTAATAGGTGTTAAAAACAGGTAGGAAGGATTCTTACCTATCTATCTGCCTTATTATGCAAAGTTCCGAAAGGTCTGTTATGTTTTTTGAAGGCATTTCTAATGGAAACACACTTTTCTCTTACGTCTTTAATGGCTACTCGCAGATCATCCTCTGAGTACTGGAAGAATTTATTTTTTGGCGGCATAATGAATTCTGAAATCAAGCAATAACGGCTTGGTAAGCAGAGAAATTAAAGAATGGTCAACTCATGGTTATGCATGTTGTTAGCCAGTAGTTGATATTCTGATCAATAACTAGAGTCCTCGAAACCAATTATTAATCACAGCTGATCAATTTCTGGAATTTGCTGATTTAATAAGACGAGAAGTTGATCAATCAAATTACAACACCTAAAAAGAAGTCAATCGAAAATCTAAATCTTGATGCTTAGAATATCATCTTTGGGCTGTGATTAACAACAATTCGTATAAAAATGTTAATTGAAATATGCAAGATGGAAGGGGTTTAATTTAACTTACCGTAATTGTTTCTAACTAATCAAAAACTAATTTTTTTCAATTTCTAATTTAAAAAAAAAATCATTATGTGGCTTCTCTTACAGAAGACAGCTGAAAACTGTGTGACAACAGTTGCACTAACATTCAAACAAAAATATTATGTCTAGTGCCACGTGTAAAACTCATTTCCACCGGAAATGGCGCAATATTTCAAACATTTGATCAACTACTGGAGGGTATCAACTGCTGGAGAGGTCACACTATATACTGGATAGTAAATCTCGATTTTTGAACATATCTCTTACAGTCGTAGAAAAACAATTGTTTACGTATAGCAAAGACTGTCAATAGAAAATTTCAACCTCCCAGTTGAAATATGGCTAGAAGAATTTAAAAATAGGTATGGAATCGTATATAAGAATGTACAAGAGAAGCGGCAGCTGTAAACACCAAAGATGTTCAAGAAGCAGCATGCTTCCGCAAATTAACAAAGTATACATTGTTGTTTTAGACTGATGCGGTGAAATGTGCACTGTTTTTCAAACTAATCAATTTGATAATAGATTCCCTGTGAAAGGGGGCAAATATACTTGAGGAAATGGAGCCTTTCAAACCAAAAATGCATGCAAACTCTTTCTAGGTGGGGCCGTTTTACATTAAGCAAACGTTTTGCTTAAATGGCTAAATTGGATGACCACCGCGTGTATACGTATTGAATTTCTATGAATCTGCGTATTTAGAAAATACAGACCTTCCTCAAATGCAATTTACATCTATGAAGGCATTAATAGAAGTGACTTTCAAAGTTTTAACGACTTTGTCAAAGACTAAAAAAATATTATTATTAATATATATATATATATATATATATATATATATATATATATACATTTATATATATATATATATTCGTTCATGATTTCAAGAACGAAGCAGGACAGAGTTCCGATGAAGATGACCCTAAAATTTATCCTATTCTGTAGTTGCAAAAGCCTTCAACTCCTTTCTCAGATATTATGCAAAATTATTGTTATATCTATAAAAAACTATGTTTATTGTTATCACAAATTTGTAATGTATGTTACGTCACTATTGTGTTTTATAACGCACATTATAGGCAAAAAACTGGCTGAGAATCGTGAATTTTAATACGACTGCGGTTTTGTATATATTGTTTTCGATTTCGACCCTTTTGTTTGCTTTTGTAATGCCAAAAAAATATTTTTTTTTTTTTACACAAAAGTTAGTTTTTCTTATTGTATTCGTAATTAAGGAAGATTTTAGTGGTATCCATTATTAGAAGTTTTAAATATGATTTTAATAAAATGGTTGGTCTACAAATCTTTGGTTTGGGTTGTAATAGTTATTCTAACAGGAAAATTTCTTTCGATGTTCATTTCGATGATTAGATTGGATATAAGTTTAGTTTCTAGAACATTATGGAAAGCTCGTTTAATACGCTATCTTGTATAATACCTACTTTTCCAGCTGATGAAAAGCGTCTTAAGTGCTTTCAACAGTATATAACACACACACAGTGTATAACAAACACACACACACACACATATATATGTACACACACACACGCATAAATATATACATTGTGACGTAGGTCATACCTTTACGGAAAGTGCGACTGCTGTACGCTTAATACCCTTCCTTTTAAACACAAAATTAGAAATCCAGTCCAGACGAGTTTTTTCGATACCAAAAGTGCTTGAAATTTCTACTGGCGGCTTTATCTCAAAGTTAAACATACTTATCTCGATTGAAGTTTACATATTATAAATTTTTATTTTTAAGGTGAAAGAGTGATTTAGGTTAGTTTTAGACACTGCTATCCACGTCCATTAAGCGTAATTACATGTACATGAAAAAGAAAAAGACTTTTAGGTAACATTTCATTTTAAACCATATTTTTTTCGCATAAATTAATCCTTTAACGCAAAAGAAAGCAAAAACAATGTTCCTGTGTAAAATTATTTATTAAAATGCAATTTTATTTTTGTGATGAACAGTTAACTAATAGAGGTATAAAAGTCATATTGCATGGAATAGAATTTAAGTTTATATGAAAAAATATTTAAGTATAGTATATTTATAAAATGATACAAAAATTGCATTGCTTAGTAATATATATCAGAGAAAATGCATAAAAAATACTCTTAATTTACTTGTTTGCAGAAATTATCGTTATATGTGATGAAAAAATATTTCATTACTGAGATACTTCATTAAACTCTATTATGAATTAAACAAATCTATTATATTTAAAGGAGATATTATGTCTGCTTTTAAAAAAATGTTTAAAATAATTTGCTACATCATGAAATAATTAAAATATACATTTACGCAAAAATAATTGTATTGAAAGAAATAAAGTAAATTTATTCAAACAGATAAATAAACGTTTTAAGAATGAATTATCTGTAAACAAATATTTTAGTTATAATTAATACATTTTTTTAGTATTTTATGAAACAACAATACATTGAAAATTTACATAACACTTTGTTCAATATAGAACATTGAGAATTTAAATCGAAATTTTTTTTTATTCAAATATTTAATACTTTGGATAACATTCCGTCGTGCGTTTCAAAGTTATATTAAATTACATATTTTAAATTGATATTGTAAAATACATTTTATTAAATGTTTATATAAACCATTTTTGATATTTTCAATGAAGTCATTATTGATTCATTGGTATCAAATATAACCCAATTTCAGAGTTCTAAGGAAGAACTATAAGTATCTCAACGTAGGTATTCGATATGCCTGAATGGCCATATCGTTAAATGTAACCGGGGTAAAATAAATACTATATTCAAATCATAACTACAAATCTGTTTGTAAAATATACTGTATACAAAGAAATAAGTAAACAATTTTAAATGATATTAATTAAAAATACTGTTTTAAATATGTTTTTATGTCTTTAGTCGAATTTTTTGCAGTTCTAGTGTTAAATGTTTTCTTCGTTTTGCAGTGCTAGATAATAATAAAGTGAAAAATTCGTTAGTCTGATCTTAAATATTTTCGGTAATAACTTTGTTTAGAATGCGGACTTGTTGGTTTCTAGGAGTCCTCCAATGTCTCCTGTTACACTAAATTGTGCGCGATAATACTTAAGAATTTCCTTTTCAATTTTAAATTTAAAAGATGTGAAAGGGCTCATTGAAAATACAGTGTCAATTGTACATTGTCATGTTACTTCATTATTGCCCCATGTCGGTGATTTCTGACAATAAAATATGAGGTTATTGAAAAATTGGGATTCTTTGCATCATCCCAGTCGTCTCACAAATCTAGGATTGTTTGCGCCTGCAATACAATGGCTAAATGCACACAATACGGTATCGTGGCACTTACAATAATACACGCAGCAAGCAGACGAGCACCTAAATCATTTTAGAAGGAACTCGTATTTGATCTAATTTCTGTAGAAGTTCTCATAGAAAAAAAACAGTGATATTTGGTGAACCTAGTGGCCATATAACCGAACCCCCACGTCCAATACAATGATCTGGGAATTCTATATGCAGTTAATGACGTACAGTAAAGTTCTAATGTGCCGATAGTCTTTCATGCTTGAACTCTAGATTTAGTATTGTTCATATGAGTGCTTCCTTCAGAAAACCAATTAGGATATAAAAGAAATAGACCAAATAAATATATCATGTGAACAGTTGAGAAATCCTATACGGTCCAATAATATAACTACGCAGTGATCCACTCTATATATTTACAGACCGGCGGACAGGATTTCTTGTATTGTAGAGAATATGAAAATTGGACAGAGATCGGCAGACTGCTGTTACTATTAAAGACCCAGTCATGCTTAATTTGTGTTTCAACGGCTCACAGATTGTGTGCAATAAAAGCGTTGTTATAAAAGCCACTTAAAAAATTTATTTCGTTGTTTAAAGCCATTTACATAGAGCAAATTTTCCAATTAGAAAGATTTAGAGCATCAATTAATTAATACGAAACGACATTCGGTTCACACAGATAAGATAAATCGTCGCCAGCATACTCAAATATGTCCGAAATCGATGAGCGACGATTCTACTTTGCCTATTCACATTCCGGAAATGTAGCAGCGCACAATTGCAGATTCTGACTTTTACTGTGCTGTAACGTCTGTAAAGATTTAATTTCCAATGCATTTAAAACTTTAGAATAAACCTTTCAGCGAGAGAAGAATTATGTTCGTAAAGTAATGAAATAATTGACTGACACCAGAATATTCAAACGAATTTCTCAGAAAACAAAATACCTGCTAATTTGCACTTTTATTACAAAACCAAACTTTTATTAAAGTATTCTTGGTGCCATTTGTCAGTTTTGGAATTAAAATTAGATGGCTAGACCGTTTAGCTACCGCCCCTTGAAAGGGTTAAATCAATGTCGTCGTATTGAAGAGGCTTGCCATAGACGTTCCATGCTGATAAATGTGCATGCAGAATTACTCTCACGAATACAAACGTGTATCGTGAGCAATGGCGAACTTTTCGAACATACTATTAATTTTTTATTACTTTGAGACAGTTTGTCATTTTTTTGTGTGTGATGTTATCAAAATTTATTGAGATAAGTACGTATTTATAGCATAAATTGTGCGTATTTCTTTATACTTCTGACTATTGCATTCAAATGTTTACACAAAATGAAGTGCATCGATTTCGGACATTTTTGGGTAAACAGACGAAGATTTATCTTATCTGTGTAAACCAAATATCGTATTCTATTAAATAATTGATGCTGTAAAAGTTTCTAACTGGAAATTTTGCTCTATCTCTTTTCGTTTTCGATATGCAGTGACTATCTTCCAGATTTCACCACTAGGGGGCGCTGCTTTCGTTTTCACTAAATCGGGCATAGTCGCTTTACCATACCGTTACCTTACTTGCATAGCTGTAGCTCTCTCCGTTCACAAGTATTTTCAGGTTAAAGGGACTTTCCTTCTCACCCTGTATACTCTAGAAAAGTACTAATGGATATACCATGAAAGGTCAAAGATATATGGAACCTAAATAATAGTAAATATAGCTATTCTGCATATTTGTTATTCCATATAGGTTTTTAGCTAACATTTAAAGACATAGTAGGTGTATTGAGAAAGCCATTCAATGGAAACTAGTTGCAAATCGTACGCCGCCTTGTCTTAATGTATGTCCAAATCGTCCGTGTTTTTAAGGATTAATATCTCGGCTAATTACCGACGATTTTTTCCGAAATTCATGATCAACAATGCTTTTATACTTCTGCTACGATAGGTACTTCTAGCTCTGCTCAACGCTTTTGCTGAAGCCCGTAAATCGAAATTTGAGTGTAACGGAAAAATGCAACTTTCTCAAAAACTATGTGACCTAGGGTAATCGCTATAATTTTCCTGCAAGGTTTAAATTAATGTCTACTACCTCTAATTTTTTTATAATTTTAGTTTCAATAGATTCGGAATTAGATGGGGGGGGGGCATATTTTTGCACTACATTTTCCACCATAACTTTGAAAATTTAATACCTAAAATTAAGTTAAATGTATTTTTAATTTCAGCGTTGCGAAATCTTTCACACAATACCCCACACGATATACAAATAAAAGATTTCTTTTCAAGTAATTTAATTAGCCCCTGTACATTTTTACTAAATATATTTATGAATATTTATTAATCTGTAAATATGTGGGTCAATAGTCTTTTTTACTTCCCTCAAATTGAACTTTCCGCGTTGCATAGTTTATGAGTAAAAGGGCTGTGACAGGCAGACAGACAGACACAGGAGGGATCTTATAATGGTTTCGTTTTTATTTTTTAAGTACGGAACCCTAAAAAGTGATAAAACGTATTCCTGATTACACCGTTCTTTTGTTTTAAAATAGTAATCAATACTTAGAACCTATAGAAAGGAAATAAAATAAATGTTTAAGAGTTAGTTCCTATATTATTCATTTTTAGGCTTCAGAATTTTTAAAACTGAACACGCGAGGAGACAAAGCTTTCATAAGAAGACAAAGCTCTTTTTTAGCACAAAACATTATGTAAAAAGACGGTGTTTGAACATTTTCTTACATAAATGTACACAATAATAACGTCGCGCTAGCGCGAAAAGGCGCTGCCATGAGAAGATAATATTTTTAAACGCTAATCCATATTTTAGTTTAATTTTTCGCAAATAAAATATATACAAATTTAATTATGTGATCAGGCAGTAACTTATAGGTAGATATTAAGCTGGTGAAACCTACTAAATATATTCTCTAAACATGCGACTAAAAAAAAAAAATAAACTTAAGTATCTATTGAGTATTGATTATTCTTTGTGGGTTAAATAAACAATTTCAAAAGAAAATTGTTTAATCTTCTGCAGAAATATATATCATGTTGAAGCCTTTCAAAAACTTTTAAAAAAGATTTATAAATTCATAGACATATTGTAAATTGAATTTATTCATTTTTTGCAAAATTCAATTTATAATTAAAAATATTTATATTATAAAAAAAATATATTATTTTATTCTTACTATTGTAAGCTTACCTCTCGGCTTCAATCACATCATCTCGTGAAATGTCTACTTTTTCTTCAATTTCACATTTGCTTCCACAGTTCATGGATTTGTAGGTTTCTGTTATTTTTTGCTTCTTCTTAGCACACCAATTACTTCTGAAGAACTAATTTCCAGCTTGGTTTAGGCATTTTTCGGTAAGATTTTTAGATCAAGATAAGTTTTTAAATCTTTGATTCTTATCCATTTTGCATTTTCATGAGGTTTAATAAATTTTAATTTCGGCTCTCCAAACGCTCTCTCTTGATATAACGCTTTCTCTTGATAAGATATGATTTCTCTTCTATCTTTTCCTAGAAAATAATTTGTTTTAGATGTAGATTTTGGGGGGAACTTTTTTTATACTCCAAGCCAGAATTACTCTTCTGCAATGTTTATCTGGTGGTATCTGAACACTACGGACGAATAAAATATATGGATAGTTAATAAATATCCAATAATGAAGGCAGAATTCAGACGAGCAAATATGTATTTTTTTAATCAACTCCTGTTGGTTATACTAATATATATATATATTTTTAAATATGATAGAAAAAATGCGAATTCAGTGAAATGTGGTAACCGCGTTGGCAATAAAACCTACCCCACCAGTCAAATACAGTGATCTTGGAATTCTATGTGCAATCAATGAGGTAGAAAAACTTTGCTTCACCACTATTGCATCATTACCATACGTTAAATATTGTCGATAAAAATGTGAGAGAATCAGTTTCGACATCATATAAAAATTACAATGACAAATGTCCCTTGACTCTTTGAAAAAGCACTTTGGGTCCAATAAGGATCGCGCTTCGTATTTCAGCCCATACTTTTATATACCAGCGTACCGGGCGCCTTGTGGTGTATAGAATATGAGAACAGGACACAGATAATTAATAAACGTTGAAGACACCGTCTTGTGTAAAACAAAATTACACCATTCACAACGTTATGTACAGTCGTGGAAAAAAAAAAAGTAAACACCTCCTACTAACTCTTCAACAAATTATCGTAGAAGAAAGTTAGTGGTACCGAACGATTGGAAATGAAGTCTACTTTTAAATGGAGTATATAAAATTCTCTTAGGGGACATCTACATATTAAAACGAATCCAAACTTATTTTTTTATGGCAATACCCAATTTTAGCGAGATATTTCAAATCTTTGGTTCAAACTATGCCTAGACATCAAATTTCAAGTCATTTGAATGATAAGTTTTGGAATTCAGCATTTAGTGCTTCTAATGTTCTTTAGTGGAACACTCAACATTTAGTGCTTCTAATGTTAAATTACTTTTTCATATTTTTATTTATAACTTCTGAAATTATGCTCCTAATGTGCTAATTTTTTTGTGTAGCAATAATACTAATATACCCAAACATAAATACGTTGAATTTGCAATTTTTATAATTTTATCATATAAATTATTAATTATTAAATTAATATTAAAATTTATTAATTGCAACCTGCAATTTTTTTGCTGGAATTAGATTTATTAAGTCCTGCTTTATGGAAATCCAAAATTTCACATTTTTTTTTTCCCAGTAGTTTTCAAAATATGCTTAAACAACGGCAAAATGATGGTTTAAGATGATAGAAGTGACTAAATATTTTGAAACTTGTTATGCTATCCTGTAATCTAACAGGCTTAATTGACTGCTTGAGTGGTGCTTAAGGTGCCTTGATTAAGAAGGGGGGCTCTCTCGGTTAACAATCGAGTGCCGAACTTCACTTTGGATACAGTCCTTAAAATACGCTCGTTTTAAAATAATTAATTTCTCAGAAATTTATGGTACGAATTGCATAAAAATTTGTTTTTAGACTAATTGAAGAGTGTAGAGTTCATTTATGGTGTCAGGATTGTGTGCTGCTATTGAAAAAAACAAATTTATGGTTCGTTTTAATATGTAGATGCCCCCTAAACAAATTTTATATACATCATTTAAAAGTAGATTTTATTTCCAATCGTTCGGTACCAGTAACGTTCTTCTACGATAATTTGTTGAAGAGTTAGTAGGGGGTGTTTACTTTTCTTTTTCCACGACTGTACCATAAAGGCATTGCCGATTTCATATTGTCACAATATACTTTCACAAAAGTGGTTTAGTTATTTATAGTCCTTTATATGCAATACTTGGACGATTCTATAATGATATCAGTAAAGAGTGTACACCTGTAACATCCTATAAAGCATATATTAATGCAATAGCCTAAGCAGTATGATGTCGTCACATTAAATTGTCTGGTTAAAAAACATGAGATGAACCCCTGATTTTGTTGATCCTGTCACAGTATTACATGTTCTTGTGTTTTTGGAAACCTGTGGTCGAGTCTTTAAAAAAAAGAACACAAGACGTTTCAAGGATTTAACTTCCAACCAGAGAATGAATTTGCGTGTACATGACGTCATGATGGATATCGATAGGCAAACTTCCATTAAGATTACATTAATCGAATATCGTACTTTCATTGCCGAGCCTCTTATTACAATACAAAAAATTATAGTTCTATGCTGCCAATTTTAATTTCAACTAAACAAATTTACCCTTTTGCATATTAGAAACACATCTTTATCTAGATTCTTTTAAATATTATCCTTTATGAAATTCTACGCGGTAAAGTTTTGAACATTTAAAATACTTTCTATTTTTATTTTTTTTTCTCAACCGTCTTTCAGTTTCATTATAATGAATAACTGTTAATTTCTGTGCTCAAGACGTCTGAATATACTTTCACTTCACTCACTTTTCTTGAAACATTGCTTTTTAGGTATGTGGTTTTTCATATAATTAATGTACTACAATAGATGATTCTTTTTATGCACAGATCAACTTGTAGTATCAGCACACTGTAAATAAATTATGTGTAACGGATGTTAATAAATGAATAATAAGACATTTTTAGTTTGAGACTATATAGTGAATAAATCAATTTTTATACTTAATAAAAATGAGAATGGTACTTGGCATTAAAATATAAAATATTAATGATGAAAATATTCTACGAATAATAATAGTTATTTTAATTGTTTTAAAATTATTCTGTATTAAAAACCAAAAAGACTAGTAACACATTTTCAGATTTCGTTTTGTCTTAGTTGTTTCGTTTCATCAAATATATTTTTATTTTCATTATTAACATTTTCAGAATCTAAATGCTTACTTTAAACAATTCTGCATCACTTGAGGTCTTTTTGAAAGAAAGTCTGTATAAGGTTTTACTCTTCCGGAAAAGATACTTTAAATGATACTTTTTTCCTTTTAGATTTCATTGTTGTTTGTGGCATAAAGGAAAAGTGTCACGTTTCAGATGTTAGTGTTCTTAAAAAACTAAAACTCTAAGCTAGAATCTGTGGTATTGAGAAAAAATGTTTTTTTTTTTTTTTTTTTTTTTTTTATAATGCATACAAAAACGAGTATTGTATACTATTCTGATAGGAAAGTCTTTATTGGAAACCAGTATGTTTTAAGTATACATTTACTTATACTAGCCTAAAAATAATATTTACTGTATTCAACTCTATATTCAACTTACTGTATTCTACTTACTCTATTCTTTATCGTAATTCTTGAAAATCTTCTTAAGATCTAATTGAAACACGTACGTATATTTAAATAATTTATGTAAGAATATATATATTTTTCACTTTATTGTCTTATATATATATATTCATAATCATTGACGGTGGTAGGTTATGTTTAATTAATGGTTATATATATATATATATATATATATATATATATATATGTATGTATATTACAAAATATGTATTTCTACACATCCATTTCTATACATTCTAGCATATTTATTCGTAACATAATGTTATATTTTTTGTACATTAAATTTAAACAACGTAAAAATACTAAAATAATTAACGTTTTACACCAAAATATGAAAGAAGCGTCAAATGTAGAATACAAAAAGATAAAATAAGTTTGTGGAATTTCACAAGAAGCTTGTAAATTAAATATTAATTGATTTTAATTCCATAAATATTTATTACATATTTTGATACGAAACACGATATTTCCAGATGAAAAGATCGAATTATGCGCTTATACACCTCATCCGGCGCAATCGGTCCATATTAATCCATTAAAAATTCCAGTCGATAGTGATGTGTTTATATTTAATTTTAGGACAATCTATTTTTAATTATCGTTTATATTTATTTATTATCGTAGTGAATTTTGCAACGCACAGCTGTATATCGATGTCTCACAAAATACAAAACACTTCATGTCTATATACTTCATTTGAGATTGTTCGAACGTTTGTTAAACTATATGTGGCGTACAGGCACATGTAAAATGTGCGTATCGTTTAAGTAAAATTTAAATAATTGCATTTTAAAGGAATATATATATATATATTACAAAATTTAAATTTTTGCGCCAAGTTATTTTATGTAAATTTTCCTTTTTCAGTAATATTCCGTATATTATACCGGCTTATTAAATTAAAACCCTAATCTATTAATCCTTATAAGATCTTAATTCATATTTATTCCACATTGCGTATATCTAAAAATGGCTCAATCTATTCATCTTTCTTTAATAAAGCTTTTATTATTTTAATTCCTATTAAATTCCGCTATTAAATTCCTGTATATCATATTCCCCTTAAATCTTTATTTAACTCCTAAAATATTATTCCGTCTTAAAGAAAAAAAACCCTACTTATTTCAATTTATTATTTTATTTAAAATATCCAGGTGTAATTAAAATATTTTAAAGATTAAAACTTTCGCAGACATAAATTCATTTCTTTTATCGTCTGAAGAGGGAAAAAAGGGTTATTTTTGCATAATCTCGACTACAGATTTTAACATTTGTTTGTGCTTTAGACATCTGGTGCCAGTATTTAAGAGTTTTTTAGAACAATTTTTCGAGGGGAGTATAAATACGGATGGCGAGAACCAGAGAGGTTAGTTGGGAGCTGTAAGCTTTTTAGTTTTTTAGCATGTAGAGGTGAACGCGATCTCCTGTCATGTAGAAGTGTAAAGAGAGAGAGAAGGGTAGCGGATTGCAGTCGTGGCAGACAAGATGTTCAATGTGACTGCTCGATGGAGGTAGTAATACGGTGGATGAATACTGTTTTATATGTGTGTAGAATGAGGAAGAAACGGTATAGTAATGGGTACGGAGATGTTAGTTATTTACGGATTTATGTATAGAACGCAGTCAAGAGATGGAATGCTTTTAAGACTAATTGTGTGATGAGAATAGACTTTATTCTTTTTTACCATTGAAGGAATGAGCATCTTCCCTAGATTCAATCGTGAGTGTGGAAATAAAGTGAATAGTGTTTCAAGCGACTGCCTTGTGTGAATTCTTCATTTTTCTTTATTATCTTAAACAAATCGGCTGCCGCCTGTGCTGTTTACGAATGGAAATCCCCATTATTTTCGACAATACCAACTACTTGCCGTCAAAACGTCACATATATATACATATATATATATATATATATAATTATTATTATTATTATTATTATTGCTATTATATATATATTATATATATGGGGGAGAGTCGCCGAATTTGGACCACTTCATTTATTTTCAGGTGTAACTCACTTAATTTTTGGAATATCTGCAAAACATCATTACACGGGGTCAACCTATTCATCTACTAACTATATAAATCTTTAGATCAATTTCTTTTTGAAAATCTTAAATTTTATTTTAATTTAAAAAAATTGTGAAAAATGGTCCAAATTCAGCAACTGCCGCCTAAGTTTGACTCCCAGTCTCGTAAATTGGACCAAATAATATCAGGTTGTTTTAATGACTAGGGAACATAGCTAATGTTATTATAAGCAAAGTTTGCGATTAATGAAATAATCAAACAAAATAACAGCA
This sequence comes from Maratus speciosus, assembly GCA_963932465.1. NCBI lineage: Eukaryota > Metazoa > Arthropoda > Arachnida > Araneae > Salticidae > Maratus > Maratus speciosus. The sequence continues at coordinate 97,750 of CAWVRF010000773.1, forward strand.
ATTAAATATAATGAAATCAAATATCTGAAAATAAGATTAATTGTTTTAAATCTAAATTTATTCAAAATAGAAATCAAAGTTATCAGTAATTAAGAATAGAAATTATGGAACTAATTGTCAATTACTTGAATATCTTGTAAGGAGGGATGCAAAGCTTGCAGATGAATTTCTTTTATTGATTTTTTTTCAGCGCACGGAACCGTATTTGGCAATCTGAACACTCAATCATTTCTGCAATTTTATTTTTTTTTATAAATTAGGCATAACCAATCATCACTGTCTAGTTTTTCTTTTTAGATTCTGAATTATTAGACCTTTTTTGCAACAGAAGTTTTCTTTACATTATGTTTGTAGTTCTTCCCTTCCATCATTTTCTTGCTGATTGCATTACGCCTATTTTTTAAAACTTGATGTTTCAATTGCTTTTGTTGTGTGATAGCTTCCTTTTTGTCGTTTTTTTTTTCATTTCAAGGTTTACTTGATATGACGAAAGTGTCAATACAACTGTTTTTTGGATCTCTCTGTGCTTTGATTTAAATGAATTCAGCAAGGTAGATAACATTTCTAATGATTTTTTGGCATATGGGGAGGATTTGTAGCTTCAGCCTTCTTCCAGGTCAATTTCTTCACAACTTCTCTCTCCTTTTTGTTTCCTATATCTTTAACAGCTTTTGCTGTCACGGATGTTTTTCATCCAGACAGTTAGTCTGCGCCTTTTTCAACATTGTCAACATTATATTAAAAATGATTTTAAAAGATATCTTCTACTGAAAATACGCTACGATTAATCAAACGCAAACATTATATATTCAAAAAATGTTGAATTCAGCAACCCCCCCCCCCCCTCCCCTCAGTATTGAAATGACCACTTCACCCGGAAGGTTTGAGATTTTATGCCTCTTAGTGGCAAAAAAGTGTAATTTCACCGTCCAGAACTGTAAAAATTTGGACATCGTAAATATCCTCCAAGTGGAAAAATTTTGAATTCAACTCTGTAAACCAAGTACGCGGTAGGAATAAGAAAATAAAAGAAAATAAATACAAATACATACAAGATAAAAGAAATTGCAAACAAAATTTATTGCATAAACATGTACAAATATTTTTATGTTTATATAGGCCTAAACTGCATAAAAAAATTAATCCAGATTAAAAAAATAATAAAAAAAAAACTTTGCATGAGTTAGTAATCCATTATAATATATATATATATATATATATATAGTGTACAATGCGTACCGTCCTCGAAATTCCTTACTTACTTTTCAAATTTATGATCGCATATCTGGTCCAATTTAAGTAACTTAAATTGACCCAATTACGGCAACTGTGCCACTTTTTAAAACAGATAATCTCAAGATTAAGAACAAAAACGAAATCAAACAAATCCACTTGAAAAATATGCGCAATAAACAGATGGATCCATATATGTATATGAAAACATAACAATTTACCTTAGTTTTAAAGAATTTACTTACGTTTAGTAGGAAAAAATTAGATCAAAACAGCTGACTTTAGGTTTTTTAAAATTGTCTGAAAACAGCACGTGGTAGGTGATTGCTTCTTCTAAACATGAGTGACGTCATTCAGATGAGTAGGATTTCAGCGGTAGCTGGCGTCTCTTCCGGTAATTTACGGCACAATGGCAGCGGTCCCATTAAAGTGGCGGTCCAAATATGGCTACTCTCCCCTATATATAAATTATTATATATATATTTATTTATTTATTTATACGTATCTCTCTCTCTCTCTATATATATATATATATATATATATATATAAATTTTACCAATTTCACAAAACTTTTGTTCAAAATACTTAATTTTCTAAACTATAGCATATTAAAATATAAAGTGATTTTTTAATCGATGTTTTCTACATACAGTCAGTATACTTATTTTTTTTTTAATATATAAAAGTTTATTTAGAAATCATATTATAAAAGCGAAACAAAAATCGTGTTCAGTTTTAACAAATTCATGATTAATTAAACAATGATTAACGTCCTAACATAAAAATACATCTCAAAAGTTAAACGAAATAAAATTGACTGACTACAAACCCTAAAAAGAAGTAGATAGCCAATTGAAATAATATTTAACAAACATTTTTATTATATCTAGAAACCGATATTAAAAATATTATCCAAAATACATAACGCTAAAAGTAGAATCGAACAACAATGTATTCATTGCAGTAAACAATATTCAAGACTGGATTATCAAAATTAGTTAAAATAGGTTCTATAACTTTATTGGGAATAGTTGAATTTATTATTTGTTTTACTGAAATTATTTTAATGGTAGTATTTTCCAGAATAAAATTTTAATTGTTCAAAATGTCGGAGAGATTTTTAACCCCCAAAATGTAAGAAGTAAAAATGAGCTAAAAAAATCTTAGGTCCTATAGGAGTTCACACTGTCTTTGCATTTCTAGCTTCTGTTCTGCGGAAGATGCTACTTTCTCTTCAATATATATGCTAGAGAAAGTGGCAGGCATCAGAGGCAGGCAGGGCAGTCTTCTGGCATGTTCAACAGACACACATTGCCGACAAAGTTTGGGGATGACATAAATTTCACAGAGGAAAGTTTTTTTCTGAAAAAATTGAGAAAGGCTAAATATATATATATTGCTTATAGTGAAACATGTTAATATTTGTATTCCTTATGAAAATCACCATAGATGAGCTATCTAATATTGAGATTGCATGGCAGTATTAGCGCACCGCTTCCGTAAAGGTAACTCTCCACGCAGCTGACAGTAAAGTACTGCTCATTTGAAAACCACGAACACATAAAATCCACAACGGCTGTGAAATTTGATTACATTACTTTGAACCTGTATTACTAACGCTCTCCCAAACTCTCAAAAAAAACTTAGCTGAATCTAAAAGGAATCTCAAAACAGTGGATGCACCAACTTCCAGAAATCGCAGATTGTACGGCTAATAACATTTGTCAATCGTGGCACATATTCATTGCTATTTCTTTCATTTCTATTTGACTTGCCACCCGGGTAGGAATACCTTAATCTTACGCTTCCTCGAAAATCTCAATTAAGATGGATGGAATAGTCTAGTCAAGACATAATATACGGACCAGTTCACTGTTTTTACGACGAGGGGAGTAAACTATTGGAAATTTTGTCGTTTAGATTTCTTGATTATCAAGAATCGAAGAACCACTCAACATAATATTAAGTATTCAGATTTTGAAAATAAACAAATTCTTTTCAAGCATATGTTGCTATTCGTTATTTTGCGTTTAGCTTTGAAATGACTGGAAAAAAAATGAATTATTACCAGAAGAATTTTATATCCCCGTAGGTTTTTTAAGGGAAGTTTCCGTAGTAAATTGTTAATTAGGATTAACAAAGAATGGGTCAAAATTTTATAAACATTCTAAAAAACTTCTAACGCATATTTACTTGGTGCAGTTCAGTACCATACATGGAGATTTTCATGGTTAGAATGGCGCTCTTCAGTTTCATTTTAAATATTGTCACATTTAGTGCAATGGTAAGTTTTAGTTTGAACTGCAGTAAAATTTTGTTTAGGTTCTATACAGTTTTTTCAGGTTAATAAAAGTTTATATAACTATTTTGAATATCATATCCAGAGATATAACATCTTGCATGAATATAATGATTTTGAATGTATGAAACAGTCTGAATTCGAAAATCATCAGCAACTCGATCGTGTGGACTCGAGGGTGATTGCAAGAAAATGCAAATTGAAAGTAAATAATAATTCCATTACAAAATATTTCAAAAAATAAAAATTTAGAATTATATATATGTAGATGAGGGACTACAAAAAGTACAGACTATTGAGATAAGCATTCCTAATAACAGTGTGGGAATGTATTTTGCAACAGTTTGACAAATCAAATACAAAGCTGTTGAAATGCTGATATCCTCTTTAATTTTTCTTATCAAATATTCATAACTCCTTCCTAATTTACAAAGATCCAACCGAAAACACTTACTGATATTAAAAATCAGTAATTTGTTCCACCTGTTTTAGAGTATGATATTTAAAGACAAAATTGTCAAAATTAAACATACATACAAACTACAAGAGTTTAATTTATTTTGAATATAAAAAACCCTTCAGCTATTCAAGCGCTGCATAAAAAATTGAGCCATTTTAGATAACTATATGGAGCGCGGCTTTTCTGAAGATTGCTATTATATTATTATGGAATTAGAAAAGTCATGACAAGTTGTCTTTTTTTCCATTTGTTTGCAGGATATTGGCTTAAAAGAAAATTAGTGATGTTTATGATCCTATGTACATTTCAGTCAAAATTTACAAATGCAATCGAGCAAGAACCTTTTCTGTTAAAAGGATATTTCCTGTTTTAAAACGGTTAAAAAAGCTATTTACAGACAGCGCATTATCCAGAACTACTGGTCTCCTGAAGTGCTGACACGGCAGCACATTCTGTCTCAATTTCGAGTAAGTAATAAATGCATTATCAAATTCAAAGTATTTTTTTATATTCTGAAAAATAATTACGAAATCATAAATTATTATGAGTGTGTAAAACATATTTTTGACTCACTAAAATAGATGTATCTGATATATATATTTTTTTAAAACATGGACTATTAAGCAGTAATGATTTTTTCTGTGCATCTTTACTTTACATTTTGTGTGATTAAATTGGGGATGTGCGTGAGCTTTACTGGTAAAATTAAAACTGCAGTGATATTTTTCTACCATTTCTATCATATATATCTTGTTTGACAAAAGCTTTGTGCGAAATCTTTGAAATCGGCTTGTTAATCTTACCTATTATTTCCTGTGTATTTGCCACTTAATTTTCTCTTGAGAATATTTTGTGAAATTTTAGCTTCCATATTTATTTATGCTTTACATTTCCATTATATTTAGATGTTTTATAGAGATTGAAATTGAAGTAAATAATGCAACAAATTAGTGGCGTTCTACTGAGGGAAGAGAGTGGAAGGTGGACGTGAAATAAATGACTGCACAAGGGTTTCAAATAACCGAATTACGGCAGACATGAATCAATCTCAAATTTTCCGGGAACGAGTTGGGTGTACTTGAGGTTATCACGGCCTGATATCAGGTGATGTTTTTGGTGCACCAGAACAAGTACTTGGAATCATTAACATGTGCTTGCGAAAACGGTTTTCCTCCTTAGGGGTTCACAAAGAAACTCCCTCATTTTTCGATTCATTAGGACTTGTTCCCATCATCTTCCTTTACATAATATAAAACTCTTGTTACTGATAACTCCTTTGAGTGACACAGTCCTTAAAAATCGCATGGAATCAGGCCGATCAACATGAGAAGGAGAATGTGGTGAATTATTCCAATAAATATGTCTGAAAGGTTTTATTCGAATTCTTAAAAGTTTTGACAACCTGGTGCCTGGTCGTCTCATGAAATGGTGTCTCCGTTAACAATTAATGTATTTAAACTATTAAAATGCATATATATATATCATTTTTGAAAACTGCACTAATAATGCATTTAAAAATACCTAATGTCGTAATAAAAATTAAAAATTTAAGAAAGTTTAAATATGTTTATATAAAACTATGATATTATAATACATTTATATCATAACATGTTAAAAAGAAATGCATAATTAATCATTAAATAAAAAGAAGGCAATGTTGTAATCCTTTCAAAGAAAATGCATTTACAATTATTTTAATATTTCGATTAACGCAATACTTTAATCATATCATCTAATTAATAAAGATAATTACATATCTACTATCCAAATGAGACTAATAATCCAAGTCCAAATAATGAAAAATCTATGGAAGTTTTAATTGAGTTGATTGAACAGTGGCGTGGCGTGAAAATTTTCGGTGGTCATCGCAATTATTTAAGTTTGTGGTGAAAAATTATTAACTCTAAAATTCAATGGTTGAATGTTCAAAAAAGAAACTTTAAATCTTACCTTCACTTATACATGAACTCCAAATGTTCTGCTAAAACTGGATCGTAGAGTTTTAAAAGCTTATTAAGAGTTTTAAAATATTGCTTGGTCATCGCCGCATCCAGCGATGACCGGACGCCACGCCACTGGTTGATTGGTATATAGAGACGTTATTTTTTTAAGATATGAGGTAAAAATATATTGAATATTTCATGCTTTTACAGAAAATGTGCAAAAGGCAAATTTGAATTTTCTGAAAATAAAGTATAAAAAAATTATGCGAGTAATGGAAAAAATATGCATGATAATTTGTGAAAGGTTGAAGTGGCTGGATAAAAAGAAAAAAATTATGATAATAAGTGAAAAAAAAAAAACTAAACATTATTTTTTTAAGTAAAAATTAAACTCTTACGAAATATGATTTTAAGATGAAAAAAAGATAGAGAGCAAATATACTTAGAATATTTATTTTTTTTCGTAAAAATAATATATATTTTCGGTTCCAAGAGAAATAAAAGTGTCAATAACGTATAATAATCTTAGATAAAGGGTATTAAATGACAAACAGTAAGTGGCATTAATCTTTCAAATTTCTTCTCCATGTTCATTTTATTTTCCAGATATAAAGTTGTCAAACGTCAGTTTTATTGGAGTACAGTTTCCTGTTATATTTCGATATCAAAATGTGAATTATTATATTTTACAAATTTTGGTTCACATCAAAATAATGCACATACTCTATATCGTTAATTTATACACCGTGTCTAAACTTTAAGTTGCAAACAATTTAATTAAAAGATAACCTTGAAATGAGACAACAGCAATGGATTCCATCACGGACGATCGAACACGGAAAAATTTAAAAGTCGATTTTAATCAATTTAAGGCAATGTCTAGAGGGTAAAGGAGAAAAGAAGTCTTTAATACTCGGGTTCCTAACGCATTATCATACTAGTTATATATTAAATCATGTTTTTATCATGATTTTAACTCAAACTAATTTTAGAGATTTTGCCTATCTTACTTAAAAATTGTAGCGATATAACTCCGTCAGTTATACATCTAGAAAAACAGAAATTTTCATGAAATTGTGTTGTCTATAAGTTATGAAATGTATTTACTTCGCAAAAGTGTACTGGTAAGAAATTATGGTAAATTGATTGAAAAATATCCTATCTTTCGCCAATTCTCCATTTTTTATTTAAGATCTAGAGCCGTGTAACTTCTTATTATAAGCATATTAAAACTGTATGCATAATATGTGTTGAAAATTTTATCCTGCACGAGATTGATATAACACGTACTTTCTGTAAAATCACCTGGTTAACTTATTGAAACCGATCCATGAAAAGACAATTTCTTTTCGTTTCTTAAGATGTCGGATCACGTGGACGGAAGCGGTAAAACACCTTTTTTTTAGAGAATTATTCTATACAACATATCCGAAAAGAAGATATCTCCTTGCTTTTAGAGATAAAACTTTTTTTTTTGTTGTGATTTCAAAAACAGGTTTTATAATACCATAATTACAGATATTTCTCTTAATGTTGCTATTCATTTTCTTTTCGTGTTGAGTTAAGCTTTAACGCAACAGCGAAGAAAATTACAAACAAATAAAGACACAATGAAAAATTTTAAAAATGAATCTGTTATACATATTTTAAGATGGCTTTCAAGAATTCCTGAGATTTTCATGAGATAACCAACAAGTCTATTTTTAAAAAGAATAAAAATTGTCTACAAACTCTTTTACAATAAAGTTCAAATTGTAAGTTTCCATTTTTGAGAAAAAAAAATACATTTTGTTTTTTAAATTAGCGTAAAAATCAAGCATTAATGATTAAAATTTATTATCCAGATCTATTTTTTCAGAAAATAGAAAATAAAATCAGAAAAATGTACTAGAATTGAAAGTAAAAAGAATAAAGTGATACAGAATTATTGGAAGAAACTTATAAAGGAAAATTCTGCAGAGAAAAAATATCTATACAACACTAAGTTGATTATGTATCTGTACAAAAAATCTCCAAGTGAATATTTAGCAATGAATGACAATAAAAAAAGCAATGCCGTAAATAATATTCTTTTGTACATTTTAAAAATTTAATTTATTATTAGTGACGAAAATAGTTTTATATATTAGCTTATAGCTTGCGTGATTTATTTGATATTTATTTTTAAATAAAACTGGAAGATTCATAACTTAGTTTCTAAGCTTCATTTTTTTCTGTATATTTAAACATCTCAAACAAAATATGTATTTTCATTATAGTAATTGATAATTGTCCTGCTTATTTTCTGTATATATGTTCTTATTGAAAGTGAAATCCAAGTAAATTGAAAAAATAAATAAAAAATAATGTAATGTCTAATTCATCAATGGATATATAAAAAAATGAAACGTTGTGTAATCCAAACTTAATTCAATATAAGGGGTAAATATAGCGCTGAGTATAAATTAGGGTAAACGCACCGGTAGTGGGCCACTTAAGGGCATTTATCGTATTATTAATAAAGTATGTTTGAATTCTAAATGATATATATTTTTTTAACGTAGTCCTAACTTTCATGTATCGGAATAAACATTCAAAGTTTCAAGATATATTATTTGAAAAAAAAAATGGAAAATAAAAAAATTTACCTTCCTCGATGCTCCAGTAGTGGGCATAGTAAATTTTTGATGCACCAGTAGTGGACCCCCCAGAAGTGGGCAACTCTAGTTTTGAGTTTAGTGTGAAAATACTGAAATTATACTTTTTTTTACAGTTCTAGAATAGGATGTTCACAATACTGAAATCTGTCATAGAAGTCTAGAAGATTACTTAAAATAATCTCACTAGTAAATCTGCAGATCAGGGGCCTCAACTTCAGTTCTGTAAATCAATTTTAGTTTTATCTCACTTTATATAAAAGCTAATGTCCTAAAAGCTGCAAAGTAATTTTTTTAGATTATATACAGGGTGTCCTTTCGTTTAGTTTAAATATAGTTAATTCCCAAGAAGCTTAGTTTTAGAGGTATAATTTTAACTGCTGAACTATTTCACATGTTTTTCATCATGTGAAAATCCATTTCCATCAAAATAGTTGCATTCTTAATGTTACGAAATTTAATTTTTGTACAGTTTTTGTTATATTTAGAATTTTGTTATATAAGTTATATTTAGAAAATCTGCTTATATGCTTTCACATGTTAAACAGTAAATATTCCCATATTCTGTGATCAAGACTTTCTGAATTGTGCTACAATGAATTTTGTGAATTTTCAGCGATTTCTGACATTAAAAATCATTTTCTGTGTTTTGTACCAGAATGATACAAATGGTAGAAAAAAAATTATCAGTTTTTATCCACAATAATAGTAGACAATTTATCAACTTTTTTTTTTAATCAAAATGCATAGATTTGTTTTCTCTAAATAACAGTCTGTTGTATTTTGTAACTTAAAAAAAAAAAAAAAAATCCACCCGATTTGTTATTTCGCAGTGGTGATAAATAATAAGGCAAATATAATAAACAAGATAATTAAAAGCTGAAATGACTGCAAAACAAAATGATTTATCCAAAAACGAAAAAGATCTAAAATGTGAGAAGGGATTATAGTGAATTTATTACAAAGAGTACTTTAGGTTGAAACTTACAATGATAGAGATGCATCAGACTGGGGCGATAATTTCCTGACTCTCCTTTTTTCCCATCGGCTATTATTTTTAACTCTTCCTTTTAAATTTTTCTTTTTTCACTTTCAGTTTTTTTCTACATCTTTAGCATTTTTAAGGCCTGCAACAACTGTAGGATTTTTCTCACTTTTTCTCTTTTTCTTTGTGTTATCTCCCCCTTCTGGCTAAAATTGAACCATTTTGAAGGGAGATGGTACATTTCTAGATGACCCACCATTTGAAAGCACTGAATGGCTCCCAGTCTCAGTTGATCCTTCTTGAATGAAAAGGTTCACCTCAGTATCTTGAACAATTGCTCTTTGCTCCTGATCAATAGTTTCAGTATCAACAGTGTCAATAGGCTATTCAAGGTACGCCGCCTCAACAGATATGACTGGTGTACCCTATGACAAGTAAAATGTAAAAATGGAATAAATAATAGTAAAAAATATATACTCAAGTGTTTTATACCCAAATTGTTTTGCGATAGATTACCTGAGAAATTGGTTCCATGTTCAAGTCTCCTTCATCTCCATCCATAAGTAGTAAAGATCTGTTTCCTCCACAGAACATTTCAATTTGCCTTTATTTTCTGAGAAAGATTTTATTTTTCTTCTCCAATTTTATCTTCAAGAACTTCCAAGAAAGAAGACATTTCTCTCTCCTTTATTGGTGATATTATCACATTATTTGATGTTAGTGTGGATTCAACATTTACTTTCTTTAGATCCCATGGAACCAGTCCACTTGCTTTTAATCCACTCACAATGGTTGCAGGAGTTAAACGATCTAGTGCTGATTTTAGGACTGGTGGAAACTCATGTTTCTGCATCTGTTTGCCTTCATGAGTTATTCTCAAGTGCACTACTTCCTGTTGCCAAGCGCTTTTAAGAGTATGGAAAACAGAAATGTTCATTGGTTTCATTAGGTAAGTGGAATTTGGGATCAAAGCTACCATTTCAACTCCATGAGCCGAACAGAAGATTTTTAGATTCAAAGGCATGTGAGAAGTATGTCCATCCATAAATAACACTACAGGTTTTTCTATGCAATGTTCATTTAAATATGGCTCAGAAATTTGAACCCTTTTTTAGTATTGAACCTTTGAAGTATAAAGTATTTTACATATTAATTTCTTTTAATAATCATGTCTGATAATTTAGTGAAGTTGTATTTTCGCTGCTCCAGAAGTGGCCCCCTTGTGCACCAGAAGTGGGCCCCTGGCCCACTACTGGTTCTGATGAACAAAATACTAAATAAATTATATACAAAGTCTTAGAACCTCAAAAAATACTTAATTAAAATAATTTAAACATAAAAAAATTGTTGGCATGTGCTCCAGTAGTGGGCCACTATGCCTACTATTGGTAGAATTTAAGAAATTGTGATCCAGAAGTGGGCCACCCCTTAAAATCAATATAATTTTCAATTTTTAAGTTTTCAGCTAATCTAACAAATTATTTACAATGTAATCGAGTATATCAACGGCACTTTAATTTAAAATAAAACATAATATTAAAGAAACAACGCTTTAGATAAAACCTTATCTCTTAATGAAGTCACTAAGAATTTGCCAAAAAATCTGTGTTTGAAGACATTCCAGAAGATAAACAAATATATCTACAGGAAAATAACAATTATTCCAAACTGTTTATGGAAAGTTAACATTTAAGGACTTTAACTAATCAGATTTCTTTCAGTCATTTTTCTGAAATGGATTGTGAGCTTGTTTTTACACTTTGCAAGTTAGTGGCCCACTACAGGTACGTGGCCCACTACCGGTGCATTTAGCCTAACTAAATACGAAACTCTACTTTCAGATCGAAAGGATTTTAATAATTAATTTTTCCTATTAGATATTAAGATCTGTAGAAAGGAATATAATGTTAATGTTAATGACCTATTATTAAAAAAATATATATATGTATTATTTTGAACTTAATTTCTTATAAATTCCATTGTTAAAATGGGAAGAATCAATTCAAATTCAAATTAGATTGCTTTGTTAAAATAAGTCCCGTATTACACTATTTTAATATATTCTCTTTCGTTATTATTTTAAATTATAGATAATCAATTTACTGCAGTGAATCAGTAGTAGGTTCTGTCTGAAAGATAAATCTAAATGCTTGTTTTTTTTAAGAAAAGAGTAAAGAGAAATCGAATCTATAATGCGCAATAGGATTTTTCAAACTATTGTATATAACGTCCATTTTTAACACGACAAAGAATATCTTATATGACTGAATTTCTTTTTTAAGGAGTATTCTGTTAATATTATAACTAAAGATAAATTATTTTACATATATGTTTTACACATTCTTAAACATTTTAGAGGGTTGTTTTCTAAATAAGGATGTTCTATATGAAACAGAAATCTGAATGTTTTAGAATATAAACATAACAGAAACTTAATCAGAACTCTAGTGTGTTTTTTAAACAAAACCTATGGAATACATCAACCAAATGGATTTCAATATATAATGCAGTACAGCTCGGAATATATAGAATTCCAATATGAAATTTAGATTGAATTTCGCGAGATGTTAGAAAGGATTTATAGAGTTTATGTTTCCGTTAAATATTAAAATATGAAAACCCTTATGTCATTTCTTAGGGGAAAAATTACTTACATTTAAATTTCGATTAAAGTTCCATATTTAATTGACAAAAATTTCAAATTATATTTAAATTACGATCTTTATTAAAACTGATATGTAAAATTTTAAAAGTATATATACTTTTTATTTTCAATCTGTGTTTCATTTAAATTAGTTAATAGTAAAACTTTATTTTTTGTTTTTTATAATGCACTATTAAATGTGTATAAAATACTATTTATATAAAATTGATTTGGTTCTGAATTTGGGATGTTGTGGGGTTGACAAATTTTGCATGTGTTTGTTTTGTGTCCGCCAGAAGGGCGATATTTTTGATAATATACAGATTGTAATAGCGATTTTTCTGCGATTTTGAATATTGTAACATCGAAAAGTGTATGAAATTATGCATAGAATTAAACTATTTTTTTTTAAGTTTTTGGCTATAACAAGCAGATCCCCCCTTAATATGGAAAAAATCGGTCGGAAGGGGGCGCTATAATAGCGAATTTTGTGCGATTTTGAATATTGTTCCATCGAAAAGTGTATGAAGTTATGCATAGAATTGAACAAAAATTATTTGTCAAGTTCTTGGGTATGGCAAGCACATCCATCCTTAATTTGGAAAAAAATCCGCCGGTAGGGGTGCTGTAATAGCGATTTTTATGCCATTTTAAATATTGTACCATCGAAAAATTATGCATAGAATTTTTGTGTATGTTTTTGGTTATGGCAAGAAGGTCCTACCTGCATTTGGAAACATTCCGCCGAAAGGGGGCGCTGTAATAGCGATTTTTGTGCCATTTCCAATATTGCACCTTCAAAAAGTGTATGAAGTTATGCATAAAATTGAAACAAATTTTTTGTGTGTGTTTTTGGCCATGCAAGAAGATCCTCCCTGAATGTGGAAATTTTTTTAGATTAACTTGGTTTTACTCCAAATAATTGACTGAAGCAGAAATTTAAGATGAAAATCAAACTTGGTATAGTATTTAAATAATAAAAATTAAATATTGACATCTGTAGCAACATTTTGAAATATTAAAATATATGACATAGAAGCAAGTTTTGGGATTGGCACATCCAACTAGTTTGTACAAATATTTTCAAAGGTCGCCACTCATTTTCTATCGGATTTAGATCAGGGCTGTTTCGTGGCTATGGTAATAATTGTATGCTTTTATTTTTAAACCATATTTTGTATATTTTTGCCGTATGGCACGGGGCTGAATGCTGCTGAAAGATAAATGCTGCTTTATTGGGGAAGAGATCCCTGATAGAAGGTATTCAGTACTTTTTTGTATTCAGAGTGCTATCAATAATTTGAATGCGGCCCACACCATTTGCAAACATACAGGCACAAATCATGACATTTATTGAGTTCTTCGTAGTTGCTTCAATGCAATCAGGATGCAGCTCTTCCCCTACTCTACGTCTCACATATTTTCGCCCACCACTAGTATCGAGCGATATTTTACACTGATTGCTCCAGATTATTTGCTTCCATTGACTTTCTGACCAATTAATGTGTTCTTTTGCCCACTGAACTCGTTTCTTGCGTTACTGAATATTTAAAATTTTTTTTTTCCCTCGGAATTCTACCTTCCAGTACAAAACCTGCTAATCTTATTCTTATTGTTCCTGAACTAACTGAAACACCCATTGCATTCATTTCACGTCTAACAGCATCTGATGAAATTCTTCTATCATTGAGGAATATCCTTTTTACTTTTTATCGTCAGAAGCACTTGTGCATTTTGTTTTCGGCCTGATCGTGCCTTATTTATCACTTATTTAGTTTCTTCATAACATAAGCGCAACTTTTTTACGCCAGATAAATTGACTGATCCACCAACCTGTCCTGCTTTTGCGGCATAAGAGAGACCATTTTCTCTTAATATGACAATTCTGTTTTTTTTAGGTGTCCAATCAGTTCTTGTTGTTGATAACATTGGTTTAATTTATTTGCTTTAAAAAATATAGACATATTAAAAAAGAAAAAAACTTTATTCTATTTACTTACACTAATATTCACCCTTCTGCAAAATTCATTCCAGCACAATAGCGCTTTTACAAATCGAAACACACCAGAGTTTATTTACTGGCATTTGATTACTTCTCAGAACAATCTTTGTGATTGCTAGGCAGCTTTTATTACAATACACTTCAGCATTTAAGACTTATTATGTTTGTATTTTAGACTAAAGTAAGTGTAACGTTTTTAGTAATGTAGATATTTTAATGCTGTTTTTTTTATTAAACTCTACATTAAATTTCCCTGAATTTGATGTCTAAACATTTGTATTTAAGTGAAAATTAATATTATAAGCACACAAAACCATAAAACATGAACTTTTCAAAAAAATGTCCACAATTTTAACCACCACTGTACACACACACACACACACACACACATATATATATATATATATAATCAATAAATTAAAAAAAAATGAAATACATTATAATTTTGGAAAGAAGGTGTATATCAGCAATATTTATAATATGTAACTATAAAAATCCCCAAATTGTTAAATTTAAACTATGCAGGTAAAAAACACAGGTAATAGACTTTCTGTTCTTCATCAGTGGGTGGACAGACAGAGCTAACTCCATCCACACTGTTAAAAACTTGCATTTTTCAAAACACTTGTTTCTAATGAACTCAATACAACAGACAAAAATAAACTATTGACATTATAGATATATAATTTAGGAATTTAAAAGGTAAATAAACGAAACTTAAACAAAATTGTAGTATAAGCAAATCTGAATTATCTCTCTATTCTAAAAAAAAGTAAGTTACGTTGTCACCGCCGCCACCGGTTTTGAATTTTTTGTGACATGAGGTCTTTCTCCGTTAATATTAAGAAAAATATTGCATACAAAAATATGAAAAGTGGCGGTAGTATAGAGAATTGTTTGAAAAACACGCTGATGCAGCCAGTTTTCAAATCGAAGAATTATTTTAAGAGACTAGCTGACCCGCCCGGCGTTGCCCGGGCCTTAATAATATTCTGAAATGAATCTGAAATTTTTATCGCAGGTGCATACAGAGGGGAATGGGAGTGGAGACTGCAAATTACCAGGGCCCGACTCCTGTTCAGTTCCAAACTTGTGTAAATTCACAGGTTAAGTTTTTTTTCATTTTTATATGTATCATGCTCATTTTATTCCAAATTAATTAATGAATTCAATTAAAATTTAATTATATTTTCAATAATTTAATTTTTTATTTAAAATCTTTAGATGAAAAAGCAATTACAAATACAACATAAACTGTAATAATTGAAATAATAAAATTGTAAGCAAATATTACTATATAAAATGTTTTTAAAAGTACCATCCAGAAATTTATTTTCTAATAGAGTAAAGCTTGTTTCTAATGGAATGCTGCAATAAACACAAAAAAAAAGTTACAGCTTCCCTCTCTCCCCAAAAATGTTATTATGCTTTGTTCAATTTAAATAACCTGCATAAAACGGAATTTATCACTTGTCGTTTCCGTCTAAGCAGATTTTATTGTATATTATTTCTGGTGGGCCCATAATAATATTCTTAAATGAACCTGAAATTCGAATCGCAGATCCGTACAGTGGGAAGTAAACAAAATTACTTGACGTCATGACAACATTTTTAAATTTCTTGCTGCTGATTAATTCGCATTTCCAATATATTGTTTTGCAGAAATTGCACATTTTACTCAAAGTTCCACAGTTGTGCCCCCCGGAACGTTTAAGTCAATAATTTGGATTTCAGAAGCAACGCGTGCACTCTGCGGTTATTAATCCTATTTTAGCGATCGCTTATGCTCTGTGTTTAACTTTAATCCTGATTCAATCTATTTCAATTTTCTGTTCTTAATTCGGCTTCTTCTTCACTTTCAAGTATTCACCGAGATCTTTTACGGGCATTTCAAATGATATTTTGAAGCTCTATAATTGCTGCGAAAGAGGGAAACATCATGGAGCTCTTTCCTCTACGACGAAATGTAAATAAACCCGATCGCCCTAAATCCTGCCAAAGGACTTTTCACAATAACCAATGAGATGCGTTTCTCGGGCGTTGCCATTAGACAATAACAAATAATCACGATTTCTGTGCCACGTACGTTAGCGAAATATATATATAGATATTTAATGATAAAGTTAGACAAGATCGTTCCATTAAAAAGTTTTATACAAACAAAAACTATACACGTGAATTAATTCATTTTTAGATCATTTTATACGATATAATTTCTCGGTGTCCAAATTGCGTTTATTTTTTCAATTTGACTTATTTTTTGAGGTTTTATTTCTATTTTAAATTCAAATTTTCAGCATTTCGACAGATATTTTTTACTTATTTTAGAAAAAAGGTATTAATTTAAACTGTTGCCAACTGTATAAACAGCGCAAACAATAATATTTGCTTCAAATAAAAAAAAAAATACACGTGACTATTATAAACAGAAAGAAAACTTTCAAAGTAAATAATTATGTATAACAAGCAGGAACATATTGAAAATTACTTCATAGAAACCATATTTACACGTGAATTTTAAAAGAGAAAGGATATTGTAAAATAATAAATTCATTAACATGCGTTAGAAGTCATAAATAGGAGAAATTACTTCACTTATACGTCACATTACACTTATTATGTAAAATGAACAAAAAATAATATTGCAAAACATTTAAATTAAAAAATTGCGCGAGACATTTATTTTAATATTTTGAGATGATCTATTCCACTATTTTTGTTAGGACAGCGCAAATAATATTTTATTTCTAACAAAAGTATTTTCACGTGAATATTAAAAATAGACAGAAAAATTTGGTGAAAATTACGTCAGATTATAAACGATACATTTAATATGTCTTAGTTAAAAGAAATTTCTTTTCGCTTTGTTAAAAAATACCGGGAGACCAAGACTCTGTTTACTTAATTCATTTTAAATTAGCTTATTTTGAAATGTTTAACTGATTTTATTTAATCAAAGACGAAAACTGCTATTGTATCTTTTAACAGCAGCTGATTTTTCCTAAAAAATTCCCAATCAAAGAGAAATGAATAGAAACCCGTTTATAGGGAGATCGCCATTGTTTTTTAAATTATAATTCAATCTTCCAATATCTTTTTAAAGACTACCAAATTAACGTGCTTTTAGAGACTGCTGTGTTTGAACGAGGTTTGGCGAGCGTAGCTTTCAGAGGGCCGAGCCCCCTAGTATTACAAAAACAAAATGTCTTTAAAATATGTCTTTTAAATAGTTAATTTTAAAATTGCAGCTTAAGTACTTTTAAAATGTAAACAAATTAAATTATTTTAACGAATATGAATGCAGAACGACAAGCGCCAACTCAAACCTATAAGAAAAACACACAAGAACATGAAAAGGTATTTCAGTTACATGTTCTTGGGTTTTTTTTTTTTTTTTTTTGGTTGGGGCTAGTTGAGCTCAAACCAATTGGTAGGCCTCCCCACGTGGCTGAATCTTCTTTATATATATATATATATATATATATATATATATAGAGAGAGAGAGAGAGAGAGAGATAAGACGTCAGGGAAATGATAACCAGTATGATTTCGTTTTCATTTATGATAATATTATTTTTAAAATATAAACTTAAAAGAAACAAACAAAAAAATTGAAATTGAATTGCTTAATAAATCATTATATGTATTCCACTGTGAGTATATTTTTTACTATATTTATTCTCGTTTATTTTAAAATCTCGTATCCTCTTGAACCCCCTTTAAAATCATTTGTACGGAATTTTTCGGAAAAATGACACAACTAGAATAATTTATCTTGAGATTGTCATTTTCTATCCGAGATTATTTTATATTTACTCTCGTGGTCCACTCAACATATTCTTTTCGGTGCTTATTAGATCCATGGAACTCCAGACAGAATTAAAAGGTTCAAAAGCATTTATCAGCATTCAAATGAAATAATTGTGCAATTTTTAAAATGTACACGATTCTTTATTAAAGTAGCAATGTAATATACGAAGAAAAGAATATTTTTTCAAACTCATCTTGTACAGTATAAATTGTAGAAATAGTTTTTTTTTTTTCAGATTGTGTGTTTAAATATAAAAGGAACACGACATATTAACCCTTTAATATACGATTTGTTATTTTTTCGGAAAACATTATATTTGTATATATATTTTTTAATTATCCAAAAGAAAAATAGTGAACAAATTTATTTATTTTTCTGTTGCACATATATCATAATGTCAATCCTGAGTTTCATAATAAAATTTACTCAAAAATTGATAATTTTAATACTATACTTACTTTAATGTATTTACACTGCACAATAACAACTCTTTATGTATATTATAATTTTTATAATACATTTACGAGTGTACAGTATTAATATTTAGGACCTTATAAAGGTAGAGAAAAAACACCAGTCGAGCTGATTTCAAGAAGATATTATAACCTCAACGGGATAACAAATGAGAACAAAAACAGATTTCACGACCTAAAAATGCACGTTATCACGCGTACGTAACACGTAATATTTCAACAAAAGACGAATAATAAGCGCCAAATGACAAAACAAAAATCAAACTCCCGAGTCACACTGAACATTTAAAGGTTGTTTTCATCACCATGTAGGTTGAATACCGATAAGCGGCAAGTTTATCAAATTGTTAATAAATTAATTTAATTGAAGTTTAGAAAATAATATGATATTATTCTTTGAATTTTGAAAGAGATAAGTAATCATTTGTATAATTTACGTAATTTGAAATTTGTAATTCTTGAGACCGTAAATGTTTAGAAAAATCAAGAAAAACGTATTTTTTTTTTTTAATAAATAGAAACGTTTTTACCCTTTTGATAAATCTATCATGTTTTATTTCGATTAGATTCTCAGTACTTATTATAAAAGTATTTCGTATAATTATTTTTTCAATTTTAATATCATATTTTATTTTGTATCTAAATATACCAAGCAGGATCTATATAGATATAAATATACATATATTTTAAGTAAAAAACAAATACTTAAACACATCCTCGCCAATTAAATTGTATGATTATGAACGCTATTCAAAACTTCCTTGCTCAGGCTATTGAAATATCATGCGTGTCCACAAGGTATAGATATGCGCCGTTTTCTTAAGCTACAAATATATGCAACATTTTAAATATACTAAAAGAAAAGGAACTAAATAATTGAATTGCGTGGTTTGTTTTATAATTTACAAGAACAGAATGCATCTGTAATGTTAGTAATTTATAAATATAAAAAATTCTGAGTAAAATTCCCCATTCAGATATCAATGCGAATCCTATGCGAAACAAAACAGATCCTGTGCGAAACAAAAATATTTATTTTTCGCTTTTTCTGTAGTATTTAAAATCATTCCTTGAAAATGTACAATCATTATTTTACTTAGATAGTATCATTAAATTAAAATTCCAGCTTCAACGTATTTGTTAATCTGACAAAACATTTCCCGAGAAAAGAATTTGAGATATGTAAATTTAATTACATTTCACTGTGCGAAGCAATTAATTAAACATAATATCAGATACTTACTCTGTCTCATAACGTTAAAACAAATGTTATAAGTCCAGTATTAAATTTAAGAAGTTGGAAATTGCACGTCAAACGTGGCAAATGAGTTGCGTTCGTACTAGTTTTATAATTTTTTTTGCTTCGCATATTGTACTGAATGTATATTGTGGTGCACTTCATAATTGCATATAAATTTCATTCTATTCGAAAGGCTGTAACACCATTAAAATGCACTCCAAAAACTTTTTCCCATTGGCCGTAATGTAACTGAAAACTTTTGAATGTCCCTGTAATTAAAATCCAACTTTCATAAAATCTGAAATGACTCGCCAAAACTTTGCAACAATTATATATTTAAAATTTCAGACCATTCAGTTGGGCTGTTTTTGTATGTCTTATGCTGACGGACGGGCTGACAGACATACAGACGGACCGAACGACGACTATAGGTGTTACGTACTTATATAATTACCAGCGCACCTAATAAACAAGTTTTTAATAATATTACTATTGTGCATATATTTTTTTAGGAACAGCAGTTATATATATATATATATATATATATATATATATATATTAATACCCATTCTAGTGTTAGTGAACATTTTTTCTCGACCTCGGTGCAGTATTCTTGAACATACAATGTTGAGAAACAAATATGTATAGATATATGATACAAATAAGTTATTGTTTTTTTCTGTTACATAACGTGCTGACTGGACTCTAATTTACACATATATTTTTAGAAACATAAGTTTGAATTTTATTAAAGACTACCAATCACTTAAAAATAAATACATATATATAATATTTTTCTGTTATACAAATAGACTGTACTCAAATTTGTCCATATATATTTTTAGAAACATTATTTTGAATTTTATGCCGTTGACTTTGCGATGATCATCATGATAAACTAATAAATATTAAACAGTTTTTCAATAAATAACGTTTTTCTAATTATCCTATAAAACTTGCTTACTTACTTTAGTGATCACTTAAAGGTTTTTAAGAACGAAAATAACTTCTTAAAACACCATAAAAAAATCTAAATGCCCTAGGCCTTTCGAAAGAATTTATTCTTTCTTCATCTGGCGAAAAGAAGAAGTGCTGCTACTTTGGAAGCAAGAACAAGACATCAATTAACCGTCTTGCTCCTGCTTGAAAGTAGGAATACGATTTTTTGTGCCAGATGTAGAAAGACTATGTTTGTTCAAAAAGCCTAGCGCATTTATTTATATTTTTATAGCGATTTAAGATGTTCTTTAGTCTTTTGTTTGATTGAAAAATATCACAGATTAAATAACAACATACAATGGTACATATGTACTTATACTCGTGTAGGAATTTAGGTATGTACTCTTTTACGTACTGTTATGTATACCTCAAAAACTACACAGTGCCAGAAAGAAGAAATGTATGCATGGAATCTTTCCAAAAGGTTGTTTTCGCTCAAAAAAAAAAAAAACGTAAATTGCATTATGGACCTATCAAACCCTTCATTTTAATCGAAAACCAAAAGTTATATTTATCTAACTCATAATTTCAAATGTATGTTTATATTATGAAAATATAATGCAATTTAAGTATGATTTTATATATTAAAATCAAATTATTATTATTATTTTCCGTGTCAATGTAAATATTATTTAAGTCATGCTTTTTGTTTAAGAAAACATAAAAAAATTGATTTATGTATTTTGCATATATATTTTTTTAAATCTTAGTGTATGAAAGAACTGAATAATATTAACCTCATTGCATAGTTTATATGAAGAGTTAAATTTAATCTTGGCATTGCATAGTAGTGTAAAATAATTCTTATTTATATTCAGACCTCTCTTTAAACGTCCCAAACACGCGCTTTTACCGAAATGTTTGGAGGTAATTCCGTTTAGTTTATGAAATTTATTATGTTTGAGGAGACTGAAATTGACAGCACAACCTATAAATATCCAGATTTCTCATTATACGCATTGTAGATTCTGATAGAAATTTTACATGACATTCACAAGCATTTCAGGATAGATTTTTTATATAGAATACGTGAAACGAATTAAAAAACTAATTGTTTTTATTAATTTCCATGTTAGTATTCCTTCAGACATACTTTTTTCAAAGAGAGTATTAAAAGAATAAATAAATGCGTTTTGCATTAAAATTTTCGAAGTGTAAGTAAATGAAAGAACTGAAGAAATATTAATCTAATCATACAGTTTATAAGAAGAGTTAAATAAAAACTCGGAATAATTAAATATTGCCTATAATTTATATTTATATTTATATCATTCTTTTAAACGTCCCACACACGCACATTCACCGAAATGTTTGTAGGTAATTCTGTTTAGTTTATAGAAATTTATTATGTTTGAAGAGACTCTGAAATTGACAGCACAACCTATAAATATCCAGATTTCTCGTTACACGCATTGTAGATTCTGATAGAAATTTTACATCACATTCACAAGCATTTCGGGATGTTTTTTTTTTTTTAATATAGAATGCATGAAACGAATTTAAAAAAAATTAGTTATTTTTATTAATTTTCTTATTAGTATTATTTTAGACATGCTTTTTTTTAAATAAAACATTAAAAGAATAATTACATACGTTTTACGTTAAATTTATTAAATATTAGTAAATGAAAGAAATGAATAATAATTAATCTAATTACACAGTTTATAAGAATAATTAAATTAAAACTCGGAATTATTAAGTATTGCCAATAATTTGTATTTATATTAATATCATTCTTTAAACGTCCCACACGCGAACTTTCCCCGAAATGTTTGGAGGATATTCCGTTTAGTTTATGGAATTTATAATGTTTGAAGAGACTCTGAAATTGACAGCCCAGCTTATCAATATCCAGATTTCTCATTGCATGTAAATTCCGATAGAAATTTTACATTAGATGCACAAGCATTTAAGGATGGGTTTTTTTTTTATATAAAATGCATGAAACGAATTTAAAAACTAATTATTTTTATTAATTTCCATTTTAGCATCATTTTAGATATGTTTTTTAAGAGCCGTAATTATTATCATCAAGTAATTATTAAAATATTAATTACTTGCATATTGCAAAATCATTTTCTAAATGATAGTAAATTAAAGAACTGAAGAATAATTAATCTAATCACACAATAAGAATATATAAATTAAAACTCGGAATTATTAAGTATTGCCAATAATTTGTATTTATATTAATAGGATTCTTTAAACGTCCCACACTCGCACTTTCCCCGAAATGTTTTGAGGACAATTACGTTAAATTTATGGAATCTGTGATATTTGAAGAGACTCTGAAATTGACAGCCCAACCTATCAATATCCAGATTTCTCATTACACACATTGTAGATTCTGATAAAAATTTTACATTACATTCACAAGTATTTCTGGGCGGTGTTTTTTATGTAGAATGCATGAAATGAATTATTATTAATAATTTTCATGTTAGTATTATTTTAGACATGCCTTTTCTGCAAGAGAACATTAAAAAAATTATGTTTCCATTAAAAATTTCTAAATCTCATTCAATGAAATAACTTAAAATAATTAGATACTTATTCTAATCACATACACTGTTAAAATTTTCCGCTTAACATCACACCAATATTTGGAGTAAAATGATGAGGATTACTAAAATATGGTACTTTTTAATTTTCAAAAACTCCATTTCATGTTGTAACCTTAGAAGTTACGCTGAATTAAACCACATTTTCGTAATAAGTTGAACCAAGTTTTCGAACTACTTATCAGCCAATCAGAACAATTCGTCTTTGTCTATGACTCCATTATAAGATAAGTGAAACGATTGCATTTCGTTCGCCATTTAAAGTTTAAACGAAAGGGATATTAAAAGGAATTTTTATTATGGAATGCGAAGATAAGTCTTATTTAATTTTAATTTTCCATTCCTGTATTTAGATATTGTAGAAGTGTTAAATACTTTTCATGTTTTATAAAAAAAAGATTGATTTAGTTTCCTGTTTTTCATAAGCGAATGTGTGTTATATTCGTTCTTTATGTAACGGTTTGAAATATAATTGGTTTAATAATTAAATAACAAACAGTTCTTAGTAAAAATTAATCATGACTTCCTTCGTTTTGTCTTTTTAAATAAAGAAAATTTGTGTAAACGTTTCATTCTTAATAATCAATAGTGAGATGTGAATTATTTTAATTTGACGTAGTTCGAAAGCAAAAACAAAACGTTCAGTACTATCTTAGTTTTAAAATGTTGACACCGAACCGAGATATGTTGATTCATGATGGCTGCATTCATAGTAGTATAGGTAAATATTAATTTGCGATGATTTCAAACTCTGTTTATTTATAGTGGAATTTTTGTGTTCTTTACCGTTTTCTGATTATAAAGAATAACAGTCAATGAATTACTATTTATAATTATTAACATTTTGGAGTGAAACATGATATTCAATGATTAAGATAATAAAAAAAGGTTTCAGATTTAAAAATAGATTTACACTGGGAATATTTCTTTATACATATTACAGTTTTTAGTTTAAGAATTGAAAAGGAAACATGATATTCAGTGATTAAGATAATAAAAAAAGGTGTCAGATTTAAAAATAGATTTACACTGGGAATATTTCTTTATACATATTACAGTTTTTAGTTTAAGAATTGAAAAGGAAACATGATATTTAAGCATTTAAATAAAATGTTGTTTATATCGATGTAAAGTTTATGTATAATTCTGCTTTAGTATATTTTAAGTTTATATTTACATTTTATTTTTATAATGTAGGATTGCATATTTATTAAAGAGATTAATAACTACTTTTTACATTCCAAATGTTTTTCAAACAATGAAGAACAAGCAGTACATATGCAATCACTTTTTTTTTTCTTTTCCTAGATCAATCTTTTCTATAAAATGTATTTAGCTTGTATTTATAAAATACAATGTGTATGGAAATAAAATATTAAAATTAAATATGGCTTATCATGTCGTTCCATAAGTATTAATAAGAATTATTAACGAATACGTTTAAAGGAAAATTATATACATATTCCGTAGAATTTAAAAATTTAGACTCCATGTTGATGTTCACATTTAATAAAACAATTTCCAATCTCCATACATAAAAAAAAATTACACATTCTTATTACTTAAATCATGCTTAGAACTTATTTAAAAAAAAAAAAAAAAAAAAAAAAAGATGTTAGTAGAAAAGCAATGCTTTTCGCCCCCACCTCCGTTTGACATAGTTTTTTTTTTCTAGATGTTTCCTTGTTTCAATTCAATTTAGGATTTATAATTACTCTTTCTCTGATTGATTTTTGTTTAAAGATTGCTTGCATCCGTCATACAAAATGAATTTTATAGATTTATTTCGCAAATTATAATGCACTTCAATTACCTCAATTTGATAAGTTTATATATGTATACTTACATAATCGTAACCTTTCTTATGTATTTTAATATGTAAATTATAGTGTAAGGTATTTAAAATAACAATGGTGTTATCGTAATAATTAAAGTATTTTAAAATTTGCTAAATAAACCTAGGTTTCTGATCTTGAAAATTATTTTCCAGAAAAATTAATTGGAGAGACTGTAAATATTTCACCTTAAATTGAATTAAAAAATATCTTTTTTTAAAAAGTAAGATATTTTACCTATGGAAGAGGAGGGGTGGGGGAACAAAAATAATTGCTTCATCAACATTTCACCAATTTATGGTTCAACATTTCGCCAAATTGCGCTTAAACGTTTCACCAATTTATGGTTTAAGGTTTCCACCAACGTATTCTTCAAGGTTTCACCAACTTATGGTTCATCCTTAGAACCAAATGTTGGAACAATGTTTCACCTTGTTATGGTGGCAGCTATTGCACACCAAAAATTCGTGTAACGTTGTACCAAATTTTTAACAGTTTATATGACGAGTTATATTTAAACTTGTCATTATTTAGTATTGCCAATAATTTGTGTTTATATTCAAATCTTTCTTCAAACGTTCCAAACACGTGCTTCCACCGAAATGTTTGGAGGTAATTCAGTTTAGTTTATCGAATTTATTATGTTTTAAGGGACTCTGAAATTGACAGCCCAACCTATCAATATCCAGATTCCTCATTACACGCATTGTAGATTCTGATAGAAATTTCACATTGAATTCACAAGCATTTCCGAACATATTTATTTATGTAGAATGCATGAATCGAGTATTAAATGAGATTGTTTTAAATTAAACATTAATTTAATGAAGGTTCATTGATAAATAAAATTCTCAATTAAGTTTTTCAATTTATGTATTTCTCGGTGTGCTTTTCTATCCATATTCTTATAATGCTTTGAGCTAATTAAAAACTCCTTTTTTAACTTATTATTACATCAATCACAAGCATTTATCATTAAATTTTACAGACTTATGCAGTAATTTCTATGCAGAAGCTTTCATTTGGCAAGTGTTAAATAAATATCTAGAAAGTTATAAATGTAATATAAAATTATATCTATTAGACGGAGATCTTCACTTACTTTCATAGTCCATCGGTTGGAAATCAGATTAATTTATTTTCACCATCTACCGCCCAACCAAGCGCTTTTTGTATCCTGGAAAAATATTAACCACTATTTCCAAATCGTTCGTTCTATTTCTGACAGAATCTTGTGTGTACAAATATTTTATAAAATAACCGTATATTTTGTCAAATTCTTTGAAAAATAAATATTTGGCAAAAGTTAAACATCCACTCACTCAACCTATCTAAAATTTTATTTATGGGATTAGTAAGTGAACTAGTCCATGATCATGAACAATTACTTCTGAATAAAACATTTTTGCATACATATTTACTTATTTTTTTCAGATTAGAAATAATGTGCAGCATGCAATTTCTTGATAAATGTTAATATGCTGTATGTTAATAAATATTAGAAAAAATCGTAAAAGGAAATTTTTTTTTAATAAACTTTAGTAAATTGATATTAACTGTCTATACATGATGTAATTTAAGGTTTCTAATAAATGCCCCAAGACATTTTTCTGTATTCCAAAGCAAATAAACTTCATTGTGGTACATCTGTAATTTACTTATCAATTATGTCACACTGAATATTATATGCATCAATTCCTCTAAAGTAGAATCTGTAATTAAATCATAAATATATTCTTTGGTAGTTGTTAAATGTATTATGCTCAGTTTTTTTTTTTTTTTTTAACTTTTAGATTTAGCTTAAAATGCACGATAATATACAAGATAAAAGAAAGTTAAAGATAGAAAGGTCTATGGAGTAGAATATATAATATAAAAAAGTACCCAGAAGGTTTTTCTCTATATATAATGGCACATAATAGTTTATAACTTTGCTTGATCATGTATTCTCCTGTATGAGGAAAATGTATTATCCAACTATTTGAAAAAATTCATCATCTACGGTGGTCGTAGATTAGTCGTTCGTTTCAATAGTTAAACGCATAATTTTCACTTTTTTCTTTATTTATATCTTTTAAAGGTTTTTGTTTCCTTTCCAATCATGCATCATTTATTTTGAAGGGTTTTCTTAACTTTTCTACTCTTTTAATGTAAGCAAAATTTCTTTAGATAATAATATTTATTCGTGCACATGACGGACTTCAATTTAGTTCCTAACTTCTTCGTAGGGCTGATTGAAGATGTAAAAGCTGATAAACTTTAAGGAAAAAAATAATTATATTCACAAAATTTTTGTGATCAGTTGTCGAGCCTGTTTTTCTGCGTTTGACAGCTTAAGTATATAATGACACAGACGTACAATTTTTATATGTAAGATTGCTATCCTCCAAGAAAACTACGACTATTGTTTACAAATACCCAGTAATAAAAAAAAGTAATAAAGAAATGTGAATAGTATTGTACTAAGGAATATAAATATGAAACAGCAAATACAAGTAAGCGGTTAATCGGCTGAATATGTCTCTAACAAAGACAGACATTATATTAACATTTAAATGTCTGGTGTTGCTTTCGGCAACATACCCAATTTAGGCTTCTAAAATACTATTAGAATAATATTGAAGCTATAATACCTAATGTTTCTAATAAAATACATTCTGAAAATATTATTAAATTGATTTTCAACATGTAGATGGCAACACTTGTGCTATTTAAGAATAAAGATAGATTTATTTTTTCAATTGTTGCTAGATGTTCTTTTTGTTTTGTTTGGAAGCTTGCGAAATACCCTATTTTGTTCTGTAGTGAGCAAATAAAATTTATTTCTTATTATAGTTCCTAAAATTTTTGTGTATTTAATGTTATAAAATTTTATCGAGGAATATTATTTTTTCAATTAAAGACCTGTATTGCCGATTAGTAACAAACTGTTTTTTAGCCGCAAACCATACTTAAAACAAAATATGATTTTTTTAAACTATTTTTCCCATGATTTATTTGAAAAATGAAAGCCGAAAGACACTATTGCAATGCTTTTTGAAAAATCAGGCATTTAAGGGTTAACAATAAATATTATGAAAAATTAAAAATACGTATACATTTTGTCTTACAAAGATTTCAGTGCTACTATTTTTTTTATAACGATGCTTGGCATTTGTACCACAAACATGGACGGAAAAAGCATCATTATTTATGGGTACTGGACAGATACAAACTCACTTTTATATTAGTCTTTCCTACAATCAGAGTGATCACGAATATCAATTCTTTACAATTATAATCTATTGACATTTACCTTACCTAATTCTATGAATGTCCTTAATTTTTTATTTATTGTTCAACAGCTGGAAACTGGTCTATAAATAAAGCAGTGAATAAAAAGTCAATTTTTAATTAAATGGTTTCGATGAAAGGAAACAGTTTGTGATTCCATAAAGCTAAGTCGGTTTTCTTTGTTTAGCTGGAGTTGAGTAATTATTTTTGACTATAATTTATAGGTGTTAAAGCAATGGTACGAAAACTTTGATGAAATCGGCTGTGTTTTGGCATTCTAGATCTGCTAAACATCAGATGACTATTCTCCGAGATACAGAACGCTACACATTTTTTTCAGTTATGAAATTGGTCTCTTTACAAACTACATTATTGATGTGAAATTTAAAAAAAAGAAAAGAATTTAATGACTAAAAATAGTAACATACTTTCATACACTTCATGCCATAAATCATGTTTGGAAAATGACACAAGTTATTAAGCAGTTTTAAAATATCTGTATGAAATATATATCATGTATTCCTTCATTTTTTAAATTTTACTCACACACTGTAGAAAAGCTTATTTTGTGTTTTAAAACTAAGATAAAAAATAAAATTTGAATAAATCCCGAAATTGAATAGAAAAGAACACACCGTCTTTCAGCAGATTTTCCTGGAAAAACCATCATCTAAAAGGATTTCGATATCTGAAACAGGCATAGCACAGACTATATGCTACAGTGCGTGTAAAGTACTTTAAGGACAGCAAAAAATTGTAAAAAATTGGATAAATTGAAAATGCGACAAGTGAAATGGTAATTTTATGTTGATCATAATGTAGAAAAACTAACCTAAAAGTCAACAAAATGTATCTGTGTCCTTTTTATTGCGAAAAAAAATCATAATTATTAAAAAAAAATGCTATTTATAACTGTGTAAAAACTTTAAGGACACCAGTATTTTTTTTTTATAGAAATGTTACATGTAATTATTATGAAGTATTGATCGAAACAGGTATTTCATGCCGGAACCGAAACCGAAACGGAATTTCGGAGATTTTCGGTCGAAAACGAAAACGAAAATGTCCAAAAACTTTTTAAAGTACTTAAATTGTATGCATTAAAGTAATTAATACATACATAAATATATTATTAATTTTTATAAGTATTTATTAAATATGCATAATAATTAACTAATTATGCGTATTTTTTAAACATACATAATTATTAATTAATTATACGTGTGGCCAAATTGTCTCTCTATGCCTTAGAACCAAAATTCGTTTTTCATATAAAATAAAACGTAATTAATTCATCAACGACACAGAACGATTTTCTAATTATACGAATTTCATTTATTAAAAAATAGTTTAGTTTTATAAATACACACCTCGGTTTATCTTTTATAATTATTTCTGTAAATGATCATCTATTATACTAGAACTTTCTCAAAGAGTATTCGAAACGGTTTTAAACTGAAGATTTTCTATTACTGTTATGCCTGCAGCTTTTAATGAGCAAGTGAAAAATTTTAGTTATATATGCATTGCTTGCTTTATAATTTGCATTCACGTCTTGAATCAGTCATGACTGATAATTACAATCAACGAAATTCGTAGCAATAAATAGTATCATTTGAGCCGGCCTATAAAGCTCAATTCGATAAGAAATGTTAAATATTTCCGAAGAAAGAAACGAAATTTTTGGAATACTGGTAGTTTTTTTTTTTTGAGTTTCGGTCCAAAATCTGAGTTTTGCCGAAAACAATTTTCGGCGAATTTTCGTTGATGAATTAAATAAGTTTTATTTTATATTAAAAAAAAGTTTTAGATCTAAGGCAGGCAGCAACAATTTGGGGCACACGTATAAATATTTAATAAATACACATAATTAATTAGTTATTACGCATATTTAATAAATGCGTATAATTAATTAATAATATATTTATGTATGTATTGATTACTTTCATACATACAATTTAATTACTTTTAAAAAGTTTTTGGACATATTCGTTTTCGTTTTCGGCTGAAAGTAGGAAGGTCTCCGAAATTCGGTTTCGGTTTCGGCATTAAAAACCTGTTTCGTTCAATACTTAATAATAATTATATATAACATTCCTATAAAAAAATACTGGTGCCCTTAAAGATTTTACGCTGTCAAAAATAGCGTTTTTTGCAGAATTAGGATTTTTTCGCAATAAAAAGGACACAGATACATTCTGTTGACTTTTATATTAGTATTTCCACATTATGACAAACATTAAATTACCATTTCACTTGTCGCATTTTCAATTTATGAAAATTTTGATAATTTTTTGTTGTCTTTCAAGTTTTTACACGCACTGTATACTGATACGAAATTCAATTTAGCGTTCTATATAGGATTTTCGTATTTTATTTCTGTAAACATAATAGTTAGTACAAATGCAAATTTAACTTAAAATTACTTCCAGATTGTAAAATAAGTTAAAAAAAATTAATAATATAAAATTTTGAAGATGTCCTGAATTATAATATTGATATTTCTTCATTATGGACAAAAAAATTAACATGCTTTTGTTCTCTACATAATATTCGACAACATACCCTCATAGCATGCATGGTCACGGTGACGTCGTTGTGACTTCACTGTAAGTCACTGTGGCCACATCACATCTGTGACCAAAATGCCACCACTCAGTGATGTCACATTGTGACTGAGATGTGAACTTCTTAGAAAACTTTTAAAAATTACGAAAATTCTTTAAAACATGTTATTTACTGTAAAGTTATATTTTTCTGGCAATTAAAAAAAATGTGACGTCACTGTTATGTCACTGCTATGTAACGTACGTCACGTCACATATGTGACAAAAAAACACCATATTGTAAGTCACAGTGTGACAAAAATATGAACTTCAAAAATCTTTGAAAATGAAGGGAAATATTTTAAACAGTCACGAGTTAGATGGCAAAAGGAATGAAAATACATTAGTAGATAGCAAATGGTAAATTCTGTCACTAAAGGGGAGGGGGGGGTCGGCATAATAAATCTAAGTGCACGATACAAGCATTAATAAACTAAATTTTCAGGCTATATTTTATCAATTTGATATCTAAGATAGTGAATGTATACTTTTTCATGATTTCAATTTTATCTAGCATTTGGATAATATATTTAGAATTAGGAATATTAAATTTATACACTTTACATATTTAGTTTGCTGGGAGGAAATTTATTTATTTATTTATTTATTTTTTTACCGACCAGGATTATTCGAAACATTTCTGTGGTTTCAAACTAAAAATTTTCTATTACAGTTAAATCTGCACCTTTTAATGAGCACGCAGAAAGATTCTTCAGAGTTTAGTCATCTATGCATTTCTTGCTTTAGAATATTTTTATAATTTATATTCAAGTCATAAATTCTACTTCTTTCAGACTTTTTAAATAAAATTAACATTTTCCGAAAATAAAAGAAATATACAAAATTTGTGCAAAACAAACTTTACTTAAAAAAAAAAAAGAAAAAAAGGGGACTCGTTATTACCATTAAATTTATTTTTACACCTTTTAAAAATTTAAACAATGGTTTATCTAATAAACTCTAATTATGAATATTATTATTATAATTATTTAGAAAAAAGGAACTTTACAATACATTTTAACTTGAATTATTTGGTACGGATAAAAAGAAAAGGTTACATACATTGGAAATTTGTTCGAAAAAACAAAATTTTAATTAACGATACTTTCAGAAAATTACTGCGCATTCAAATTTCATATCTCTTGCATGCAAAAACAAATAATCTGTACCAGACCATCTGCTTGAAAATCGTCTGACCACAGAAAAATAAATATGAGAAGACGCGGGAAATAGTTCACTGTTTTTAGAACATCACCTTCACCACGTCTACAACACTTTAAGATAAGGAAATGACCATTTTAGGATACACGAATATTAATAGAACGTACATGTAAGTCTTATTTAATTTAAATATTTTATTCCTGATTTGTGCATATGAGTTAAATAGTTTTATGTTATATTTGTAAGAGACTGATCTTTAACTGTCAGAAGCGATATTTTCCAATTCGACAACTGTAAAGAAAAATATCTTAATCTGCCATCGCTTGAAATAAAAACTGCGCAGAGACTGATTCATGCCTTACATTCATACTGGAATTAATATAAACATTAATTTACTCTTACTTGAGATTGGAAATGTATGGAACGACAATGATTTGGAATTATTTTATCGCCTTTTTACTATTTTTTGATTACTAACACTTATAGTTATTATTATTTTGGGGTTAAATATGATGTTCGATATCATCAAATTACGAAACTGTTTCAGATTAGAAATTAACATTATACTGGGAAAATGTATTTTTACATATTACAGTAATGAAACATTTGAAAGAATTTTCTTTTAGTGCTAATAATATTTTAAATTATCTTTCAAAATCCTAAATCTTCAAACCAATGTTTTCAGATTTAACATTTGCCGAAATTATAAAATAATAGGAATTCCTTATACCATATGGAAATTTATTTGAGATATCGTTAAATCTAATAATGCATTTAATTTATCTATTGAGTTTGCTGTTGTTTAATAATACAATAATAAATACTAATTATTATTTTTAGTGATTTTCAAATTGGTATATTTATTTTTTTAAATTGTATGTAAGCTTTTTTTCTGTTTGTGATTTCAATCAAACATTTAATTATAGACATTCTGAATCGGTTATTAAATTTTCTTCTATTGTAAACTCATTTTCTACGTTTATGATACGCGTAATTATTGGCACTAAAAATTAAAATATGATATATAAGCATTGAAACAAAGTGTTTTTCATGCCTGATAGGAAGTTACAGATTAGACTGCTTTAGTATATATTTTTTAAAAGTTCATATAATACAGGATACATAATATAGGACACAAGTTGAAACGTGCTTATGACTTCGGTTTGTCTCTCCGTCTGTCCGTCTAGCAGACTGTCCGCACTCTGACTCTCGAAAATATACTCGGATTGCCCTGAAATTTTTGGATGCTATTGACGTTTACCATAGCACGGTACCTATTTGTAATGAAGTTTGTAGCATGCTTTGTTCATTTACAGGGACAGACAAAAGTTTTCCGTTACATTACAGCCCATGGGAAAAAATCGTTTCAAATGATTTTTAATGATTTTACGCACGCTTTCAAACAGAATAAAATTTATATGCATTTATGAAGTGCACTAAAATATGCATTCTGTTGACGATGCGATGCAAAGAATAGTTATTGTTCATTTACAGGGCTAAAAAAGGAATTCAAATACATAATGATATAGGGAGGGAATTGTTTGCGGCATACTTTAATTATGTTAATCTATTTCATATATAATGAAATTGATATATGTCGCTGAGGTTTACATACTATAAATTATTTCATGTATAATACGAATAATACGTATATAGCATTTACAGGGACACACAAAATATTTCAGATACTATATTGTATCCGAAGTACTGTTCATTAGCGATGATTGCTGGAAATGTATTTTTAATTATGATATGCGCTTTTATGATTCACTATATTTATGCATAGAATATGGTGTATATAAATTCTATAATTCCTATACAGGGCTACACCAAAGTATTCGTAAGGGTTACTGGGTATGGGCGCAAATTGCTTAAAGGTGGTTTTTAAATGAGTTCTGCTTTTTTTCGCTGAACTGAATTTAATTTACTAAGAAATGTTTGTAGAATATAGATAAATCGATATACAGGGTCACGTAAAGAATTAGATATATGGTCGTCTATAAATTATAATTTCTGGAAATGTGATTTCAACAGTTTTAAGAGTGTCTTAGTTTGAATTAAATTTTAACTAAATAGTGGCGTGTAATAAAGATTCTAGGTAAACATTAAAGGTAAAACTATGTAAACTAGATTAAAAAGGTTCTAGGGTTGTACAAAAGTATTCAAGTAAGTTTCCATACATTAGTATAAATTGCTGAAAAAGAATTTCAACCTGTTAGGCGTTTTCTTGCTAAACTAAATTTTCCCATTATATAGTATATATACACTTAAAAAAATGGGTAGTCAAAATTGAGTAAAAAGTACTCAATTTTAAATGCGTCGTATACTCAAAATAGCTCCGATCCAAATGTACTCAAAATTGAGAAACACATGTACTCAGTTTTAATTCTGTGGTTGTGATTAAATATAAATCGTTATGTACTGCCCCCCCCCCCCCAAAAAAAAAAAGAAAAAGAAAAAGAAAAACCTAAAATTTAAAGTAAAAATGTACTGACATTTATTTCCCGTTCAAAGTTCTTAAAAAGAAATGTTTAATTGGTTATTTATTAAGAAAAATATCAAAATTCTTAACAAGATACTCAAATCAAATATTTTTATGACAAGAGCATTATTCCCAAGCACTTTTAAATTATCTTTTAAATGCTGTGCATAATTTAATATTTACATTAATAAACATCATTTATGCCGCCATAAATGAAATGAACCATTACAGGGTACAAAACTATTCGTTTGTTTGGGTTTTATAGCATGTGATGTTTCAAAATAGAGAAAGCATAGGTTCATTTTTGATCCAAAAATATTCAATTCGATATGAGTACGTCGGTTTACTCATTTTTGAGTACTTCATTTTTTTCAGTGTATCAACCTACAGATCAAATACAGGTCTGTTCAAAAGAATTGGAAAACATATTTGGCTATGGACGGTAACTGTTGAAATCAGTTTTTCAAATGTTTTATGCGTTTTCTAAAATGTTTACTTAGTTATATTATTTACGTCATTTCCCTAAATTACGATGTCTTGTTAAAGCATTCAAAAAGTGTTGGAAAGTATTTTATAATCTATGCTTAACGCATGATTTTTCTTACTCGTTTTTTTACTATTTCCCAGATCAGTCTTTACCTATAAAACATACCAAATCTATTTAGCTCATATTCACAAAATAAAACATAGACGGGAATAAAAAATTTAAATAAATATCGCTTATCATGCCGCTCTATAAATAGTAGTTGTTTTAATATCCGTTAGTCTCCATGTTCGTATTTAATAAAGCGATGACAAATCACAACAAATTAAAAAAAATTACACATTCTAAATATCAAGCCTGAATTCAATATCAAGCATAGAACTTAATATCAAGCATAGAACTTAATATCAAGCATATAACTTAATATCAAGCATAGAACTTAATAAAAAAATATGTCAGTTGATAAGCATTGTTTTTTAAGTGGAAAAATTTTAAATGTTTTAGAAGAATAGGACTCCAAAATAGCGATATTTTGCTAAAAAGTTCGGTAAAAAGATCAGATTTCATATCTGCAGCAAAAGTTTATTTTAAAATCCATCGCTGTATTAATACTTAGAAATTTTTCCAGAGAGAATCATTCGCCTTATATACAATATTTCAAATGAAAATCAAATATCAAATTAATTGCTTAAAAGGCGCAAAGGCCAACATAGTGAAAAAGATTCCATGCCGGGA
Organism: Maratus speciosus; assembly: GCA_963932465.1. NCBI lineage: Eukaryota > Metazoa > Arthropoda > Arachnida > Araneae > Salticidae > Maratus > Maratus speciosus. The sequence goes on from CAWVRF010000773.1 coordinate 133,612, forward strand.
CTCGAACCCGGGCCATCAGTATAGCACACTGATATTCTACCGACTAAACCACATGAAACGACGCCTAGCCTGTAAAATTTCTCACTATTACAGGTTGGCAAGTCTACAAACGCAGCACAAGATGGAATATTTATCGTGAGCCACCGACATGGGGTAAACACGAAACTTAATTAAATCCAGCATCGATTGAAACTATATTAATAATTGGAAATTTTTCCAGGTAGAAACATTCGCCTTGCATACAATATTTCAAATGAAAATCAAATTTAAAATTAATTGCTTAAAAGGCAATTTTAATTTGAAATGTTGTATGCAAGGCGAATGGTTCTCTCTGGAAAAATTTCCAAGTAATAATATAATTTCAATCGAAGCTGGATTTAATTAAGTTTCGTGTTTGCATCATGTTGGTGGCTCACGCTAAATATACCCTCTTGTGCTGCGTTTGTAGCCTCGCCAACATGTAATAGTGAGAAATTTTCCAGCCTGGGTTTCGTTCTATGTGATTTAATCGGTAGAATGTCAGTGCGCTGTACTGATGGCCCGGGTTCGAGTCCCAGCATGGAATCTTTTTCACTATTTGCGTCATTTAAGCAATTAATTTGAAATTTGATTTTCATTTGAAATCACAGTGTTTATGACAAGTTCGTCACAAATGACACATATTTCACAAATTGGTCACAGTGTGACTTCAAAGCATTGTCGCTTTCGTCACAGGTTCGTCACAAAGTTAATGCCAAAATAGTCACAGATGACACACTTTTCACAAATTTGTCACACCATGACTTCACAGAGTGGTCACAATGTGACGTCACAAACGACCTCTAAAACGGCCATAACGACCTGGCATTCTAGTCACTATGACGTCACATTGACGTCACGTGACGTAACATCGACGGTCACAAAATCACAGTGTGACTTCACAACGACATCACCGTGACGTCACCATGCCTTGCGGGTATTGTTCGGGGATAGTGTTTTTAAAAACTAAACACAGACACCTGATATTTCAATAACAAAAAATACACAGACCTTCTGAATGTGCATGGGGATTTTTCTGGAAAAAAACACTGCATGTATCATTAAATGGATTTAATGTATGGATGAAATACAGAACAGATCGTATATCGATATGAAATTCAATTTCAGAACTTGGGATATAGGATTTTGTAATTTATTTACAGAATGGTTTTTGCATATTATTAACATAAAAGTTTGTGTAATGAAGTCAGTGACCCAACTTAAAGTTACATTTAGGAAAACAAATTCAGATGAAAGAACATAGCAATAGCAATACAAATATAGATATTGAAAAGATGCATAATATCATACTATACAAATAAATTTAAATATAGATTTATTATGGCATTGACGATTAAAAGAATGTATGTGTTAACATAATATGAAACTGAGTTTTAGCATATTAAAATGAAACTAGTGTGATGCATACGAAACTGAGTCTTAGTATATTAAAGTTCTCTCTTTGAAAGTAAACAACGAAACAAAAGCGTATTAGATAATGTTTTATACAAATTGAGTATATAAAATAATAGACATTTTATAAAATTTATTTTAGTTGCATTTGCTATTTGAAACAGGGATGACAGAGATGACCGCTTATTTGAAACAAGTAGAAAAAATTTCATCATCATTTTACACAATGTAATTTCATTTTGCTTTTTTTCTTAGTGCTTACATTACCTAACATATATTGGCCAATATGATGTAAGGGACATATCTTCACGTATTTAATCAATAATATTTTGATGACTGACATCCGTTTAGATGTCAAAATAGAGACGACTGTTCAAGTCTTATATCCTTCTTTTCCGGAGAAAAATGTTATAAATTTTATTGCACTGGAAAGCTCAAAGACACTTAAAAGGTTACTCAGGTCATACGCGTACCTTTTACAAAGCACATCCCACGAAAATACAGATCTACATTTTCCATAAAATGGGAAAATGTTTCTTGAAGGGAGAGAACAGTGAGTATCAATGGAGGCCCACGTTGAGCATTCTCAAGACTTAAAATTAGTCAGTAGGATCCGTTGTACAGCTAAAAGGATGCACACTGTTTGTGTATCATGCAAAAAAATTAGCACACAGCTGCTATCTATTAAAAGAGAAATGTCTTGCATTTCTTCTTTTACACTTCAAAACAATTCTAATTCCTTATGGCAGCTTCAAATCAATAAAACAGATAGAAATACAATAGACAATTAAATAATACTTTTCTTAAAGAATAATCTTGTTGAAAATGCATTTAACATTAGTTTAATCCTGTAAAAAATGGATTTGAATGTCGCCAGTGTGAGAAATCTCCACCCTTCCAGACATTCGTGCGCAGTTGACATTTCCCTACTATCAACATACATTCTTCAATGATTTAATGAAGGAGTTACCCTTCTGAGAGATTTTTTTAATCAGATGGTCGTGCAGAAGCATAACATTATGGAAGCCAATTTTGTATTTCACAAACAATGTGACAAAAAAAATCGTTATATATTTCATTGTATATTGAACACGAAGCGTGCGTAAATAACACGCATTTATCATTTCTGTTTTTTTTTTTTTTTTTTTTTTTTTTTTTTTTTTTTTTTTTTCTTTTGAATGCCGATTTCCAACTTTTAAAACTCGGCTTCACTTTGCGAAAAATGAAAAAGAAACAATCTTGGTACTTTTCCGGTTCCAACGATGTTTTGGGTTTTAAAAAATATATAAAAATTTACCTTAAAAAAATCCTGTAATTCCTTTCACGATGTAGTTAGTAATTTATTTCTCATTACTTTACTAGGTATCAATTCTTGTTGTATCAAAAATGCATCTTAACAACTATATCATATTCATATTTTAAAAAGTAGAAGGGGGTGTTGTTTTATATTATTTAGTTTTTTTCATGAACTTTTAGTCTAAAATATCTAAATGTCAGAAATGAAATCAGCAATCATCATGATACAAACACCCTAGTTCGTTAAGATATATTTTCATTGAAAATATACAAATATACGCATTTTAAGGGTGCGCGCTGCCAAAGAGGGAACATCAAAATTGGCTTTGTTTTGAAAGATTTTCGTTTAAAAATATTAATGCAAAACAGACAACAGCGTGCGTAGCAGTCCCAGTCTACGCCGCCGAAGGCGGGTGTGATGCCACAGCTAGGTTTATTTAGATAGATTTTCATTTTAATATATATATATATTTTTTTACTATGAATCTGTTTAGGAAAGAGTAGCCGAATTTCGACCACTTCACTTATTTTCAGGTGTAACTCACTTAATTTTTCGAATATCTGCAAAACCTCACTACACGGGGTCATCTATTTATCTACTAACTAAATAAATCTTTAAGTCACTATCATTTTGAAAGTCTTAAGTTTTATTTTAATTTGCAAAAAATTGCACAAAAGTGGTCCAAACGCAACATCTGGTCGTCTTTGGACCAAACAATATCAGGTTGTATTAATGAGTAGGGAATATAACTAATTTTATTAAAAGCAAAGTTTGCGATAAATTAAATACTCAAACAAAATAAATTCTTTTTTCTCGTCTTCTTTTTTTTTTTTTTTTTTTTTTTTTTTTTTTTTTTTTAACGTTTACTTTATATGGCGAAGATGTTACACAACTGTCTTTTGGCTTCCTCTGTACTTTGATTTAACTGAATTTAGCAAGGGAGATAGCATTTCTAATGCTTTTTAGGCCTTTTGGTGGGGAGGAGTGGAGGGGGCGATTTGTAGCTGCAGCCTTCTTGAAGGTCAATTTTATCACAACATACGCTCTTCTTTTCGTTTCCTATACCTTTAACAGCTTTTTCTAACACGGATGTTTTTTCTTCCAGACAGTGTGTCTGTGTCGTTTCCAAAGTTTTCAACATTATATTTAAAAAATATGCTCTATTGAAAAAAAAAGCTACGATGAATCAAACACAAACATTATATATTCAAACAGTGTTAAATTCAGGTGGCCTTCCATGGGGGGGGGGGGGGGGGTGGCTGAAATAGCCAATCCCACCGGAAAGTTTGAGATTTTATGCGTTTTAATGGCAGAAAATGTAATTCACCCTCCAGAACTGTAAAAAGTCTGCCCCCACGCTCCGCTCACGGAATCACAAATATCCTCCAGGAAAATAATGTTCGAATTCAACTCTGTAAATCAAATACGCGGTAGGAATAAAGAATTCAAAGAAAATAAATATAAATACATACAAGATAAAAGAAATTGCAAATAACATTTATTGCATAAACATATAAAAAAAAAATGTTTATATAGGCCTAAACTGTACAAAGAAATTGATCCAGATATATAAAAAAAAATACTTGCATTGAGATAGTAATGCATTGTAAAATATAAAAAAATGGTATACAATACATACCGCCCTGGAAATTTATTACTTACTTTTCAAATTTATGATCGTATATTTGGTCCAATTTAAGCAACTTAAATCGGCCCAATTAAGACAACTGCGCAATTTTTTAAAACAGATAGTCTCTTGACTAAGAACAAAGACGAAATCAAACGAATTCGCATGAAAAATATGCACAATATACAGATGAATTTAGATATGTATATGAAAACATGACAACTTACATTAGTTTTAAAGTATTCACTTACATTTAGTAGGAAAAAATTAGATCAAAACAGCTGACTTCAGATTTTTTTAAATTTTCTGAAAACAGCACCTGGTAGGCAGATGCTTCATCTAATCATAAATGACGTCAATCTGATGCGTAGGATTTCAGCGGTAGATGGCGTCTCTTCCTGTAATTAACAGCAGAATGACAACGGTCCTATTAAAGGGCCGGTCCAAATATGGCTACTCTCCCCTACTGCAGAACGTAGTGCGTCCTCAGAATGAAGCTCGTCTGGAGAGATTTTACAAATATAAAATCAAAACAGACTGGAGCGTGCGTAACACACACGATATACGTTGCCTAAGGTAATGGAACTCCCAACTCTAAATTCATTTGGATAAATTTTTATTTACTAATATAAAATTATATGATGGTGTTCGATGCGGTCGCTAACGTTACATTTGTTCCAAATACTTTCACTTATAAATATAAAGTCATTTAACACAGATTTAAGGAATATTTAAGGTTATTATTATAGGCAACTCTAGGCGGTAACTAGTACATAAATATATATATACAAATTTTAGAGCAATAATACATATTATCCCATAGCGAAATATTTCTTAGTGCGTCTTTTTTTTTTTTTTTTTTTTTTATAATAATAACATTACTCAATGGAAGTCTCTGTAAAAGGAAATAAGAATAAATTATAATATATAGGATTAAATTTTAAAGTAGAAAATTAGTTTCTCGAAAATAAAATCATCCTTCTTATATATATTTTTTTATGTGTGGGGTATATCATAAAAACAATCCGTGTATCTTCTGCTAGAAATATCTTCCTTCTATACGCAAAAAAAAAAAAAAAAAAAAAAAAAAAATCGCATACAACAGAATTTACAAACATCCTCTTAAACAACAAGATAACTAAAACAATTTTTTTAACCGGATTCTTATTATAATTAACATTTTATGGTTATTTAATACTTTTTACCAACTTCTCGTATTACTGAGCTCGCTCCTGACTATTTCTGAAATTCACTTTCGTTATTGACAAGCTACAGTCATTTAAATTTAGAAGAAAACAATATTATATGTTAATAGAATAAATATTGGAGAAAATATTTCTCAATGAATTTTAAATTTAGAAGTTCCGTTTTCGTAAGAGGTATTTAAGAAATAAATTAATTTTACAGCACTTCTGATAAAAAATAAATAAATCTCTTGCTTATAGCATTCCAAAATGGCAGATAATTTTAAACCAATATATATATATATATATATATATATATATAACCAATAATTAAACATAACCTACCACCATCAAAAACCGTAATATTATGAATTGTAAGTATATATAAAAAAAAAGATTAAATTATTTATAAGAATTATTATGGAAGAAAAATAAGAAAGTGGACACCGACAAATAATGGAAATGCTTATATATTGAATTACGTTTTCAAGGGCACAGAATTCAATGATATAAGCAAAATGGTTGTTTTCTGTGGGAAAAATAAGCTAAAGCTAAAAGTTATTTTCCCCTGTGCCCTAACAACCATTAAAATCAAGTGAATTGATTAAAAATGAAAACAGAATAGAAACAAATAATATGAATTGGAAAAAACAATAAAACCTATTTAAATATTTATAGGATATAAAATGAAATAATAAACACCATACCGATTAATATTTTAGAATAAATCCACGCTCACATGGCACCCATATCGTAAAGATTAAGGTTAATAAAACAGTTATATATATATATATATATATATATATATATATATATATAATGCTTTCAAAAAAATTTTTAAAAACAAATAACCCAGTGCATCAGGCGCAACGCAGCTTCTTATATGCACTAAGTGAATATATCTCTAATAAAAGTGAATGACTATGAAAATTATTATGAAAAGAGGGTGCAAAACAACAATAAAAATCTATGAAAATTTATAACGAAAAAACAACAAACAAACCACTCCCTGCTCTTCAGAAAGTGGGAGGAGTGAAAAAAGCAGGTATCAAAAACAAAAATTGGATCCTCACGGGTTTCGCAAGATATGGCCAACCCACATACTCCAAAAGTATAACAATAGATTTAAACTTTCAAAAACACAACATAAAAAAGCTATTTTATAATTTTAACGAATCAAAACTGCTTTAAAAACAAATATAACCAACCAATTCAAATCCAAGAAAACCGATTTAGCTTATAAAACGTAAATAAAAATTAATAAAAATTTTTTTCAAAAATCCTTTTTTAATATGACTAATTCATTAAGCAATTAGAAGTATTGAACATGTGAGAAGGCCATATCCCCACCTTTACCCATGAAGACCTGAAAAAAACTTGCTACCTTTAAAACAATCACTACGCTCCACTTCTTTCCATCAGCAGGAGTTGCAAGCAAGGCCATAATCCAAGTTAGACCAGCGTCGTGAAGACTTGTCTTTCCATTATCCTCATAATCATTAATTTTCTTTCCAAGTCACCGCAGTTTCTACTTGAAGCACATCAACATGCAGACGTTCTTAAAGACTTTAGTCCACACCCTTCATTTATTCAAGCAGCTACCTTGGCGTCCATTACGGTGTTTGGCCGCTTAGCTGTTGCCACTTTATAAAACACTTCTTAAGTTGATTTACATAATGAAAAATAAACTGGTATGGAAATAAATTATTATAAAAAAGATTAGCAGTAAATTTAAAAATCTGTGAACTCAAAAATTCTCTATTACTACAAATTCTATAAAATCTATTAATTTGTCCCACAATGATGTTATTAAAAACCTTCTTACTTAAATTTGAATACCAGTGTGGCATCGATTGAGTATTAAAATTAAAAAAATCCCGTTTATCAAAAAGCTTAATTAGTATATTGTTATCATTAATTAAAATGTCTAAATCCAAAAAATTAACATGTAAATTATCAACAGAAGCCTTATTTAATTTTAAACATGGAGGATAGATATCGTTAATCGATACCAAAAGTTTGTCATCGAATATTATTAAATCATCGATATACCTTAAAACTGAATAACTCTTATTACTGTTTAAAACATAATTAAATTCATAATAAAAAAGAAACAGATTTGCAGCAGAACTCGAAAAATTAGTTCCCATACCGATACCACATACCTGGTAGAAAAATGAGCTATTGAAAGTAATGAAATTATTAAGAAAACAGAAATTACATAAACTCAAGAAAAAATCTCTTTTAATTCCAAGCTCCTCCTCAATACAGAACATATCAAAAATATTTTTTAGTGTATCATAAAGTAAATCTATAGGTATATTAGAAAAAAGGTTTTCAAAATCATAGGTATACAAATTTGTGGGCGTTATGGGCGTTTTTTTAATTTTATTTAAAACCTCATTGCTATTGTCTATACACCAAAAATAGCTAGTATTTCTATATTTAAACTTCAAAAAACCATAGATGCGCTTCAAAAACTCCTGTAACTTAACATTTAAACTTTTACCTATACCTCTTGAATTACAACATATAAATCTGAATTTAATAGGCGTCTTGTGAAATTTTGGGGTCATAAACAGAAATGGAAAAGTATGATGATTATTAACAGCAAAATTATATGAATACATTTTTCTAGCCTTCTTGGTGTATGCATTAAATTTGTTTACAACAACCTTGTGACTTAATTTGCATTCCTTATCAAATTTACTATTATTTAACTCATTTTTAACTTTATCAATGTAAAAAAGCTTTCAAATGATTGCATAATTTGAAGCCGCTTTGTCCACAGGTACTATTACAAAATTGTTATGTAAAAATTGAATATAATTTAAATCTTCTTTATTGAGACTATGATAAACATAATCCTTACTGTTCAAATAACTATTAACAAAAAACTCAAATTCCTTTAAAATATGCCACTCCCATTCAAAAAAAGCTTCAAAGGGGGTGTTAAATCTGTAACATAATTGCATAATAAATTTTTTCAAATCCCTTTCAAAAATCTGAATAGCCGTTTTCTTGCTAATTGTTTTATTTAATCTAAACTTAGTACCTAATCCCATCATAAAATGTAAATTTTTGTTCTGTATAATATCTAAATTTCCAGTAATAACATGTTTATGGAAATCATCAATAAAATCTAAGAAATCTGTGTCACATTTACATGTTTCAATTATAGATCTCTTGCTTTTTCTGATGAAATTCCTGAAACATGTAAATGTGACACAGATTTCTTAGATTTTATTGATGATTTCCATAAACATGTTATTACTGGAAATTTAGATATTATACAGAACAAAAATTTACATTTTATGATGGGATTAGGTACTAAGTTTAGATTAAATAAAACAATTAGCAAGAAAACGGCTATTCAGATTTTTGAAAGGGATTTGAAAAAATTTATTATGCAATTATGTTACAGATTTAACACCCCCTTTGAAGCTTTTTTTGAATGGGAGTGGCATATTTTAAAGGAATTTGAGTTTTTTGTTAATAATTATTTGAACAGTAAGGATTATGTTTATCATAGTCTCAATAAAGAAGATTTAAATTATATTCAATTTTTACATAACAATTTTGTAATAGTACCTGTGGACAAAGCGGCTTCAAATTATGCAATCATTTGAAAGCTTTTTTACATTGATAAAGTTAAAAATGAGTTAAATAATAGTAAATTTTATAAGGAATGTAAATTAAGTCACAAGGTTGTTGTAAACAAATTTAATGCATACACCAAGAAGGCTAGAAAAATGTATTCATATAATTTTGCTGTTAATAATCATCATACTTTTCCATTTCTGTTTATGACCCCAAAATTTCACAAGACGCCTATTAAATTCAGATTTATATGTTGTAATTCAAGAGGTATAGGTAAAAGTTTAAATGTTAAGTTACAGGAGTTTTTGACGCGCATCTATGGTTTTTTGAAGTTTAAATATAGAAATACTAGCTATTTTTGGTGTATAGACAATAGCAATGAGGTTTTAAATAAAATTAAAAAAACACCCATAACGCCCACAAATTTGTATACCTATGATTTTGAAAACCTTTTTTCTAATATACCTATAGATTTACTTTATGATACACTAAAAAATATTTTTGATATGTTCTGTATTGAGGAGGAGCTTGGAATTAAAAGAGATTTTTTCTTGAGTTTATGTAATTTCTGTTTTCTTAATAATTTCATTACTTTCAATAGCTCATTTTTCTACCAGGTATGTGGTATCGGTATGGGAACTAATTTTTCGAGTTCTGCTGCAAATCTGTTTCTTTTTTATTATGAATTTAATTATGTTTTAAACAGTAATAAGAGTTATTCAGTTTTAAGGTATATCGATGATTTAATAATATTCGATGACAAACTTTTGGTATCGATTAACGATATCTATCCTCCATGTTTAAAATTAAATAAGGCTTCTGTTGATAATTTACATGTTAATTTTTTGGATTTAGACATTTTAATTAATGATAACAATATACTAATTAAGCTTTTTGATAAACGGGATTTTTTTAATTTTAATACTCAATCGATGCCACACTGGTATTCAAATTTAAGTAAGAAGGTTTTTAATAACATCATTGTGGGACAAATTAATAGATTTTATAGAATTTGTAGTAATAGAGAATTTTTGAGTTCACAGATTTTTAAATTTACTGCTAATCTTTTTTATAATAATTTATTTCCATACCAGTTTATTTTTCATTATGTAAATCAACTTAAGAAGTGTTTTATAAAGTGGCAACAGCTAAGCGGCCAAACACCGTAATGGACGCCAAGGTAGCTGCTTGAATAAATGAAGGGTGTGGACTAAAGTCTTTAAGAACGTCTGCATGTTGATGTGCTTCAAGTAGAAACTGCGGTGACTTGGAAAGAAAATTAATGATTATGAGGATAATGGAAAGACAAGTCTTCACGACGCTGGTCTAACTTGGATTATGGCCTTGCTTGCAACTCCTGCTGATGGAAAGAAGTGGAGCGTAGTGATTGTTTTAAAGGTAGCAAGTTTTTTTCAGGTCTTCATGGGTAAAGGTGGGGATATGGCCTTCTCACATGTTCAATACTTCTAATTGCTTAATGAATTAGTCATATTAAAAAAGGATTTTTGAAAAAAATTTTTATTAATTTTTATTTACGTTTTATAAGCTAAATCGGTTTTCTTGGATTTGAATTGGTTGGTTATATTTGTTTTTAAAGCAGTTTTGATTCGTTAAAATTATAAAATAGCTTTTTTATGTTGTGTTTTTGAAAGTTTAAATCTATTGTTATACTTTTGGAGTATGTGGGTTGGCCATATCTTGCGAAACCCGTGAGGATCCAATTTTTGTTTTTGATACCTGCTTTTTTCACTCCTCCCACTTTCTGAAGAGCAGGGAGTGGTTTGTTTGTTGTTTTTTCGTTATAAATTTTCATAGATTTTTATTGTTGTTTTGCACCCTCTTTTCATAATAATTTTCATAGTCATTCACTTTTATTAGATATATATATATATATATATATATATATATATATATATATATTATAAAATAAATTTTCATTAATGTTTATTAAATGAAGTCGTATTTTAATGCAATGTGTATATATAAAAACAAATAACGTTTTTATTCTTATGCAGTGTGTAATTTTTATAATATGTAATTAAATTTTACATACATTTACAGTAAATAAAAATCTAGAAATGAATTATTGGGATTGTTTATATATTGCTTTTTTTTTTACTTTCTTAATATTACTGAAAATTACTTACAAATAAAAATCATATAGAAATACAAATAATAAAATAATGATTTACGTAAAAACAGAAATATAAAATTGTACAATGCGATTAAGTAATAGCGCACACTGTTCTTTTAAGTCGTCTTTTTTAATAGATAAATGAATAGATTAAACAATACTGAAAAGCCCTTTTTTAACGCAACTTAATAATCTTTATTATCTCACCGATTTCTAATTCATTTCGTGAGCAAAACACATTATTCAGATCTTTCATCTCTACTTCTGAATCCATTAAATCAACGGATTTACTTCTGGTCCCAAAATGAGGAGCTTGGTCATTCTTATTCTTTCTTTTCAGAGGTTTATTAAATTTATGAGTTTTGAAAGTTTAATTTTAGAAAATATTTAATCGAATAATTATCTATGCAACCCACTGAATCCTGAATATAAATTAATAACTTTAAATTAATGAAGGTTTTAATTGTTGTATCATAGAATAAATATTCTAAAAAACGTTTCTCAATGAGATTTAAATGCTATGTTTCTCAACAGCATTAAGCGTAGATTTCGCAAAAATAATTATTCAATTTGTTGACAAATAATATCTCGTGAAAATAAATTATCCAATGGAGGAAGAATGTTTAATAATCGAAAGAGAAATTTTTCTGTAAAAAAAAAAAAAAAAAACAGATTATAAAAAAAAAAAAAAAAGAAAAAGAAAAATGTAATTTAATAGATTACAACGACCATTTGGAATTCCGTCGCATCCTCTTCAACAACAGATCGCAAAGATCAAACGTCAGACGACCAAAACCTTCATCGATAAACTCTACAAGTCCCGTTTCGAGAAGAAAAACAGTTTACAAATCGAAAGCAGTTCCACCGAATCATCCACAGATTGCTACAAATTACCTACGTTGAGCTCAATTTTTCCCGGTGAGAATCGACCGATTGTAAAACGCCGTGGCTAGTGGATTGGAGCCCCTCGAGACATGGCTTTTTTCTAGCAATCGATTAAACATTATATTGTTTCCTTTTTCGCGTTCGTCTTTTAATCTGTAATCGATTTTCATGGGCTACATAATCTGTTGAATACCTCGATTTTCATGGCCTACATAATGAGTTAAAGACCTCGATTTTTGCTTTGCAAGACGATTTTCATTTCGGCGTCGCTCTTTGGCTTTGGATTTTTTCATATCTGATAATTTGCGCCTACCCATTTTGTAACTTTTTCAATTTTTAACGATTTTATGCCTTTCGATTACCTATTCAAACAATTTTTAACGATTTTATGCCTTTGTATTACCTATTCAAATAAAAATTCTTCTAAAAGTAAAGAACATCGTTGAATTTCGTTAAAAAAAATAAAATGCGAGCATCATTTGGTCCCATCCTCGACCGAAAGCAACAACCATTTCCAAATGGTTAAAAATAAAATAAAATAAAATAAAATAAAATAAAATAAAATAAAATAAAAATAAAGAATTTTTAATGATTAAACTTTAAAATCATACGTATGTTATTAGTATATCTGTAAGAAAATGATTCTAAATATTATCTATATTCATTATATTATAGACATCCTTCGTTTCTTCTGATAGAATTATTGTTACTTCTATTATCCACAGAAAAACCCCAGCCACAAAATTAAGTAACATATTCTCAAGCATGTCTGACATATAACTATTTCTTTTCCATCGAAATCTTGTTATCTGTAACATGCAATCGTTATTTAATCCTTTTTACGAGCTAAACATATTATTTAGATCGTACCTGTCTATATGTTATATTTATCTTTCAGTATTGACAATCTTAAGACTCTTTCAAATTATTTAAGAGTATTGCAAGAGATTTATTGAATAAGGATTAGAATGGAAGATTTCTTATTGGATTTAAATATATTTTATACTTTGATATACATTACATAAATACATTTATAAACTGACTCATAAATCGAAATAATTCTTTAGTAGTCTTCCAAGTTTTGAAGATATTAACGTTTAAAATGGTTCTTTAGAAAGAAAAGCAGAAGGAAAGTTAATATATAAGATTTTAGTGACGAATTTCTACAACTAGTTCCTATAAATTTATTCTAATTATATTTAAAGATATTTTATGTTCAAATATTTTGGGAATTAGAAATAAAGCAAATACTATATGCAAAATTTGTAATATGTCTGAATCTAAAAAATGTAAGAAACACCTTCTCAAGCATTCTTGACATCTTAATCTTTCTTTTTTCAATCGAAATTTTAATTTCCAATTTATCTTTTATATTTTTTTCTGATTTGTAATTTGTAAAATCAAATCTCTTTTATTAATTCTTTTCTCTCAGCTAAACGTATTATTTAGATTGTATTAATAGAATTAAATGGATTTTATTTATTTTTTACTCGTATTACTCAATTATATTTATAACATAAATATATCGACAAAATTGTTTAGTAATTTTGCGTGTTTTGTACGCATTAATATTTAAAACAATTCTTTAAAAAAAAAAAAAAAAAAAAGGTAAAAACGTAATATAAAAGTTTTTAGAAACGAATTTATAAAAAAAAAAGTTTATCTAAAATAAATCATTCAAGTTATTTTTTAAGATATTTTATTCAAACATTCTTTGGTAGAAATAGCAAAATTATGTAGTCAAATATATATTCTATCCCAATCCACAAAATGTAAGAAAGGTTGTCTCAAGCATTTCTGACATCTTATTCTTTCTTTTTCAATCTAATTCTTAACATTCTTATCTACTTTTTATATTTTTTTCGGATTTGAAATTCCATTTAAATCTTACCTGACTATTTGTTAAATTTATCTGTCAGTAAAGATAAGCTATGCGATCATTTGAAATCGTTTGAGAGTATTATTATTGGTTTATATATAAAATGTAGAATAAAGGGATTTCCTTAAGAAATTAAAAAATACGAACTATCTTTTCTTACCAGGATTTAATACGAAACGTTCGTCATGAATCTGAATTAAAAGGCTATATTATATTATATATATATATATATATATATATATATATATATATAAATACGTTGCAATCATGAGTGAGTATCAGAAAGTGTGATAATCCAACAAATAATAATTATTTACGCAATTTTAGAATGCATATTATGAAAGTACGATATTTCACGTCGTAGAATGTATGCATATGAAAACATTTCGTAAAAATTTACACCTCAGGTTTAAAACGGTTTTCCATAACGACAAAATTATAGTAAATTTATTATGAAATATTGTGAAATGATCTAATAAAATTATTATAATGTGTGCATAAACCATTTCTTTATATTTGAAAGATAATTTGTATTATAAATAGTTTATGTTTAAATCGATACAAATGTAATTTCTATAAAGGACCATTCAACCATTTTTTCTCAACCATTTTTTAAGATATAGATGAAACAAAAACTGCCCCGGAAACTTTGTATCAAGGTCAAACACATAAAAAAATCTTTTTCATTTTCCAATTTTTTGATACCTCATTTTAAATTTTAAATTATTATTTGTTTTAATGTTCCCTTTTGAAATAGGATGGCAATTGAAGCTTGCCTACGAACTCGGTCGAGACATTGGTATGTACTATGTACACACCAAGTTACATCTTAATCGGTTCATAAATACACCCGTTATCGCGTGACAAAAATCATGTCCTTTCAAAATGTGCACAATAGAAATTCAAAATCCTATAACTCAGCCATTTCTTTAGATATAGACGAAACCAAAACTGTTCCGGAATCTTTGTATTAAGCTCAAACTCATAAGAAAAAAATCTTTTTCATTTTCCAATTTTTTGATACCTCATTTTAAATTTTAAATTTTTGAATTTTTGTTAAATGGCCACCATTTTGAAACAAGATGGCGGATGACGCTGGCAACGAAGTCGGTCGAGACATTGGTATGTACTTTGTACACACCAAGGTACATACATAGCGGTTCATAAATACGCCTTTTATAGCATGACAAATTCAGGAAGTTTCAAAATGTCAGCCACGGTAGAAATTCAAAGTGCTATAATATTTAAGATATAGACGAAAAAAAAAAACTGCTCAGGAATCTCCGTATCAAGGTCAAACACATTAGAAAAAAATATTTTTCGATTTTCAATTTTTTGTACCACATTTCAAATTTTCAAATTTTTTCAATTTTTTAAATGGCCGCCATTTTGAAACAAGATGGCGGATGAAGCTGGCCAACGAGCTCAGTTGAGATATTGGTATGTACTATGTACACACCGAGTTTCATCAAAATCGGTTCATAAATACGAGAGTTACAGAGTGACAAAGATCAGATATATATATATATAACCATTAATTAAACATTACCGACTATCATCAAAAAACCGCAATATTGTGAATGAAATGACAATAAAAATGTTATACCACAAACCTATAATATAGAACTGTATGTATAAAATAAAGTGCCTTATACTTAATTACAAGAATTAATATGGAAGAAAAAAAAGAAGAATATGGATACCGAAAAAAAAATGAAAAACTTATACATTGAATTACGTTTTCAAGAGTACAGAATTCAATGATATAAGCAAATCGGTAGTTTTCTGAGAGAAAAAAAAGCTAAAAGCTGAAAAATGTTTTTCTCCTGTACTCAAACAACCAATATGACCAAGAGAATAGTTTCAAGATGAAAACAGAACATTATGAAATGGCATGAAATGGAAAAACAATACAACCCTTTAAATATTTAATTTATAGCCTAAAAAATAGAAATATTACACAACATACCGAATAACATCCCAGTTCATTTTCAAAATATCCTCCCGCACATGGTATCCAAAAGCATGATAAGATTAAGGTGAATTAAATATATATATATATCAACATATGAACGGAGTGTGGTTTCTGGGTCTGAGGGTCATGATCGAGGAAAATATATCAAACATTTTTTTAATCGCTTTCCTCCGAACGACTGCAATAGGTAGCTTTTTGTAATGAAAGCTACCTAAAATAACAGAATACTGAACCCATTGGTAAACATTTCATATTCCCTTTTATATTCCGTCCATATATCAGACTATACCTTTTTCTAACCTAACATAAAACATTATTTTAATAGCATGTTACAATTTTTCTAATAAGTTAATGATAATTGATTTTAATTGTTTTGAAAATGCCACTTATGTAATAATTGCTAAAGATAACACGAAAAAAGATTGATAAAATCTTAATGAGAAACATAATGAAACCCAATATAAGAATATGGTTCTATATTAAAATAATTCGCTTATTTTTTATATTAACCCCTTAACCTACAATGACGGGCATAGCCCGCGTACGATGATAGAGCCAAATGTAAATTCTTCTTACCACTAAAATTTCACAGTAAATATAGTTTAATTTAATCGTCCGAACAGGTACTGAACAGGTAATCAGCATTGAGGAGTTTCCCAGCTGATAACAGCTTAACACCCCTACTAGGAAATTGAAATGTCTTATGTTTTAATGAGCCGATGGGATAAAGTTAAACTGTAGTAAAGCTACTAGAAGAGTAAAAATGTTAACTAAAGAAAATAAAGAAGTTTAAGAAAGAAAGGAATAAAATTGAATATCTAAGTTTAAACTTAAGATAATAGAAAGTTAACGATAAATCTTAATAAATTACAAGAATATTAAAAATATATAAAGTCAAACTGTAGTTGAAGAACTTTAATCGTCGAAATTCCATGATTAAACAAGGCGAAAATCTCTATTAAATTTTAGTGGTAGCTATGGATTTGCGAAACCGTGGCTGTTGAGATTTAAATAGTACGTTAAAGGGTTAATAAACACATGTAAATATAAGTTTTTACGCTTTTAAATTTTAAAGCATATAATAATGAAAATTTAACAAATTCTGCAATATACCTAATTGAGAAAATAACTAATATTTTATAAAGCAAATGTTATACAAACATAAATATTTTCACTTTAATTCTCGCACTACTGTATACATGAAAACCCAGTAGATCAGTAAAACGTAAAGTACAAAACTTTTATCATCTGTCTTTTACACTGATTTAACCGGTATACATGCATGTTAGGTTTTTTCTTAACTTATTTAATTCGTGCAAAATTCCATATCTGTAATATAAAATGCTGTTACAAGAGCAAAAATAAAAATAAATTACATTTTATGTTCTTATATTGTCAAGAATGGAGTAATAAACAATGGTACTTGATCATGAATATTAAACATTTCCATAATGATAAAATATCCACGTTAAAATACTAGAAAAGGAATTTAGTTACATAGCTCATGAGTAAATAAATTGTTGGAAAAATTTCATATTTATTTTATATCTGTAATTAAAAAAAAAAAAAACAGAACATTTTAGGAAACAAAACATTTTATTTTAAAATTAAAAATAATACGTAATGTGTCGATTCTAGAAAAAATATAAAAATTGAGCTGTTTTGCATATAAAAACAACATCCGATGCGAAATAAACGTATTGATGTTTTCCTATTTTTGATATGTCAAAGCATAATTTGAAAAAATATATAAAATACGTAAAAATTAATAACTTTTACAATATAATCTATTTATATAAAATCCAAGTCTCTGTGTGTCCCTCACGATTCCGGTACGACCACCTCATTGAAATGAGTAATTGTTGAAAAATACTAATGCAGGGTTACCACAGTAGCGCCAAATGTTGGCCAACTTGGCAATAGCTGGCTGATTTGGTGAAATTCCCATTTATAACTATTAATCTTTCATAAAGGAGGTCACCAAAATTTAATTTAAACTGCGCTCTTTTAAGATATTTTTTCAAAATCTATGGGTGAGAATTTAAAGTACATCTTTACATCTTCCTCCCGATGCTACTAATAAAATAACCGCCAACAGACGACGCTGTACTGTATGAGCTCCTAACTGCGCGATTTTAATGTGCTTTAGGTACTTTTCCAGTATAAGTGCCTTGGCGAAAAAAGAAATTTGGCAAAATTTTCCCGGAACCTATCCACTGTTTCATTTTAGATACACATGCTTTTTTTTCGATATTTATACGATTTATTTATACGATTAAAAAAGCCGTTTCTCTAATTTTATACAGAAACAGATGTAATTTGTACATAAAAACATGAATAATATACATATAAAATAAATATATAAAAAAAACACTAATCAAGTTTGTTTTCATAGCTGTTTATATGATTTGACAACAATTCTCAATATTTTTCCGTTATACGGACACCATGCCAAAATGTATGCGGTACTTTTCCATTACACGGACAGCATTGTGCCAAAGCGCAATAGTTGGCGCAAAATGAAAATAAGGTGAATTGAAACATTTGAAAAATAAAAGAAAAAACATTCTCGATGGTAAAGTGGGCATTTTAAAAATATAACATTTGAAAATTACAAACTTTTACGAACTATTTTATTAAATCACAAATATATACTTAAAATAAATGAACAAATAACTGTTATACTATAAAGTAATAAAATAAAAAATCATATTAAACTGCTGCCATAAAATTATAAATATCTTTCAGCATTGCAGTAAACATTTCATTTTTTGAATGAAGGCGTAGCCACATAAAATCTATGAGATACGACTCTAAATGATGACGAACAGCTTCCCGATGTCTTTTGTTGCGCCATTTTGCGACGCCCCATAATCTTTCAACATTTGGAGTATGACATCCAGTATTAGGGTCGACAAAATTGTATTTGTGATTTACTGTGAAATGATCATAACCAGCACTTAGCAGTTCATCTGTTTTATATCCTTTCCAACAATCTGTATAAATAATACATGACTTTCATCTACTTCTATAATTTTATTAGGTCCACCGATTTTTCTATTTGGTCAAGAACATAAAGAATTTGCCCAAACTTCTCTCGAATAACTATTCCATTCCACTGTTGTGTTGTGGTTCATATCAAGTTGCAGCTCAGAAAACTCAATCGATGTCAACTCTTTGCACGATAAATATATAAACCTCAAAGCATTAAGAAAAGTCACCCGCGATCCTTTAAACCAAGTTTTTTGTCGTATTTCTACGCTTTATTCGCATGATCGTAAGCTACAACTCAATTTCGGATTTCCAGAACTCATCCATAATTTCATTTCATGATTTTTTGAACACAATCTTTTATTATGCAGAATTCCAAATTCCTGAAACAGTTTTATCACAACTTTCTCATCATCTGGTAATTGCCAAATGATAAAATCCATCTCAGCATCAGCAGTAAAAGTAAACTACAACTTTATACAAAAGCATTTTTAATTCGATTAATAGCAGATTAAAAAGCTTTCCAAGGTTAAGGTTAAACAATAATCATTCACGTGATTCACGTTTCATAAATAACAAATCACAATGTTTCGCATGGTTTACAATAAAAATCTACGATCAAGGTTGAATTAATTGGCGCATTAGCATGCATTTTAGCATGCTGTCCGTATAAGGGAAAAGTACCATGTATGCTAATGCGCCAATTATTTCAAAATGCTAAAAGATATTTGTAATTTTATGCCAGCAGTTTAATAAGAGTTTTATTTTATTGCTTTATTTTATAACAGTCAATTATTTTAACCCCTTGGGGACGAGCGGCACGTATACGTGCCGCAAGAAGCGCTCAGAATCCTTGTTTTTCCTCATCAGTAAAATTTTACTGTAAAATTTGCCTTATTTAATCAGCGCATTTTCTCGATTCAAGAAGACACAAATTTCTGTTTTTAAAAAACGGTGACAAAAGATTAAAAATTTCGTAAAAGGCTCCCGTCCCGAAGGGGTTAAGTATATATTTGTGATTTAATGAAATAGTTCGTAAAAGTCTGGAATTTTCAAATGTTATATTTTTTAAATGCTCACTTTAGTACGACAATATTTTTTCTTTTATTTTTCAAATGCCTTAATTCACGTGACTTTCATTTTGCGCCAACTATTACGCTTGGCGACAATGGTATCCGCATAACGGAAAAGTACCCAAATCTCACTTTCTGATGCCCAAATTACACCAAACTTTTTTTAAAAAATGCCAAAGCCCCTACAGTGGAAAAGTATCAAACTGTCTATTATTTTGCGCTATCTGTGTTATAGTTTATACTATATGCAAGGTGAGTAAAGCGAAGTGTTTAAATATTAAATATTAAAGTTTCGGCACAGATGTCATATACACAACGGGTACTTAACTGTCATCAAAGTGTCGTTATTTTGCTTGATATGGTAACCCGGATGTTGTTGTTTATGCTGTTGATGTTTTCGCCAAATTGGCGTCGGAAAAAATCGCTCCAATATGGGGTATATATGACAACTGTGCCAAAGTTTCTATAAAGCAGTATAAGACTAAAAATTAAGAATAAAATAAATGCAAAATAAGACTAAAGAAGAACGAAAAATCATGCGTTAAGCATAGAATATGAAACACTTTCCAGCACATCCTGAATGCTTTAACAAAACTTCGTTATTTAGGGAAATAAGGTAAATAAGATAACTAAGTAAACATTTTAGAAAACGCATAACTTAAAAAAAAATGATTTCAGCAGTTACCGTCCATAGCAATAGTACCGTTATTACATGCCACTATTTAGCTAAAATTTAATTTAAGCTACTCATAAAGCTACTGAAATCATATTTCCAGATACTATCATCCATAGACGGTTATTTATCCAATTCTTTGCGTGACCCTGTATATCATTTTATCTATATTCTACAAACATTTCATAGTAATCTAAATGCAGTTCAGCGTAAAACTGCATAACTCCTTTAAAAAACACCTTTAAGCAATTTATTCTCATACTCAGGAACCCTTACGAATTCTTTTGTGTAGCCCTGCATATGAACTGTAGCATTTATACACACGATATAGTATGCATAAATGTAGTGAAACATAAAAGCGCATATCATAATTAAAAATACATTTCTAGCAATCATTACTTATGTACGTACAATACTTCGGAGAAAAGTTTCTTATCGAGAAAGAAGTTTGCCAACGTATTTTCTGACAACCTATTTACTGCTTCATACTCACAAGCAATTTTTTGCATATGTATACAATTTATTTAATGTAAAAAAAAAAAAAAAAAAAAAAAAAAAAAAAAAAAAAAAAAACTATTTATCCATTTTTATAAAGAAACAGAAGTATTTTTTGCACAGATGTCATATACGCATCGGGGTTGGCGTGATTTTTCTCTGACGCCAATTCGGCAGAAATCTCGATTTCGAATACCAGTTACTTATATATTTTTAAATTATTTGCTATCATTTTGAAAAGGAAATAACTATAAATAAATAAAAGTTTGAATAATAACTATAGAACAAAACAGTTTATATAATTTAAAAACAGAAAATAAAAGTAAATAAACAATGGCACAGATGTCATATTCGCCCCATATTGGCGCGATTTTTTCTGACGCCAATGTCATATACGCAATGTATACTTAACCGGCGCCAAAGTGTCGTTATTTTGTTTGATATGGTAACCCGGATGTTGTTGTTTATGCTGTTGATGTTTTCGCCAAATCGGCGTCGGAAAAAAATCGCGCCAATATGGGGAGAATATGACATCTGTGCCTAAACAATTTATTAATAAATAAAATCAATAGCCGGCAAAATAACACCATTTTAGCGCCATAGGTATCCCGGTTCATATCTGAAATCTGTGCCGTAATTTGTATATAAAAAAAATATTATATATATTTAGAAACGATTTTTTTATGTATATAAGTGCATATATAAACAAAAATAAAAGTTCATTAGATTTGTTTTCATAGCTGTATATTTTGGCAACATACCTCACTTTCTGATGCCCGAATTACGCCAAGCTTTTTTTTAAAAATGCGCTATAATGGAAAAGTACCTAAATAAATAATTAACAGAAATAACCAATTATACAAACTAAAATATTTTATTTCGAGATTAAAGCATTGTTCTTAATTTCGATTAAAAATACATGTATCTTTGGATAACTTTAATTGAAATTGGGTTCACGGCTTAATATCTCATTCCATAAACCTAAACAAACACAAGTGATTCGTTCATCGTGAACCGTAAAAAATATTAAATCTTTGAGGTAATCATTCACAAAGTATGTTCTCCAACAATCAATGGACAATATTCTAATGAAGTCATAGTATGTAAAATGGTGGCGGTATCATTTGTTTATGGTTTGAAATCACAAAGATTTAATTTTGCAATGTCTCTTAGTTACATTATTTTATTGTCGTATTTATGAGATGAGAACAAAAGCATATTTTTTCATTATTTAGTTATTAAAGACGGAAAAAAATTATAAATGTGCATGATTTGAAAAAGTTAAATAATTTTCTTTCTTAATACTAAAAAATAACATCGGGAAGTAACAGCGAGTTTAAGTTAAATAAGTTTAGCTGTTTAATTCTGTTGTAATATTCAAAATAACTGTATTTTTTAGATTTCAGTAAAGAACATCAGGGCCCGATTAAACTTTGAAGTTAGAGGTATTACAATGTCATTTCAGGACCTTTCTTTTGGAGAAGCTTTTCTAAATTCCACATATACATGGAAACTCTTCAGTGTTAGAAATATTATTCCCAGGACTGGCATAACATGAGAACGGCCTGCAATTTTACACAAGTTTTTGAAAACTACTTTATATCAGAAATTTTACTAAAAACTGGTTACTTTTTTGTTATAGAGGCCCACACTATTAGAATTATGACAAGTTGCAGCCAATTTCGCCAAAGTCGTAACCAAGATCGTGAAGCACACACATATAATACCATATAATACCATTTTATGAAATCGTATACGATAATTTAATAGTTTTTACCTTACTTCAAGTGTGTAATTTATTTATTTTTAAGGCTTAATAATCTAAATTGTCCAATATATGAATTTAAAAAAAAATGTAAGCAAAGACTGAATAGACATGACCGCAAAAATCTGCAGAAAACTTGGAATTGTGCAGATTAGTGGTCTTCTACTGTACACAGTTTTTCATAAATGTGTTTCGTTCTTAAAATGTGTTATTTTCATCTATCACTGCGGAACAAATGAAAAAACTCATATTCTTGCACATGAGTTGTATATATCTTTATATCTAAATTTCCGTCATTTTTGACGGGCTACCTTTCTAGTACTTTTATAATTAGTCTATCCTATAGTTCACGCACAAAAACACAGTAAATTAGGAATTTAATATATTTTTACTTTTCTTTAAATTAACATGTTGTTCCAAAGAGAAAAGATGTATATGATTTTTTTCAGTTTTTCATTTTAGCTCACTTTAATATTTAAAGAAATATGGGTGAATAATTAAAGGACAATATTAACTTCTACGTTCTAAGCTTATCAAGGAAAAGCACAGCTCAGCTAAATTAGTAGATGCTGAATATAATAAATTTCTAAATATGTTAAGACTTCGAAGCAGAAAACTCTAGAGAAATGGGAATTTAATGACTTAGATCATGTGTGAAACAATTGCTGACATATGCAACTAATTACTTAGTGTCTGAAGTTTCCCTTAAATATACGAAGTATAGAAAAGTTGATATTATCTGGAATTTTGAGTTAAAAAATATTGCGTCACTTCTTTAAATTATCCATGTATATTCTTTTGAAAAAACGCACATTTGCATACTTTAGAGTGAATGTAATATTAAAATATGTGTGAATATAGAAAGAAACTATACGAAATGTATTTTTATTTTACTTTTTAGACTCTTACGGACAAGAGTAATTTTTTGTTGTTGTTTAAAAATATATAGCAGTGACATTAAACAGGATGTATCTATATGGATGGAGATATTTGTGTTTAAACTGCTCTGTTTAAGATTTTAGGAATTTATACATGAATGCAATGAAGCATTTGATCCTACTAATTCTTTTATGCTGAAATATTTGTTGTGCGTAAAAGAAATATGTACGTTTAAGGAGATAATTCATTCAAGGCATTTTAATTATTTTCTAATAAGGATTCTGTAATATATTTCTGATTGTAAATCGCTAATTAATTGTTTTCATATGTATGTAGTCATATATATATATATATATTCTGCTCTCGTTAATTCGAACTCCGATAAATCGAATCATAGCTTAATTCGAACTAAACATGAAGTCTCGAAATTTTCAATGGCAGAATAACGTCAAAATTTTTCATTTATTCGAACTCATTTTTTCTTGACTTCGTTTTATTCGAACTAACGAGAATTCAATTTCTCCTTACTTTCTCTCGGACTTCAGAGCCTTAAAATAACTTTATTTCTTTCATTTTTGTCAGAATTGCTCTGAATTAGTATAAATATGATTCCATGCATTTGATATCCGTTCTTTAGTTCTCCGTCTATCCATCAATGGCACTCCATCTCTTCTTCGATTCTGCTTATTATTAATCCCTTATCTGGCATTTGACCCAGCAACATTCCGAGAAATACACAGGATGGATATCTGTTAATGATAGAGGATACCTGTTGTATCACTACACTCTATCTGCTGTTTAGGAATCAAATTTTTCACTCAGTGGTTTTACTTACTTCTAAAGTGTTTTTTGAGAAAGTAAAAGGTTTTGTTTCTTTAAAATATGGCTCTAAGTGGAATTTATGAATCTTTAACTGTAGGAGCTAAAGTGGAAACCAGACACTTACCTTTTATTTAGTTTTTCACGCATATCGGAATTGTATAATTCTTTAAGAGTTAAATATAATTTTTTTTAATATTGTGTGCCCGTATTTGCGATTTAAAAGTAGAAGCCACGTCTCATTTCAAGCATCTATACTCAACAATTCCATACGAATCATAATTTAGAACATTTTCAGCCCATTTAACAATTTAAAATTTCGAATTTTATTTTTAACTGTTATTTGTGAGCATTTATGTAATAAAAGTGACAGCCGTGCCAGATTTCAATTCCTATGTAACAACATTTCTTAATAACAATTCCATAGAAATCGTTATTTAGAGCATTTTCCGTCCATTTCTCCCTTTTAAATTAGGATTTTATAAAAACATTTGTAACTTAAGACTAACTGTTATGTCAAATTTCTAGTTTCTCCTCCCTTCAGTATCACAAAAATCGTAAGAAAGAACTTTTTCGTTTCTCCAGCTTTATCCCAATTCATCCTTCTTAAAAAAGAAAAAAAGTCTCTTCTCTATGTGCAACTGCATGTTACAAACATGAGCTATGTCATATTTCTAATTCGTATCCTTAGCAATTTCATAGAAATCGTAATTTAGAACGTTTTTCGAACACTTTTCGCTCATTTAACACTTGTATATTTCAACATTTGTGCTCTTGCGTGATTTTAAATTAACTTTTTTTAACCGTTCTGTGCATGTATTCGTGTATTAAAAATTATGTTTTTTTAATGTATTAAAGATGGTTATGCGTGACATCCACGTGAAATTTTGTGTTTATATCCTTAGTAATTCAATGGAAATCGTAATATGGAACGTTTTTAGAACGATTTTCGCGAATATTGCCCTTTGAAAGTGTTTTTCAGAACTGTTCTGTGACAGCATTTACTGCTTAAAATTAAAAGACATGAAAATTTTCAGTTAATATCCCTAACATTTCCACAGAATCCTAATTTACAACGCTTTTAGAACGCATTCGGTTCATTTAACCCTTTTAAATTTAGAACTACGAAGTAACTAAGATGCAAATTTAATGTCTCTAACTTCTTCACTATCACATAAGTCTTAATTTAGAACGTTTTCATCATTTGCGCCGTTTAAAATTTGGAAAATAAAATGTCTCCTTGGAGAGCATTTGCGTCTTAAAAAAAGCAGGCATTTCAAGTTTCAAGTTTCTAGCTCCTTCATTATCATAAAAGTCTTAACCTTCTTCGCTGCGTTTTTTTTTTTTTTTTTTTTTTTTTTTTTTTTTTTTTTTTTTTATCAAAATAGGTTTACTAATTGAGCATTTATTTTATTACATATTTGAAATCTACATATATTTTAGAGTTAAAATATGTATTTTTTTTGTAAAAGAGTTCTTTTTTAATATAGAATTAGTTCATACAAAAAAATCGCAGAAATCGTGGGTTACGCAAATTTTTCTATTATTATGTTGTCCGCGGAAATCGCGTGATGCGCAGCGAGAAGGTTAATATAGAACGTTTTCTTCTCTTGCGCCGTTTAAAATATGGAATAAAAAAAACCCTCCTTTGCATGCATCTGCGTCTTAAAAATAGCAAACTTTTCAAACTTCAAATTTCTATTCTTAACATTTTCATAGAAATAATTATTCAAGACGTTTGTCGAACGCCTTTTGCGCTTATCATCCTTTTAGAAACAGTTTTTAGTGAGCATTTACATCTTATAATTATCTACCATATTGTATCTCAAAAATCAGAATAGTAGAAAATGTTTGGCTCTTGTATCCACTTAGGGGTAGTTGCACCGACAGAAAATAGCGTCTATGCTGGATCAAACAGTGTCCGCATCAATTTTCCACCATTACATTTCAAATTGGTTGGATAGTTCCAGATATTACCGTGTACAAACAAACGTTACTTCTTTATAATGTTAGTATAGTAATAGAAGCAGGAGAAGGGCACGAGGAACATTGCACTCAGCGAATTCTGCGGCTGTCTATCAGTCCACACACTCACCTCCGGTCACCGCCAAGAGAAACATTAAGCTCGAACGCGCAACGGTCGTCGGATGTCTTTAGTCCGATTGCTTCATTTGATTAATTTCACTTTTACATTTGTCCGGCGCCGTCTCTTTATTTTATTATTTTTTAAATCATTTTCAGTTCAAGTGTCGGAAATATCGTAGAGACCTCCTAAGTGCACGCGGCAAGCTTCGTACCACGGAGACTCTTGAATACAAAAGGAGAGAAGTACTGCCCTTATGAGCATTGATGGCTAATTTCTCCGTAACCAGGTAAACTAGAGATATAATTCTGATCTCTTTCTTTTCGTAACCTCGAGCTGTACATTATGGTAACTCGATTGTCGAAATCTGTATAGTGGTTATAAAGTTTTAGGCATTTAAATTTCTTAATCTCGAACCGTATTGTTATTAGCATTGGTCTTGACCTTCTGAATTTCGATAAACTTCCCGAGCTTAAGAATAACCTTTACCAATATGTAAAATGAAACCTGCTAATTTTTTTATGCATATTACTTCAAGCTGATCACTTTGACATATAAAACATGTATTTTTGTCGATAATTATGTGAACTATGTAAATTATAATAATGGATGTTGTCGATATTTCACTTGCCATCATCGATGGAATGTCGGAACTCATCTTCATTTAATTTTGTCTTTTTTACATAAAAATGTATAAGCTTTCTTACGGTATGTGTTTTATAAAGTTTTATTCAGTAAATAACTTTTGGTGAGTGTTCGAATAGACCCCATTCGTGTATATTTTGGTTTCACTTTACTTTAGTGTGTTCCATAGACATTTCATTAGCGTGTTCACATTTTTAACAAATCTCAAAAAATGTCAAACTATTGTCTTTATTTCAACCAACAAACTACTTTTATGGGAAATTCAAATTGTCTTCCCAGCCCCGTCGCTTATCTTGTCTTGGTAGGAGGTTTTAAAGTATATTTATTATTTTTTTATAAAGAGTTTTTTTGCGAGTCGATGGATCGCAGATGTCCCAGGGTTCACTTTTCTGTCTTTTCGCGTGCGCTAGTAGTGCCAACTAGTTTGTCTATGCATAATTAAATGCCCAGAAGGGTATCCTGGGAAATGAAACGGCAGATATATTGGCAAAGGAGGCAACTGCTAGACCATCAGTTGAATTTTCCTTTCAATACCACACTCGCACATCAAAAGACATCTTCGCGCTCATTTTATGAAACAATGGCAGGATTACTGGGACTACTCAGATAAGGGTAGATATAACTTTGATCTTGTCCCAGCGGTATATTTGGATCTTCTTCTGCTCACTCAAACCACTACAACTTTCGTTACCGGTCATGGTCCTTTTGGGCCATACCTCGTCAAGGTCAAAAGAGCCTCTCTCGCCTATTTGAGTGCGGTGATGTTGCTGTTGCCTCTCATTATTTCAATAATTGTCCTTTAACAACTCGCTGGCATATCCGCCGTCCTCCTGTTCTTCCAGATGGTTGACTAACAAATATTTTATCGCGCACGACTTTGCTCTCAAAGGTTAAAAACATCTTGAACTTCTTATGGAATCTTTCAGTTTTACTCCTTTACTGAGACAAGGACTTGGATTCCCCCTTATTCAGAACCCAATGTCGGGTCGCAGCAACTTTTATAATATTGTGTAACTTCGTATAATATTGCATTATTTAATGTCCTTATGTTTGTTTCAGAAATTTTGCTAATGTAACATTTATTTATATCTTATATATACCACTCCGCCCTCTATCGCTCGTATTGGCGGGCTCAGCCTCGGCTGAAATTTGACTTTTTTTCATCTTAAGACCTCAATAAAGGGAACCGGGAGGGACAATCTATGCTCTACAGACTCACTTCCTTCTCTGAGCAGTCGCTCTCGGGCAGTAAAAGTAAAAGCTTCGTATCGCGATTCTTGCGGCAGTCTCCTTTTAAAATTTCAAATAAAAAAAACATTTTATGCGTGCATTTTATTCTTAAAAGTAGATTTCAATTTTCTGTCCTTAAATGTATCTGCATAGTAATTTAGAACGATTTCACCTTTTCTCGTGTTTCACCATTTAAATTTCGTATTTTTAGAAACAGTTGTTTGATGGCATTTACATCTTATAAGTAACTACTATGCAAAATTTCAAGTTTTTATATTTTATCTCAAAAATCTCAATTTTAGAACGCTTTTCTCTCCTAAATCGTCTTTGGGGATGTGTCACCGACATAAAATATAGAATGTGTTACAACAGTGGGCGTCACAATCAATTTGGAACGTTAACTTTTAATTCGGTCCGGTAGTTGCAGAGATTATGTTCTACAAATAAATAAAGAAACAAACATATTGTTTATAATATTAATACAGGCTACATTTAGGCAAGTACAAGGCAAACTATAGTGCACTACATTTTGATCAAAAAATTATTTGTTTTTCTAAGCGTCATTCTGAAGTATTCTTTCTTCTTTTTAAAATGTTTTTTGCAAATATTGGCTTAAATTTAAATGTATTTGGTTGAAATTAATGAATACAAAAATAAATCTCAAAATATGCCAGATTATTTTCGTGAAAGTGCAGGTAGACTATTTTTAAATTTAATAGTTTAAACCAATTATACTTCAATTTACTGTATTTTAGTGTATATCATTCTGTTTTGACATATTAATGTATTGTTAATCAGCTGTCCACTTCTGCAAAATAATGTCAGTGTATTGTTAATTTTAGCAATTATATTTTCATCGAAGGCTAATTGGATCTCTGAATCTGTCGCTCTTTCCTCGCTAGACGTAGCCGGACGAAAATTTGGGCATCCTATATAAAAGTATTTTTTCCGGTATCCGTCCTTTGTTTGTGGCTCACATATATTATTTCAACTACTGCTATGGATTTAAGCTAACACCATTTGTTATGGCGTCCTGTTCGGGGGAAAAACTCTTGAATCTTTACATTTTTTTATTTATGGATACTTATACAAATACTCGGAAAGACGAGTGGCATCATTCCGAATTTATTATTGCTTCTAAGAGATTTAATATAGAAGGTATTTGGTTACATCCCGAAAATCTGTGCAGTCCGAGAATTCTGGTATACTGCATACAATTTTTTTCCAAAAATAAATTTTTTGATGACATATAGTTTTCAAGAAGAAAATCAAAAGAAAAAAAAACGGACTTTACATACCGTGTGAGAATAATGAACTTTCATACAAACAAGAACAGCGGTTTTCAAATTTAGCTATGACCCCCATACATACCGAGACGTCTATGCGCACTCTGTACAATGACTAAAGGTTAATGATCATAATTTGTGGCAACCTAAAAAGGAAGTCAGCATGTAATCGAGCAACTAAGACATGCTTTGAAGTAACATGTGATCAACATAGTAATTCCTTTAGATGCCCTCAAAAGGACATATGAGTCAGATCTATAGATCATGCCTCCCATGAATCTAATACGTCCGCGTTATTAAACCGTTACGTCCAATACATGCATGTTCTATATTCATCCAGCGACACACATAAAACTCTATGGCGTGCATTGTAATTCAACAATATTCCATCATGCAAGAACCGTATGTCAAGCATTGTTGATAAGGGTTTGTGATTGAAAAAACTTAATATGGCATGAGAAGGAAATACGAAGTATGCAGTATCCTGAGCCGTTAAGGGTGCAATACAACTACTCAACATGCCTGTCCACACATCAAATAACAAGACGACATGATTTAATTTGGTGCGAAGAGCATAAAAATTGCACATTGACCACAAATGACTGTTGTAAATGTCGAAGAGATTATCACCTTTGAAGTAAGTTTCACCTATTCACAAGTTATGGACAATGAAAGCATTATCGACTTTATGTTGTTGCACTTATTGCATGTTTTCAATGTTACATCGCTATAAAGTCCCTTATGTCAATATCGTATTTTAATATTGTTATTCATATTAAACATGATTAGTTAGTGCACCTGAGCTCAACTATTGATTTGGATTAAACTGGCGTATACCATTTTCTTGTGTTAGAGAAAAACTATGTTTTAAAACTAGAGTATATCTAAAATGCGGTTAATGATAGCGGTTAGAATCTAAATTAACGTATAGCAAGAGGTATACTTCATAGCATTTTGTAATGCGTTATCATTTTACCAAAAAAATATAAAGTGCATATCGCAGTATTCACAAGATAAATACATTATCACTTTACGAAGATTTTCGAAAGTTTTAA
Organism: Maratus speciosus; assembly: GCA_963932465.1. NCBI lineage: Eukaryota > Metazoa > Arthropoda > Arachnida > Araneae > Salticidae > Maratus > Maratus speciosus. The sequence continues at coordinate 164,618 of CAWVRF010000773.1, forward strand.
GTAGACATATTTTAATGCGAACCGCATGAATAGTGTTAAAATTGATATTACATACACGTCTATCGTACGCCTCATCTCATTTTTCCTCATTTCCCAGAAAGCCTTTGTACATTTTAAATACTCTTTTATCATGGTTTCGTTTTCGTTTTAAATTTTCTTGATATGGAATAAAGTCTTGTACTTTTACTAATTCGAACGTGAGGACATAATTTTTCTTTCCGCTGGTTTCTCGTAGAGGTCATTCTCCTGCTGAATCTGGTATCCAAATATTCTGTATAAATAAACTGTGATGACTGTTCCGAAAAGAACAATAACGCCATATTTTTAATTATATTATTTCAATAAGAATAAATGAATTTTTACTTTTATTTAAAATGAGCTACAATTACTAAATTTAGAATACTGATGATATATATATTCTAGGATTTTTTATACTTATTTTAGCATTTAAAAAGAAAAAAAAAAATATTACGTATAAAAAAATACACTAGCAACACGTATGAAGTTCAATTTTATGTTTTGTTTTAGCACTATGATTTCTTCTAGTATTGCTTGGTTTTCTTTATATATATTGTCTAAAACAGTACTTTAAACTATTCTAAAAAAACTACCCCGAGGACATTTTTAAAGAAAGTCTGTATACTACTTTAAAAGATAGTATCAAATGATACTTTTTTTCTTTTGATTTCATTGATGTTTGCGGCATATAAGAAAAGTGTCACGTATCAGATGTTAGCTTTCTTAAAATACCTAAAATTCTAAGCAAAAAAAAAATGTGGTATTGAATAAAAAACGCTTTAAACTGTATTACAAATAGTAGAATAGGATGAAATTCTGATAAAGCATTAGTGGAAAACAAAATGCCGTTACATGTGCTTTTATTATTGGAAGTCAAAAAATTATATTTATTATATTCAATTAATATTTTCTTTATCAGAAATTTTATAAAATCTTAGGCAGAAACTATATTAAAATATTTATATATTTAACTAGTTTATGTAAAATCTCTTTCGTTACTTTTTAACATATATAAAATTTTTATTCTCTTTAAACATAGTCTTTTCTTTCATGCTCTTTAAATAAAATAATAACGCTTATATATTGACTTACGTATTTTACTATTTTTGTACATTAATTTTAAATAATGCATGATATATTTTATTAGCTATATTATACATAACATTCTCTCCAACAATATGAACTTAAAATATATGAAATACTGCTTCGGTTTTTTGCTTATCGATATGTAACCTTTTAACTTAATTTCGCTATAGAATCAAAAATATTATTTTAATTTAAGATTGGTTCAAGAAGGTAATTAAATTATTAGACAATAGAAGATAGTACAAATGATAAAGCAGAATTCGCAAAAAAATTAACAGTTAATTATTATTAATTTTTTATTATAAAATTAAAATAAAATTTTTTTTATCATAATGCACAATATTGATTTGCAATCTTATATTTGTCTTTAAGGGAAATTCAATTATTAATGATATTCATAAATTTTTGTATTTACAACGTCCCGTAAGGCATGGTGACGTCACGGTGACGTCGTTGTGAAGTCACACTGTGATTTTGTGACCGTCGATGTGACGTCACGTGACGTCATAGTGACTAGAATGCGAGGTCGTTATGGCCGTTTTAGTGAACGTTTGTGATGTCACATTGTGACCACTCTGTGAAGTCACAGTGTGACAAATTTGTGAAAAGTGTATCATTTGTGACTATTTTAGCATTAACTTTGTGACGAACCTGTGACGAAAGTGACAATGCTTTGAAGTCACACTGTGACCAATTTGTGAAATATGTGCCATTTGTGACGAACTTGTCATAAACACTGTGATTTCAAATGAAAATCAAATTTCAAATTAATTGCTTAAAAGACGCAAATAGTGAAAAAGATTCCATGCTGGGACTCGAACCCGGGCCATCAGTACAGCACACTGATATTCTACCGACTAAATCACATGGAACGATACCCAGGCTGGAAAATTTCTCAATATTACATGATGGCAAGGCTACAAACGCAGCACAAGATGGAATATTTAGCGTGAACCACCAACAGAATGCAAACACGAAACTTAATTAAATCCAGCATCGATTGAAATTATATTAATACTCGGAAATTTTTCCAGATAGATGCATTTGCCGTCCATACAATATTTCAAATGAAAATCAAATTTTAAATTAATTGCTTAACAGTCAATTTTAATTTAAAATGTTGTATACAGGGCGAATGTTTCTCCCTGGAAAAAATTCCAATTATTAATATAGTCTCAATCGATGCTGGATTTAATTAAGTTTCGTGTTTACCCCATTCCGGTGGCTCACGATAAATATTCCATCTTGTGCTGCGTTTGTAGCCTTGCTAACATGTAATAGTGAGAAATTTTACAGGCTGGGCGTCCTTTAATGTGGTTTAGTCGGAAGAATGTCAGTGTGCTATACTGATGGCCCGGGTTCGAGTCCCGGCATGGAATCTTTTTCACTATGTTGGCCTTTGCGCCTTTTAAGCAATTAATTTGATATTTGATTTTCATTTGAAATATTGTATACAAGGCGAATGATTCTCTCTGGAAAATTTTCAAAGTATTAATACAGCGATGAATTTTAAAATAAACTTTATTTGAAAATATAAAATCTTATCTTTTTGCCGTACTTTTTAGCAAAATATCGCTATTTTGAAGTCCTATTCTTCTAAAACATTTAAAATTTTTCCACTTAAAAAACAATGCTTATCAACTGACATATTTTTTGTTAAGTTCTATTCTTGATATTGAGTTCAAGCTTGATATTTAGAATGTGCAAGTTTTTTAATTTGTTGTGATTTGTCATTGCTTTATTAAATACGAACATGGAGACTAACGGATATTAATACAACTATTATTTATAGAGCGGCATGATAAGCGATATTTATTTAAATTTTTTATACCCGTGTATATTGTATTTTGTGAATACGAGCTAAATAGATTTCGTATGTTTTATAGGAGAAGACTGATCTGGGAAATAGAAAAAAAAAAACATGAAAAAAAAATCATGCGTTAAGCATAGATTATAAAATACTTTCCAGCACTTTCTGGATGATTTAACAAGACATCGTAATTTAAGGAAATGACGTAAATAAGATAACTAAGTAAACATTTTAGAAAACGCATAAAACATTTGAAAAACTGATTTCAGCAGTTACCATCCATAGCCAAATATGTTTTCCAATTCTTTTGAACAACCCTGTATTTGATCTGTAGGTTAATACACTGAAAAAAATGACGTACTCAAAAATGAGTAAACCGACGTACTCATATCGAATTGAATATTTTTGGATCAAAAATGAACCTATGCTTTCTCTATTTTGAAACATCACATGTTATCAAACCCAAACAAACGAATAGTTTCGTACCCTGTAATAGTTCATTTCATTTATGGTGGCATAAGTGATGTTTATTAATGTAAATATTAAATTATGCACAGCATTTTAAAAATAATTTAAAAGTGCTTGGAAATAATGCTCTTGTTATAAAAATATTCGATTTGAGTATCTTGTTAAGAATTTTGCTATTTTTCTTAATAAATAATCAATTAAACATTGCTTGCTAAAAACTTTGAATGGGAAATAAATGTCAGTACATTTTTACTTTAAAATTTAGGGGGGGGGGGCGGGCAGTACATAACGATTCATATTTGATCACAGCCATGGAATAAAAAATGAGTACATGTGTTTCTTAACTTTGAATACATTTGGATCGGAGCTATTTTGAGTATGTGACGCATTTAAAATTGAGTACTTTTTACTCAATTTTGAGTACCCATTTCTTTAAGTGTATATATACTATATAATGGGAAAATTTAGTTTAGCAAGAAAACGCCTAACAGGTTGAAATTCTTTTTCAGCAATTTATACTAATGTATGGAAACATACTTGAATACTTTTGTACAACCCTATAGTTTACCTAGAATCTTTATTACACGCCACTATTTAATTATAATTTAATTCAAACTAAGACACTCTTAAAACTGCTGAAATCACATTTCCAGAAATTATAATATATAGACGGTCATGTATCCAATTCTTTACGTGACCCTGTATATAATTTTACCAATATTCTACAAACATTTCTTGGTAAATTAAATGGAGTTCAACGAAAAAAAGCATAACTCATTTAAAAACACCTTTAAGCAATTTGCGCCCATACCCAGTAATCCTTACGAATACATTTGTGTAGCCTTGTATAGGAATTATAGCATTTATATACACCATACACTATGCATAAATATAGTGAATCATAAAAGCGCATATCATAATTAAAAATACATTTCCAGAAATTATCGCTAATGAACAGTACTTCGGATACAATATAGTATCTGAAAGATTTTGTGTGTCCCTGTAAATGCTACATACGTATTATTCGTATTACACATGAAATAATTTATTGTATGTAAACCTCAGCGACATCCATCAATTTCATTATATATGAAATAGATTAAAGTATGTCGCAAACAATTCCCTCCACTTCTATATCATTATGTATTTGAATTCCTTTTTTAGCCCTGTAAAGGAACAATAACTATTCTTTGCTTCGCATAGTCAACATAATGCATATTTTAATGCACTTCATAAATGCATATAAATTTTATTCTGTTTGAAAGTGTGCGTAAAATCATTAAAAACCATTTGAAATGATTTTTTCCCGTAGGCCGTAATGTAACCGAAAACTTTTGGCTGCCCTTTTAAATGAACAAAGCATGCTACAAACTTCATTACAAATAGGTACCGTGCTATGGTAAACGTCAATACCATCCAAAAATTTCAGGGCAATCCGAGTATATTTTCGAGAGTTAGAGTGCGGACAGACTGCTAGATGGACAGACGGAGAGACAAACCGAAGTCATAAGCACTTTTCAACTTGTGTCCTATATTATGTATCCTGTATTATATGAACTTTTAAAAAATATATACTGAAGCAGTTTAATCTATAACTTCCTATCAGGCATGAAAAATAATTTATTTCAATGCTTAAATATCATATTTCACTTTTTAGTGCCAATAATTACGCGTATCATAAACGTAGAAAATTAATTTGCAATAGAAGAAAATTTAATAACCGATTCAGACTGTCTATAATTAAATGTTCGATTAAAATCACAAACAGAAAAAATGCTTACATACAATTAAAAAAAATAAATATACCAATTTGAAAAACACTAAAATAATAATTAGTATTTATAATTGTACTGTTAAACAACAGCAAACTACAATAGATAAATTAAATGCATTATTAGATTTAACAATGTCTCAAAAATATTTCCATATGGTATAAGGAATTCCTATTATTTTATAATTTTGGAAAATGTTAAATCTGAAAAAAATGGTTTGAAGATTTAGGATTTTAAAAGATAATTTAAAATATTATTAGCACTAAAAGAAAATTTTTTCAAATGTTTCATTACTGTGATCTGTAAAAATACATTTTCCCAGTATAATGTTAATTTCTAATCTGAAACAGTTTCGTAATCTCATGATAAACGAACATCATATTTAACCCCAAAATAATAATAACTATAAGTGTTAGTAATAAAAAAATAGTAAGAAGCTGATAAAATAATTCCAAATCATTGTCATTCCATACATTTTCAATCTCAAATAAGAGTAAATTAATGTTTATATTAATTCCAGTATGAATGTAGGCATGAATCGGTCTCTGCGCAGTTTTTTTATTTTTCAAGCGATGGCAGATTAAAATATTTTTCTTTACAGTTATCGAATTGGAAAATATCGCTTCTGACAGTTAAAGATCAGTCTGTTACATATATAACATAAAACTATTTAACTCATAATATGCAATCAGGGATAAAATATTTAAACTAAATAAAACTTACATATACGTTCCATTGATATCCGTGTATCCTAAAATGGTCATTTCCTTATCTTAAAGTGTTGTAAACGTGGTGTTCTAAAAACAGTGAACTATTTCCCGCGTCTTCTCATATTTATTTTTCTGTGGGCAGACGATTTTCAAGCAGATGTTCTGTTACAGATTATTTCTTTTTGTATACAAGAAATGTGGAACTGTAACGCGCAGTGAATTTCTGAATGTATCGTTAATTAAAATTTTGTATTTGAAGAAATGTCCAATGTATTTAACCTTTTCTTTTTATCCGTACCAAATAATTCAAGTTAAAATGTATTGTAAAGTTCCTTTTTTCTAAATAATTATAATAATAATATTCATAATTAGAGTTTATTAGATAAAACATTGTTTAAATTTTTAAAGGGCGTAAAAATAAATTTAATGGTAATAACGACAACCCCCCCCTTTTTTTTCTATTTTTTTAAAGCAAAGTTTGTTTTGCACAAATTTTGTATATTTCCTTTATTTTCGGAAAATGCTAATTTTATTTTAAAAGTCTGAAAGAAGTAGAATTTATGACTTGAATACAAATTATAAAAATATTCTAAAGCAAGAAATGCATAGATGACTAAACTCTGAAGACTCTTTCTACGTGCTCATTAAAAGGTGCAGATTTAACTGTAATAGAAAATTTTTTGTTTGAAACCACAGAAATGTTTCGAATAATCCTGGTCGGTAAAAAAGAAAGAAAGAAAGAAAGAAATTTGCTCCCAGCAAACTAAATATGTAAAGTGTATAACTTTAATATTCCTAATTGTAAATATATTATCCAAATAATATAGATAAAATTGAAATCATGAAAAAGTATACATTCACTGTCTTAGATATCAAATTGATAAAATATAGCCCGAAAATTTAGTTTATTAATGCTTGTATCGTGCACTTTATTTATTATGCCCCCCTCCCCTTTAGTGACAGAATTTATTATTTGCTATCCACTAATATATTTTCATTCCTTATGCCGCTGTAACTCGTGACTGTTTAAAATATTTCTCTTCATTTTCAAAGATTTTTTAAGTTCATATTTTTGTCACACTGTGACTTACAATATGCTGTTTTTTTTGTCACATATGTGACGTGACGTACGTTACATAGCAGTGACATAACAGTGACGTCACAATTTTTTATTTTTTTTATTGCCAGAAAAATATAATTTTGCAGTCAGTAAAATGTTTTGAAGAATTTTCGTAAATTTTTAAAGTTTTCTAAGAAGTTCACATCTCAGTCACAATGTGACATCACTGAGTGGTGGCATTTCGGTCACAGATGTGACGTGACCACAGTGACTTACAGTGACGTCACTACGACGTCACCGTAACCATGCATGCTATGAGGGGTTAATTACATGGAACGACACACAGACGCAACTTTTATCTTATCTCAGGAATAGCAGTATATATAAAGCAATTTAGCTCTCTTTTGTATATAAATTGTTGAATTATACAGTTAAAAATTTTTGTTGGCTTGCTGTACTTGTTTTTTTTTTTTTTTTTTTTTTTTTTTTTTTTTTTTTTTTTTTGGTACTGTAGCACCAAAAGTTGTTTGAATCCATCGCATAATTTTTCACAATGTAGTTGGGCGGTACACATATATACAAACCCAAATTATCCATTGTAGATAGAAGATTCAGTCGCAAACGGAGTTTTATATAAGCTCTTTAACGTATAAAAGAATCACTTGAAAACACTTATTTTTTTAAAAAACGTCTTTAAAAAGTAATGTTTCATGTTTAATAAAATTTCTTATTAAGAAATTACTAATATGTTTCTTTTTTGTTCTTTTCTAAAAACTCAAGAAATTAAATTTTAAGTTAAAAAAATAATAACAATAATAGAAAAATGGGTTTAAAAATGTATATGTATGTTATAGAGGGGAAAGATAAATAGAAAAAGCTTAACTGATTGCAAGTTATCACCAAAACAATATTTTCAATTTAATTTCAATTATGATAAAAAATTAAGAAAAAAATAACAAAACATTTTATGTCCAAAGAATAATTTAACCAAACTCTTACTAAATCTTATTATTTAAAAAAAAAGAGAGATTTTTATAAATTTCACTTAGAAAATTTAATTTTTTTTTACCATGAGGATGAATTTTATCATACAAATTTGAAACGATATTACCTTTTCCTAAGGATTAAAATACGAAGTTAATATTATTAGATAAATGAATTTAAAGTGCAAGAGTGCCAAGAAAATGGAACTTTCAATATTATTTTTCTCATTTTATTGAGGCTATAAAAAATAATTTTTTAAAGAACTATTTCCTGTTGTCTTGAAATATTAAACTGAAAACATTTATTTTACACATATTTCTGTTTACGAAAATAAATATTTATAATCTTTTTATTTTATTTTTATTTATCTTACTAATTTCTAGTAAAAATAAAATAGAAAAAAAGGATATCTAGCAAAAACTCTTTAAAATACTTTACTACATTTTTATGGAATTTCCCAAAATATAACAAATGTGAAAGATATCACAATGTCAGTGCGGTTCGTTCACGTCTTTTCGACTATTTCCTAATAATAACCTTAGACTTATATAAAAAGAGAAGTTATTCGGTTTTAGTTATGTAAGATCACCATTTGGAAAAATATAGGAACAATGCAAAGTCTTCACACACTTTTCAGCTGTACAATAACAATTTCAGAATTGTAAATTATGATTTTTAAAGAAATTTCTTATAATAAAACTGTAAAATCTCGGCAAGATTTCTCCTGTTGCAAAACATTAAGATATATATTTAGGAAAGTTTTAAATGATTAATAATTAAAATAATTGTTTGATACTATAAGTAAAAATCTGTAATTTCAATAATTATATTTTAATTTATTATTAATTGCAGATCCGCCAGATCTTTTCTCCACTCCGGCCTGAATCCGTGAGAAAAATTGTGCACATATCTGGTCCCGGTGGAAATATATTTTCGTAAAAAATAAACTTTTCAAAAATCTTTATAATTTTTACTCTTATAATAAATTATTAATATGGAAGTAATATTGAAGAAATGACGTCATAAATCGTTGACGATAAAAAGCTTAATTAGATACGAAATCATTTACCATTTTTTTGTATACGCGAAATCGAAAAATTAACTTTAAAAATATAAACAATTGAAATATCTTCGCGAGATAAAATAATAACAATAATATAATAACTGGAAATTTTCGATTGTGTCATGTACACATGAAAACATTAATTAGCTCCAATTGCGAATGAACTCAATGGTGATAACATAAACTCTTTTACCGATATGACATTACTTTTGAAACCCAACGCCCGAAAAATCTTACTCTCCAACTCAATTTCGATGGAGAGAAATTGTTTGTTATTTTTAAGTTTTCAAAATTGGTTTTAATTAAAATTATTACTATATCTATTTATTATTATTTTAAATGATTTTTGAAGATATTTTTCATGTAGTGAAATAAAATATAACATTGGATAGCTAAGGTATTAACGAAAAATCGCTTGATAAAAAAGAAAGTAATATTTTGTTGAAAGGAGGACTTTAAATAAACGCAAAACAGTCTTAATTTTCCTGCACGCATCTCGAATAATCTTTATTGGAAATAGGGTAAAATTTACTACATAGAGATTAAATATTTAATATGGATTTTTTTATGAGTGTATAAAGCTCTTGGGCAATTTTTGTAAATTGGAGGGTATCCCGGAGGTTTTCGTTCAATACGAAATAGCAAAAATCTAATGATAAAATCCCAAATTTGATCATCAAGTACATTTGCACTTTGCATCACGTACATTCTTCTAACTCGAATCAAATTTAAAAACCTTTACGCGCGCTGTATTTGCAAAGAAGCCATTGCGAAGAAACTAACAAAAGTCACTAAAAATTTTCAAACTTTCTTTTATTAATATACAGTGTGCTTGCTAAAGCCCGTTGTCACTCCGATAATTTCTGAACTGAAAGAGCTGTAGTCATAAAAGTTGGTTGTATAGTAAAGTTATAGTAAAGGTATAGTAAAGTTACTATGCGCTACTGATTAAAACTGTCAACGTCGCCACTTGGTGGAAAACTGCGGAGTTAGCATCCCTATTGAAAACGGAAAGAGATAGGGAAAAAGTGATTTATAAAGTTGTAGATCAACATATGAAAAACATCGAAAAAGCATCTTGTGGAAATTAATGCGAAGAATAGAACGATTTAAACACGCATTTATTTTTTCGTGTTTTCCTACACTGTGATATCACTAAACATGGCCAGAAGGGAAAATGATTATATTTCGAACAAATGTGGATCCAAATGTGAGAAGTTTGACCATCTCAAATAAAGGTATATTATTATTACTAGTTGCTTTTTCTTTCTAAGATCGTTTTGTCACGTCACAGTGTAGGAAATCACGACATCTGATGTTGTTGGTAATCATGAAACTCCTTAATATACGATAATCATTTTCTAGATGTTATTGAAATCTGTATTGTTATAAAGTTAAAGAAAAATACTATATATTTTGTTTTACATATTTCATGCATTAAGCTAAATATTATACTGAGCGTTTTCAATTCCAGACGTTCCAGCTGAAGTTTAAACCGAATATTCTAAGGATGAAAAGAAATCGAAAATGCAAAGCTCACTAACATTAAACAAGTTCGAAATTGCTCGTCAAACGTGACAAATGAGGTGCGTTCGTACTATAATTAGTTTTATAAATACTTTTTGCACATAACATTGTGCTGAATGTATATTTTTTGCACTTCTTAAGTGCATAGTCTGTAACATGATAAAATGCACTTGCAATATTTTTTTTTCTATTGGCCGTCATGTAACTTAAAAATTTTGACTGTCCCTGTAATTAAACTATATATCCGATTTTCATATATTTTGAAATGGCTCGTCAAAATTTTACAACAAATTTATAATAATTAGTTAAATAAATAATTTTTGCTCTGTTATTTGCGGATGGACGGGCAGACAGATGGACTGAACGACGACTATAGGTGATTCGTATTTATATAATTACGAACGAACCTAAAAAGACAAATAAAATTTGGTACATGTTTCATAGTGATTTCGATATATGGGATAAGTCTAGCGTTTAGCTAACACTATTCCGACAGGAAATTAAATTTTGTTTAATTAAATTTTGATTGTGAAATTAAATTGTCACTGCCAGAATTTATAAAAACAAAATTGAATTAAACATTAAGACTCCGAAAAAGAAGATAAATTCCACATTTAGTAATCTGTAACTAAAGACATGAGGGGAAGAAGAGGTTATATAATAAAAATCAGAATTTTAGAAAATTGAAGTGAAAGTTTTTTTGTTGCAATTTAGTTATTTCTTTAATTCCTTCTTAGTACCATATGTTTGAATATTAATAGGAGATATTAAACACTCCTAGAAAAAAATATTAAGATTTAATTATTAAATATTAGAAATTACTTTGACCATTTAAATTATTGAATAGAAAAATATTAAATTTTAAAAGATACTGAATCATATCTTCAAAACTAAGCAGAATTTTAGCATTTTAGTTTTACCATACGATATAATACCTCATAACGGTTTCGTCCATAAAGTAAAACAATTTTTCAGAAAATGCAGCATAACATGTTCTTCTACTAAGCTCTTAAAATGTGAAAACAAAATCATGATATTAAATTACAGAGTTTACAAATTTATATTTTCTAAATGGATAAAAAATAGGTCGTGGAAAGTTATCGTGGAGAAACGTAAACGTACTGACAGAACAGTTGCCGGAACGTCCACCCCTTCCTCACCCCCCCCCCCCAATGATTTGAAGAATTCTGTTTTTTCTGTTTTATGTTTTTTGACGAAATTTTGTGGGATTTCAGGATATTTTGAGCTTAAATTTGTGGTGTTTCGGTGATTTGAAAAAAAAAAAAAAGGAAAAAAGGGCATACACAAAATCCCTGTTTCTAAAATGGAAAAGTGCTGGCAGCAGTTGCCGGACCACCCCTGTGATTTGACGGAAATGCACTTTAAATTGAACTATTTCACTCAATTTTTACGTTAGATTGGTGAAGTTTCAGTATTTTAAGAGAAGACGGGCAAATATATGTGGAACTTTTGTATTTTAACGAAAAAAGAGAAACGGAAAAAAAAACTTCATTTCAAAGATTTTTTTTGAGAGTGTATATTTATTTCGTCTATTTCATTCAAAAAAAAAAAAAATAAATAAAAATAAAAATAAAAATAAAAAACTGTAATATATTTTGCATATCATACATTCTTCAGATTTTAAACTTACTTTTTTATAAATTTCAGTTAATCTCTGTATAACACATTTACTTTAATATAAATATATTTTGAAAGAAAAATCTGCATACATCTGGCGTCAAAACATAAAATGAAATGGGGAATAAAACAGCAGCGTCTTTTCTAAAGAAAACCCATGGAACATCATGTAAATGGATTTCGATATGTGAGGCAGATATAGCGTGGAATATGCTTTTTTCCGATAAGGTAGTGAAATTGAATTTTTGGAGATACTTGACCGTGTTTAACAAAAAAAAAAAAAAAAAAATTTGCATTGAAATATTAAATTATAAAAAATAAGCTTAAATTAAAGAAAATTATACGATTTAAATTTCTTTTGAATTTACAATTTTAAAATTCTGCAGTTTTTGCAAATTTAAAATTCTGCAGTTTTATTAAATTATGCTGTATTTTCTTCTATAGTTATGACAACGCATTTTTTTCTTTTTCTTTTATTTATATTAAAAACTATATTACACAATCTGAGTTTCAATAATGTTGTTTTTGACAAACACATATGAGTTCACATAAAAGCATAGCATAAATGAAACGAAATTTCTAGCGCTCATTAACAAAAATCACATTTTTTTTTTTTTTTTTTTTTTTTTTTTTTGTTATCGATATTATTTACATAAAGCTGACTTTTGTACTGGAATTTTTCAGTTACCGAACTACTTTTAAGCTGAATCTATATAAACGTTGATACAAAATATATAAAGAAAACGAAAATTTAATGCTCTCTGGGATTTTATAAACAGAAATTACGGTATATTCTATCCAAATGGATTTTGATATGTGGGATAAGACCGAATTAGAAGTAGGGCTATAAGAATATAAAATTGAGTTTTTTAATATTCGTGTTCGAATTTTAAAAAAGTAATTTTCGATTAAACATTAAGTATGACAAAAATAACAAAACTGCTAATATTAATAATCTGATAAGAAAAAAGTAATTAATGGCATAAAATAAATTTACAAGTTGCTATTTTCAAAATGCTGAAATATACAACAAGTAAATATTTATTTCTTCTCTATTATGAAATATAAACAATACATTTTATTTTTTATATCTTTTATTATTTATGATACACAATACCTTATATTCTCAAATATTTCGTATTTTTTATATGTAACTTTTAAAAACTAAATTTATTACTTTTAAAACACCGTTACTTTAACATAAATAGGTTCTGTTGTAAAAGAAAAATCTGAATAAACTTGGCGTCCAAGTATAAAAGGAAACAGATTCTAAAACAATACAGTGTTTTTCAAAGTAAAGCAATGGAATGCATCATCCAAATGGATTTCGATATGTGAGGCAGGTACAGCGTGGTTTATTTACTATTCCGACAACAAAGTGAAATTCGATTTCTTGATATGGTAGACAGGATTTAGAAATTTTTTTCCTTCAAAGTTTAGATGTAAAAAACCTATTATTAATTTAAAGATTTAGTTAATTTATGTTTTTCGCACGCTATTTTCGTGATATTTTTCTGAAAATGCACTTGATTAGTACTAGAACGTCCATTAATATCATTACCGCAACAAACCGATGTTAGTCTTATCTCTCTATCACAATTTTTGAGGTATATCCTTCAAATTTAGTGACATTTAATCATTTTACGTAATAAGCAAACTGTCGGATTTTATATTATGTGATTCATTTTTTTTTTTAAGTTACAGAAAAATTTACCTAGAAAGACCATTGGTGTTATTTCGACACCAAGGCAGATTATATATTTAAAAAAATAGTTTACTTGTGTCTTTTTTTTTCAGTTCATGTCACCAACCCTCTGTCAGTCTTAGAAAAGGGCAAAATTCTAATGTTGTTTTCTCTGAATTTTGTTTTAAATGCTAAATAAATGATTCTTTCAACATTTAAAAATAAAAAAAACCTTATAACGAATATGAATACAATCCCTTGAAGTATTTTACTTTATTTTATGCCTAAGTGGAGCAAGATCACCAGATCACTAGGATCTGGTGTAGACCTTATTTGCTCCACCCGGTAAGTTCCCCGACATGCGGGGATTCAGTACACATAGTTCCAGTCCTCGGACAAAAGGCACATGCCAACGAGGGGAAAAATACATTAACGCATAGATATTAATCCTTGTTCAAGTAATAAAAATACATTAAATCAATATAATTATATTACTTTAAATGTTACTTGTATCCCAGTGAAACCTGGAGCTTAGTGATCGTATTAACACGGGATTGTCAGAGAGGAGGTAGGAGAGATACGGTTTAGTCCTATTCAGACGACAAAATATCTCCAGTTGCTTTCTTTGTGTTTATTATCATATTTTAAAGCATTTGGAAGCGTTATATTCCTGAGAGATTTCTATAATTCATAGAATATTTTTGTTCGGAAACATGTGTCTCAAAAACGGTCTCAGCACCGACGAAATTTCTAATCTATTTAGAGAATTATCCGAAAATGAGTCGAATGTTAGTAATGTATCGTGTTCTGAATTATATTGAGATAATGAAATTCTATTACAGAAAATGAATCAGAAGAATCTGATGAAAGCGATATTCATGATAACAGGTTTCTAGATAGATTTAGATGCTTATGTAGATCGAGATGATACAGAATGGATTTAACACGTTCACGCCGGCGCGGTTGGTCACACTCGACTGTCTCAGAGTTGTCAAGTCTCCGGCTTTTTGCACACCACTGTTATTTTAGAGAAAATGTATGTCCTTTAAATCGCCCAATTGCTCTAATTAAATAAAAAAAAAAAACATTTTCTGTATTAAAATACTGGTATCGAAAAGGCCGGGGACTTGCCAGCTCTGAGGCAGTCGAGTGTCACCTACCGCCCCGGCGTGAACGTGTTAAGTCAACTTCTCTTTCGGGTCGAATTTCTCAAAGAAGTTAATTACGTGAAAATAGTGGACCTCCTAATTTTGCAAATAGAAATGTTGCTGAATCTATGAAAAGCTATTGGTTTCTTTTCGTGGGTAAGTCTATGTTAGATAAAATAAGAAAGAGTACGGACGCGGAAGGATGGCAAATTCTACAACTATGCAACTATATGTCTTATGCTGGATTTTGTCCTTCAAATATATATGTGCTTATCACGCAATAATATACGCACGTGGAATAAGCAGTGTGAAAAACATTGAATTATTCTCCCTATGATCGGACTCTTTGGTTATCGACCTTTGTAAGAAAACAATGACAAGAACAAAAGTTCGAGAAATAGCTCGATTTTTGAGATTTGACGTAAAATCATCTCGTTCTAACCGACTTGACGTAAATAAATTCGCTATGATTTCGCTATGAAGTTTGAGATAGTTTTATAGTAAATTTAATTCGTAGCTACAATCCTAGAAATATCATAACAATTGAAGATCAATTATTTTATATTATACTTAATTTTAACCCACTTGTCCTATTACATTTGTATTTCAATTTATATTAGAAAATTATATCATTTTAAAGAATAAATATTAATAATGAAACTCTATTCTCAAAATGGTTTTTAAATTTGTCTCTTAATATCTGCAATAAATATGCAATAAATTTAATACTAAGTGATATTAATTTATTTAACTTCTTAAATAGAATCTTTTATATCTATATATATATATAACTATATATATCCATATATATATATCTATTAAACTGAATAAATTTATGTATCATATATCTTGCATAGCACATAAATTAAATATGCTTAATCGTAGGGATATATCTCCTTATCCTTTCTAAGCAATTCGACGCAGGACATATTTCAGGTAATTAAATAAATGTTGAACATAAATAATGTTCATGTATAAGATTAAGCAGTTTACAACTTTTGAGAAATGCGAGTTTAATGGCTTTGTGCAAGTGTGAAATACTTGTATACTCTGACATATGCGTCCAAATACTTTAAATTTGTCATTGGAGTAAGATAGAGGAAACAATCATTTACAATGTTTTAAAAATTAAACTAATTAATTGTCTCCTTCTTCTAAAAATATCGTTATCTATTTTATTCATATAACTTTAATAAAATAATAACAATTATTATTTATTTATGACCTTTTCATCTTTAAAACAAAAGACTATAATATGTAGCTTTTGAAATTTAAACTGTAATTAAATACATATATTCCATTTTTAAAGACATTTTAGACTTATTTATCACCATGCATTTATCAGTTCCTATTAGTTTAAAGAAATTAACTTGGGCATGGTCATTATTCGTATTCATTTCATCCTGCTTATATTATAATTAATAAATTTTAACAATTATTTTAAGAAAAAATTGATAAAACGTGGCAAATAAGGTGCGTTCGAACTATAACTAGTTTTATAAATATTCAGATCTTGGCGGAATAGCTTTTGCACGCTTATACAAAAATGCATGAATACAAAATTTATTATGATTATATATATTAAATTCAGTAATATAGAAATAATGAGACTTCATCTTAAATAGGACGTAATCACAATGGCAACCTTGAATTATCATGAAAAATCAATGAATTAATTACGTATGGTAGGATTTAATAGAATGAAGGAAGTTTGTATTAATATATCTTAAGTTTTGACTAGATTTTATATAATTTCAAATGATTCAACAAAAATCTGCAAAGATTGTATCTATTAACTTTCAAATCATTCGATTGGGTAGTTTTTGCTCTGTTAAAAGGGGACAGACAGACAGACAGACGGACCACACGACGACTATAGGTTCTACCTATTTATATAATTAAGAACAGTAATTACGTGCAGTATAGAGTGCCAGAAATGATAAAAAATGTGTGGTATGTGTGATAAAAAGGATTCAAAACTTTTATTATGTTGAACTATCATTTCTATAATAAACATATCTATCATAGCATGTGCTTTCGCAATCATTACATAATGTTGTTAAACCTTTTGTCTAAAAACATTTATCTGTCATTTTACATCTAAAAATAATATCATTTAAAGTATAAATATTAATAAATAATTTCTATTCTTAACGTGGTGTTCAAAGATTTTTCTCTTCATTAAATGCAAGAAACATGCAACAAATTTAATACTAACAATTGAACCATTTTTGGTGTTGCTCGCACCTAGCATTGAGACCTGGTGCATTGTAAACCCCTATATTATGAAGTTTGTGAATCAATATTTTTTTCTGTTAAAATAATATTTCTTGATTATACAGCAGCATAACTTTCTGAAAATGCAATTTTCGAGACCGGTTATCGGACTATTAACATTAATTGTTTTAAAAGAAAAGCATTTAAAAGTAAAAATTAGTTAGTAATAAGTATAAAATATTGAAAAAAGTTTGAAAATTCCTTCAAAAACCCACGAATTTATTTTGAAAACTTGCAACTTTATATACATATTTTTGGCGGAGAAACAGTTATCGTTTATTTTCAAAAGTAGAGCTTTCTTTGCAACCCTAGCCAAATGTCATAGCTGAATTTGTAATAGCTAGAAATTGCAATGTCGGACGTATTTCGCCAGAGTAACTTTTTTAAATTGTGAAAAAATATTAATTTACTTTATATTTACTTTTACCGAAGGACCATTTAATACAGCAACATTTCATTTTAAACATTCGAAGAAAATAGTTTGCTTATTTTGTATTTCACTAAAAAATAGTTTTCAATGATCTTCAAAGCTTTTATAGAATTATATTTATTACTTATATATATATAATCATATATATATAAGTAATATATATATATTCAAAGAACAAAGTATAGGAATGAAAGATGAAATCGTATAGTACTAAATATTTAAATAATTTGACGATTGAATAGGAGAGAAATAATTGTGATTTTTCCTTTTTTTTTTTTTTTTTTTTTTTTTTTTCGTTCAATTTGAAGTAACAATGTAATATTATGTATCATTATTCCAAGACTGCTTCTTTTATCAGTGTTAAATTGTAACTTTTTTATAAAATCCTTTTAGCCATAAATACTGGAAAATGTACACGTTTTCTCAATATTCTACGTTTATATGTAATGTAATATATTAACTTCATCTCTATATGCATTAGGTACTGATAATCAGTTTTTTAAAAAAAGGTAAAATATTTTAACTAAACATTAGGTAATAAAATAATAATGCTGCCTGAATGTTTACTATTTAAAAAGCGATATTTGCGAGTAATATTCCTTTACCTTTATATTCATTTACATCCTTTAACCTATGTCTTGTTATTCAAGAAATTCATGCTTTATCATCCGTCTCACTATGACAAAACATGGAGAAAAGTTTACGGAAAAGTAAATTTAATTATTTTTTGTTCAAAAAACAATTTCTTATGCTTAACTTTCATTATTTTTCCGGTCTCACAGCATTAAAACAAATGGTATAATTCCAGTGTTAAATTAATGTATTATATTCGTTGTAAAAAACGAATATTATAATATACGAATATATCACACACCCATAAATTTAACATTGCCGAAGTGACCAACAGTCTTAATCTGACCCTGGCTATGTCTGCAGGCAAATGTCATAAAATACGAAAACTGAAATTATAGTTTACTTATTTTTCATAAGAAATTCACGCAACCTTGTTTAAAAATTTATGGTCATTTCGGAGTTTCTATAATTTTATTTACACGCAATCATATTTTTTAATGGTCAACTAAAATCAGTTTATTTCCGTTTATTTTATAGTTATGAGTCAATGACGTACTTTAATAACATTGAGTTAGCTCTCATTTTTAGAAAAGATTCTCTCAAAGGAAAACAAGTAAAAAAAAAATAAATGATAATACACCATCAGCATAATGTTCAGCTCTAGCGCCCTTCTGTGATCTGCATTTAGGTATCTCAACCTGTGCTACTACTTCAATGTCTCTGATGACAGCGTTTCTTTATGTACTGGTGTGTTTACATTTTTTAATATTACATATTTAATTGTAGAAAAATCGTCTTTTAAATTAGCTATCGATGTAACTTATCGATCGAACTTCGATCTTAACCGGAGTAATAACTGTTTATTAGCCGAAAATATCTTTTTAAAAAACGTACGCAGATTACAGCTAATTTGAATAATTTAATTAACGCCATGTAATGATCGAATAATAAAGTTTAAATAGATCATGCTTATCTCCTTTTAAAAAATGTAAATCTAAAGCGTATTGACCTTATTACTGAATTAAAAGGCCCATGAATCTCTTTACAAACATATATTTTTACTAGAAAATTGTTTAAGAAGACTGTTAGCACATTTCTGTACTGATTTTGGAAAACGAAATACACAAATAAGATAAGTAATTTATTTTTAAATATGTTCAATCTGACTGCCCTTTATTAAGATATCATATTACATATTGGTTAAAAAAATAAAGTTGTCTCGGTTTAAATAAAAAATACTTTTCTTTAAACAGCAGGGTTCATTGGAATACCACAATCTAGACCAGACTGTTAAATGTTTTGCGATGCCACTTTTAAAGAGCTTGCTACGAATGTGGAAATGCACAGTAATCCAAAGGAAATACGGTGGGATATATTGAAATGGAATAACCTCTATTCCTGTTTCATTTCTCATTTTTTTCCATTTATATAGCAGTAGGTTTAGCAGTATATTTAGTAGCCTTATTCTGATGTAACTTGAACGCAATGAAGATTGTTTGGATAAAATGATAGAATATCTTCCTTGAAACAGGTGTTAAAAATATATTTAAGATAGTAATCTGGGTTACTTTTGACACTTTTATCAAGTTTTCGTACGTAATATATTTAGCAATACTTTTCTTGTTTTCTTTGAACCCATATTGAAGTTTATTTCTAATTTTTTCTGTAGTAAATCGATATTTGTCTATTGAAATAAGATAGATATATCCAAGCCTAATCAATTTCAACTTCTTATTTTATGTTTTCATCTGCCAGATATTTTCCGAATAACTATCTGCAGACTAAAAAACACGTTTTTCCTTTAGTCGTTGACCATCAGGTTTCGTTTTGTTTTGATTATCTTTAAAATGAATTTTATAATTTTGTTTACAGTCACTATTGATAAGCTTTAATGTACAGCGATAGATTCATGGGTGTTTGGTGTTCATTTATAAGAGTCATGAGTCTTTACATGTAATAAGCGGTGAAGTTACCTTTGTTGGGTATGCATTTTTAAAGTTTCTCCCACTTAAATGAAAAATTTCACGTTTATATTCTTTTTTAATAATTAGGTCACTTAATTCGCTCAAAGAATTATTAAAACCACGCTTTTCGCACTTTTTTTCTATAATCGGATTAGAGTTCTTCTCTTCGTAAATGAAAATCCATTTTTTTTTCGACATTTTAAAGCAAATAATTTTTGTAATGATGCAGAAGATAACTAAACCCTATTTCGATTTGTTGACCTGTAGGGTCTTATTTCACTTAAATATAAATCATAGTCATAGTCAAAATCGCTACAAAATTGTGAGAAAACACTTTGTATTTCATGGAAATATTTACCAGTTGATTAAAAAATAAGATAAATGTTATCATGTAATAACGAGAAAAAGAAAAGTCTGGTTCACTTTCGATTTCAAAATAATTTTTGATGTTATTTTCATAAAGACTATTTTACTGACAAATTATTTGCATTTGAAGCCATCGTGATATATCAATTCCATCAATAGTGCTTATCGGTAAAAGAAATATGACTGTTTTTTTAAATTTTTTAATTAATTCGTTATTTTTCGACAATTCTTTAATCTTAAATGTTTCCTCGTATTTTTTTTTTCTTTTTTAATAAAGCATAAGTTTTAAGGAACAATACAAATAATAATCGTTCATCTGATAAATTGTAAAAGTGGCAGTCGCTGTGTAAACTTATAATTGATATGCTGAGATATCGACTGAATGATAAATTTTTAATAATACTATAATTTTTACAAATAAATGTCTTTAATGTTTCACTCAATAAATGGATGTTATTTTCATATTATGGAAAATGATAAACATTTCTTCTCTAACTACTACACAATCAATCACATTAGGTCTATTTAAAAATACAAGAAAGAACATTAAAGCTTCCAAGATGAGTAAAATCTTTAGAATCTAGGAGAAGATTCAACAAACATTTCAGACTAGAAATTTTTGGATAATACATTTACTTCTCTTTTAAAACAAAAACCCAGGGAATAATTACAGAATATGTAACATTTTACTTGATTAAAAATTCTGACGAAAAATTCTATTAAACAAATTTAGCAGGACTGTAGGCTCGGTGTGCTTTAAAAATACTAAGAAATTCGCACTGCCTGTCAATAAATTCCTATTATTAAGTTTTCGTTCTTTTAAATTACATTTTAAAAGATAACTCGTACACTAACAAAAATGTGTTTTGAGAGTTTTATATTTTTTTGGTGGGATAAATAGGTTTTATATCAATAACGGAAATTTGTTTTTCGTGAAACTTGAATTTTGAAGCAATTATAAGTTTTAAGACGTGTGTGTGTAGTATAAACACTTCTTAAAAGTAAAGAAAAGTTTACATATTATTTGGAAAAGGAATAAAAGATAACATGTAAACTATAACACTCCTAGCATCTGTAAAATATAGTTTATGAAACTTATTAATGCTCATTTTAATCTAATTAATATTAATCTAACGGTGTTAATAATTAAAATCATTATTGTGAAACAGATATCGAAAATATACTTAGCTTTTATAAATACGAAACAATGTACAAAACACCATTTCTTAATACTCTTTAGTAAACTGAGATTAACTGTCTGTGCATTCTCTAAACACGGGTTTCTATTAAAATCCCCCCAGGCCTTTTCCTCTATTCTCGGCAAATAAGTTTAATTGTGTTTTAGAAAACGTTGAACATGACTGCTTCTCTTATCAAATATGTTATACTGAATACTATATGCATCAATTCCTCTAAGGAAGAATTGACAATTAAATTATAAATAAGTTCTTAGGTAATTGTTAAAGGTATTACACTCAGTTTTATTTCATATGTGTACACGAAGCTGAAAAGGCGCGTTAATACATAAGATAAAAGAAACTTAAAGATAGAAAGTACTCTGGATCAGAGTATGTAGTAAAATAAAAATAGTATATAGTGGTTTATACTTTCTATATAATGGTACATAATAGTGTTTAAATAACATTGGCTGAGCCGAGCAATTGTATATACTATATAGTGCGATATGTAGCGCAATAATTTCATTAAAATGTTCAATGTTTACTATTGTTTTCCATTTGGATATTAATTATGTTGACTATTTTTTTTATTGTAATATTTCTGCATTCAGATGAATCATTTTACAGCAATTTACATTTTGAACGTACAGATTAAAAAAAAATAATAATAATTAATATGCATTAACCTCTCAATTCTTTTGATGTGCACACAAATGCTCGTATAATTTGTTTATTATTTAGAACTTAATTCATTGTATAGAAATTTATAGGTTAATTTCTTTAATAATTTTGTAATATAGGATATACGTGTGTATGATTAAAAATATGTTTGTTTGTTTTTTTTTTTCGTGTGCAATGAATTTGAAGGGTGATTATGGAGCTCGAAATAAATATCTATAATCGAAATATATATATTATTATTATTATTATATATTATATATATATATATATATAATAAATTTGAAATCACAAATATATGAAGAAATGGATAAAGTTATATATGAGGACGTGAGTTTCAAAACTCGCCTTATGCAAAAAATCAAATTTTGGGAAATCGCGAAAAACCTGTAACTGCGACCCCGTGCATAGAATACCTCCAATATTTTGTATACTTATAGCTAGTTGCTCTGTGATATCATTGTGTTAAGTTGGAAAATCTACTTTAATTCATTTAATTAATTAATTGAAAAAAGTTTTGGATAAGAAGAGTTTTGTTGCCAACCTATGAATAAAAAGAGTTTTGTTGCCAATCTCTATCATACTTGCGGAAAAAATTAATAGTTTCTACTTTTGGTCATCAGATGACAATATTTTGGATTAAAAAATAAACCTTACGGGAGCAATAAGTATGATTAAAATTTTGTAATACGTTTTATTATACAAAATCAAACTTATCATAAATAGCTTATAATTAAAATAACTTTTTTATAAAAAAGAATTTAATATAATGTAATCTATATAACATATAATATTATATATATACACATTTCCTTCTGTTCTGGTTCCTTAGAAATAATATTTTTATAGAAAGTAAGCACTTCCATTTCTGACCAGTTTTCATCAAAATGTTTTTTTAACAATCTGTGGACATCCTGAAGTTTATCTTGCTTCACGGGGACTCCCTTCCCTTCTTTTTAAGAAGAAAGTTTAGTTTTAGATGCCTCTAGCAAAATTTTTACACTCTGAATTTTGATTTTCCAAGAATCTTCCGAAATACAATTCCACAAATTTGAAGATGGCCATGGTTCTCAGTCTTTATATAGTACCTTATCGCAATACCTTTGAAAGTCCCGGAAATGCCTTAGGTTTATGCCTGAGAATAAAAATTAAATCTTTTAACATCTTCTGACAGTAAGAAATATAGAAAGCGATTCCCCATTTTTAACTTACGTTTTAATCTTCTTTTGCGTGTATTCTTTACTAGCCCATGTGTTCGTATTCCTTTTTCTATTCTTCACCCTTCCACTACAAAATGCAAGCGTTTATTCACTGCCCATTACACATAAGGCATGCTGTAAAACTTATTTAATTAGTTTGTATGAATAGAACAGGTAAAATCTTTAAACGAAAATAGAAACAGGTCACAGAGAAATGAAGGAAAATTACCGTAATGGTAGCTGATAAGCTAGCCGTTCGTTGGTTGCACGCATGCCCAAGGATAAAGCTAGTTTTGTTGCCAACTCCCTAGTAGATAAGGCGAGTTTTGAAACGAAACCAATATTTTAAGAGCCCAAAACTAAAGGATAAAAATATTTTTTTTTTTTTACAGATTATAGCGTTTTTTCTGTGCAGGTTTACTAATAGAATAGATTGGTAGAGAAAACTCGATTTTTTAAATTTTGGATAAGGCGAGTTTTGAAATTCACGTCCTCATATATATCTTACATAATTAAAGCTATTTCCGCGATTTCCCTATCTTATTATAAATTACGACTCTATATTCACTAATTCCTTATTCTAAATTATCTTATAAAAAATCTTAACTCTGTTAAATTCCCTTTAATTTAATATCTAGTTTGCCCAATTTACATAAATATTACGTTTTTAGTATTTTTAAATTGAATGTTCCATTTCTGATCTTTTTTTCTTTTAGAATGTTCTTTTTAGCAGCTTTTCTTTTCCTTCCGAG
The DNA here is from genome assembly GCA_963932465.1 of Maratus speciosus. Taxonomy (NCBI): domain Eukaryota; kingdom Metazoa; phylum Arthropoda; class Arachnida; order Araneae; family Salticidae; genus Maratus; species Maratus speciosus. Next base: position 189,003 of record CAWVRF010000773.1, read on the forward strand.
AATTTACTTTCCCACGCTTATTCAGGTGTTTTCCTTTTTACTATCAAATTCATCCGCTCCTCTGTCAGTTCTCGTTCCATGGTGTGATATCCTTAATTGTTAATTAGTTGAGAACGCGACCTACGTGATATTTGTATTACTACGCTAGGCGAACGAAAAGGAGATGCTCGGAATGTTTCCACATATTTTGTCGCATCTCCACTTGTGAAAAACCATCCCTTCGTCACCGTTAGATATGTTTTCATCTTTATTCTTCTTTATCTCGAATAATTACTTAAAGCTACATGCTTGACATTGTTTTACTACGATAGAGCGATGATTTTTAAGCTATATTTGTGTAAGCTGCTATGCTACAAGTTATTCCAATAAAGAGTTGAATTTATCTCTGCCTTATTTCGATTACTATGGGATATCTACATTGGACGATTTATTAGCCGGATTATCACTCGATAACTGACATCGCTTCGAATATTCGTGCCAACTTACGCCTGCAGTTTTACTTTCAGATTAGCACAATTACGAATAATCTTGCACTATGTTCATTCAACCTGCTTACTCAATGGCTTAAATGAGTAATCATAATTAAAGGTTGCCTACATCTACTATTTCAGCATATTCATCTACTATCACATCGAAGCTAAAACTACAGTTTGCTAAAATCACCATATAACGATCCCAATTATCGTTATATTAGTCGATGAGAATTCAACTCTACCTGCTTTTCTATTAATTTCAACTTTTCACTACTGCACTACTGGTAACATTACAGCCAGCGTCTTCGTTTACTAGTTGAACCTTTGAATATTGGAATATCCTAACATATATATATATACTAATGTTTTGTCTCCATATGCCATGATTTTAAACGGTAAGATATGTAATTTGAAATAAATCACTCAAAATTATCTTTATATATATGTTTTAAAAACTATTTAATAAATATATAATGTTTACTTTTTAAATCGGGAACAAACGATCCTTTTAACTTTAATGTAATTACTCCAAAATTTATGACAAATCAATATGGCTATATTCGGATTAATGATGGATGCTTCCTATGTCTAACTTTTTTTATTTGGTGACGAATGCTGATATTTCAGAAATTATTGCACATCATTTTATTGAAACGGAACTTACAAGAAAGGTAGCAGTAATTCCAAAAAAAAAATGAGGAAAATATTTTCATAACAATAGTTCATTTCTATATGAATGAACAGAGAAAAATTTTACATTATCACTATTAATTATTCTTAAGTTGACACTTTTTTCCGAAATTTCTTAAACATTTAGTAAGCGCATATCATAGAAAATAGATGTAAAGTTGAAATAAAATACTGTCTTTATTATGAACTTTTAAGAAAAACATTCAGCAAGAATAAAGTACAGATATTAAAAAGCAATATAATTAACACATAAAACATGTATTCCTCATATGCATAAATATATCTTATTTAACTAATAACATAAATCCGGTGAATGGATACATTGCTATTTTTTTAAATAATTCAGTTAGTGTATTTTATAAAAGTGGATTTGTTATAAATATTACAAAGTCAGGGACTATCATATCATGTACATTCCAAAAGCTTGAGGAATGCAATAAAACGCATTGCTAAATGATGTATTAACTTTAAAATATTAACATTACATTAAAAATATAATAGCAATGTTCAAATTAACGGTTTCGACTTTCTACTGGGACCATCCTCAGGATATAAATGTACACAAACAATTACATTTAAATGATTTTGGAGTTCACAATCGTTTGTCAGGTTCTTTAAAAGTAGATTTATTTACTACTAAAATAAGATTTAAATATAATTGTATACTGTGCAGTTTTTGAAAGTAAATACAACACATGTTTAATATCTAAAATAAATGAAGCGTTCCCTTTCTAAAAATGTATGGTGAATTTAAATTTATTGAGATTATTTTTTCCAATAAAATCCAAAGTAAATATCACACAATTCAATATCATCCCTATTATTTGCTTTAATTTATTGAATCATACTTAATCAACCTCTTTTTTCAGTTTTAGAACTTTTTCATTATTTTGCTCTCGGCCTACTTTTTCTCAGTTTGTGTCCACGCATGGAGCCCCTTGAAAAAATCCCCTAGTTTTCTCTATTTTATCCCTATTTTCTCTTTAACATTTCTCCTCCATCCCTCATCGAGTTGGACGATGAACCTGCGTTAGTGCATCCTTAGTATCTCTTGAGAAATGCCAAGTGTTTTGGTTGAAACCGTCGGGAGGATTTTAACATAGTTTTAATGTTTAAACGTCATACATATTTCATGTCGTGAAGATTTTAAACGTTTTGTGTTGTTTTTATTGTACACTGTTTTAGAAATTGTATGACTATTCTGAGCTTAGCTCCGTCAGTTTTATGTCTGATATTGAAATTCAGTTTGCGTAAAATAATTCACAAAAGTTATATGTATATATATTTTTTGACAAAGCGGTGTTAAATATGGTAATTGCTTTTCAAAATAATCAATAATATACAGATTCCACACTAAAGTCTTTTCTACACAAAATAACTTCAGAAAGCCGCTGTAATGAACATGGAGCCCAGATATAGTAAATAGGCTATTGGATACGGGATGAAACAGCTAACACCTCTAGCCAGTGACAGACTGCAGAAGTCATGTTTCTATCCCAACAATTTATACTAAATTGAGACCCCTGTTCAAATAAGTCGCAAATCTTAATTGTAATTCAATCTACAATTATATCTTAGCGTAATTTTAGCGTAATCTAAATATGTATGGCGGATTTGAATTTATTCAGATTATTTTTTACAATAAAATCCAAAGTAAATATCACACAATTCAATAGCATCCCTATTATTTGCTTTAATTTATTGAATAAATACTTAATCAACCTCTTTTTTTCAGTTGTAGAACTTTTTCCTTATTTTGCTCTCGGCCCACTTTTTCTCGGTTTGAGTCCACGCATGGCGCCACTTGAACCCCCCCCCCCCTTGTTTTCTCTATTTATCCCTATTTTCTCTTTAACATTTCTCCTCTATCCCTCATCGAGTTGGACGATGAACCTGCGTTAGTGCATCCTTAGTATCTCTTGAGAAAGGCCAAGTTTTTTTGGTTGACACCGTCGGGAAGATTTTAACATAGTTTTAATATTTAAACGTCATGCATATTTCATATCGTGTAGATTTTAAACGTTTTGTGTTGTTTTCATTGTGCACTGTTTTACAAATTGTATAACTATTCTGAGTTTAGCTCATTATTCAGTCAGTTTTATGTTAGATATTGAAATGCAGTTTGCATAAAATAATTCACAAAAGTTATAAGTATATATGTGACGGGGAAAAGGAGACTCATACTCGAATAATAACACTTGCTAACTTTAAGAATTAAATATATTAAATGAACTATTTACACTATATACAATTACAATTAAGTAGAACATTAATGAAATTAAACACTCATTCGTCTTAATGCGTCTTAATGAAACGTCGTTGAGAACTCGGTGTTTTGCAACCACCTCTTTTACCTTCTTTTCCCGCGTCTGCCGAATGTTCTAAAAAAGGTATTCTTCTACGCCGACTCGTGGCGCTGCCGTCGTCTCTTACAGACTGTTGCCACAGGTCACACTCGTCCATCCTGATACGCACGACCTCGTGCGCACCATACACTTAAACACAAACTTAAAAAAAAAATACCATATCATTAAAAAAAAAATTACACAGAATAAAACAGAAAAAAAAATAAAGAGAGAAAAAATGAAAATCGTCGTCAATGCCGGTTGGCATTTCGTCTTCCATCTCGTCTTAAATGGTACTCGTCTTAAATCGTACCCGTCTTAAATGGTACACGTCTTAAATCGTACCCGTCTTAAATGGTACTCGTCTTAAATCGTACCCGTCTTTACTTCGTACTCGTCTTCACTTCGTACTCGTCTTAAATAAATATATATATATATATATACCCACCTATATACGTCTTAAAGTGGTACGTCTGAAAAACAGAAAGAAAAAAAAACACAAATCGGCATCTTCTAATCGTCTTCTTCCTTTTTTTAAAAAAAATTGAAACTTCATGCAGAAAAAAAAATAGAGTCTGTAATCAAATAAAGTCACAGAATGTTCATATAACAAAAAAAAAATGGAGCTGTCCACAGTTCTAAAGTTCTTTATGCAAAGCACAAAAAAGTAAAAAAAAACTGTCTTTGTAGTTCACAGAAAAAAACCACAATACTTTACGGAACACACTTTCCAGCAGCAGCATTGAAGAAAACAAAAAAAATGACATCTCGGGATAGTTGAATCACAATATTTCACAAACACATATTTCACAAACAAAATTTTAACTTTTTGTTAAAATTATTCTTCATGTAAACACAGGTGATGAAAAAAAGAAGAAACACACAAAAGAAAATATTTTGTAGAAAGACGAATTCTTGATTTTTTTTTCTCATATTCTTGAAGCACCACACAATATGTACAATAACGGAAAGGAAGAAAGGAAGAAGAAAAACACTTTGAATGTCAAATTTTACGTGGTTGACCACGGCTTCATCATATCGACTGCAGTGGATGTTCTGTTTGGACCCTCATGGTGTCCAACCTTTTCCACTTCATGAAATGCTGGCTTCTCAGCATCCGCGTGTTTTGGTTTAAATTTAGGAACATTCTCGTGAAAAAATTTGTCAAAGTTCTGTTTCGATTTCATATTTTGACAATGATTTATATTTTTACCAGAATCATTTTTTGAGTGGTGTGTAATCTCTTCGTAAATTTTCAACTTTTGTTTAAATTCATGCAAATCAGAACAATCGTAAAATATGCACTTATTTTGAGGAGAATGAGGAATGCCATTGATTATGTAACGTATAAGTGACTGATCATCAATATTGGCCTGTCCAGCCATTTCTTTCATAATTAAGAAATACTCAAAAAAAAGATTCATTTTGTCTAATATGCCGATGACTAAGCAATTCGTGTATTTCAGCCGAATTAATCTGCGAACCAAATTCGGTAACTAAGGCATGTTTCAATTCAGGAAAAGAACGAATGTTGCTTTCACTCTTAGCGGATAAAGAAGCAATGCCTCCGAGCGCTCTTTGCGCAAAAATGAATTTTTGCATTTCGCCTAAATTAAAAGAGGAAGAAAAGGATTCGAATTTTTGCAACCATAAATGAACATTTTCATACTTCTCTCCATTGAATGTAGGTACCAGCGATTCAACATCGCGAAAATTTACTGATGGCATAAACATAGAATCCTGAGCAATGTTTGAAGCATTAATAGCACATTTATTGGTAAATTCAGAAATTTTAATATTCGACTTATCGTTTGGCACTGGCGAATTGTTGAAAATTTCTTCCGATTCGCCATCTGTATCGACATTAGTTTCAATATGTTTTTGGAGGGATTCCAAATTAGTTAAAAATGAAATTATGCGTTTAGATAACTCAGTTTCTGTGCCATCTATTTCGATGCGTAAAATAGTGGCAATAGTTATAAGTTCAAGTAAAGAAAAATTTTTAGCGGTTTCCTCTACTTTACTCGTAAATTCATCATGGGTTTCACAGAATGGAAATCCCGTAAATGCTCTTATTCGCGATCGATTTAAACGATCGCCTTCAGATGAAAACAAAATTTTATGTAATAATTTGATTCGATTCGTCTTTTCGTTTTTCAATGCAAAAGCGATGACTGGAATGTCATTTAAAATCATGATGAAAAGAAAAAAAAAGTAAACAGTACTCACCCGCTAATTTCTGTCGTTGAAAAAAGATGAATCAATTTATTTCCAGTTTGGAATAATATATTGCTGCAGTCATTTCAAAATAACTGAAGAGTTGGCCAGTCGCCAAGGCTGTAGAAAAAAAATTGTATTCTTCACACGCGACATGATCTTTATAAATTTACAGCTCCGGCTTACTTTCTGAAAGAATTTTGGCGTCGTTATAAAAATGATACTTGTCTTGTCTAGGGTAGAGAATTGAAAACAAAAATAATCCAATCCCGGCTCAATCCCTCATGTGACGGTTAAAAGGAGACTCATACTCGAATAATAACACTTGCTAACTTTAAGAATTATATATATTAAATGAACTATTTACACTATATACAATTACAATTAAGTAGAACATTAATGAAATTAAACACTCATTCGTCTTAATGCGTCTTAATGAAACGTCGTTGAGAGCTCGGTGTTTTGCAACCACCTCTTTTACCTTCTTTTCGCGCGTCTGTCGAATGTTCTAAAAAAGGTATTCTTCTACGCCGACTCGTGGCGCTGCCGTCGTCTCTTACAGACTGTTGCCACAGGTCACACACACACACACACACACACATATATATATATATATATTTTGACAAAGCGTTGTTAAATATGGTAATTGCTTTTTAAAATAATCAATAATATACAGATTCCACCCTAAAGTCTTTTCTACACAAATTACCTTCAGAAAGCCGCTGTAATGAACATGGAGTCTAGATATAGTAAATAGGCTATTGGATACGGGATGAAGCAGCTAACACCTCTAGCCAGTGGCAGACTGCAGAAGTCATGTTTCTATCTCAACAATTTATACTAAATTGAGACCGCTGTTCAAATTAGTCGCAAATCTTAATTGTAATTCAATCTACAATTATATCTTAGCGTAATATTTTCTCGTATACTATACAGTTTTCGAGATAAATATGCTATCACGGCAGTTTGTCGCCAGGTAACGGAGTAAGTGGTCACATTGCATAGAGATAGTCATTTGTCTTACCTAGTATACTTCATACTGGTCTCACTTTAGTATAAGAAATGCTCGTATCGAAATACTCATAACTAAAACTGTCGCCGTTCTAAAGTTATTCCGGCGTACTGGGCACATTTATATTTAAAGTTATTAACACAGATTTATGTTGTTTAAAACATTTATCATCTAAAACAGAAAGAAACAAACATTTCTCAAATCTACTTTGAGAAAGGAAATGAAATGTCAAGACGGAGGAAAATTTTTAAATTATATGAATAGGACTGAGCATTGCTGAATAAAATAAAAATAATATGTTACTTCTTCAAAAACGAAATAAGTGAAAAGTATTAGCTAAAAAAATTAAATAATAATCATTTAAAGAAAAATAAAATTTAGTATTTTTTTATCCGATTTATCTCAGTCATTCGGCTTTTAAATAATCAAGAGTATTTACATTGTCTCACTGAAAAACATTAAGGAAACATGTACAAGTATTACACTTATTTGATTTAGTAACTTTAAAAAATACTGCAATGTATTTTTTATTTCCTTTTATATTGGGTAATTAAATATCAATTTATATTTATTGTACTAAAAGGTACATGGAAATTTAAAATTCTACATTTTCGAAAGTATAGTTCTAAGAGCCCTGTGACAGAAAATCTGTCACATAACTAATTCATGTAATGTAGTTTTGAAGAACGGGTTCTTTGAATGCACAGAGAAACAAAAAATAAACTCCAACTATTAATTTGATGGACTTTTATAATTTGATTTTTAAAAACATTTTAGATAACAGTGGATCGTACAATTGACTGGGAGAGAGACCCCGATGACAGACGGGAACGCCAAAGCCCCCCTCCTTTTACAACCTTTACATCTCGAAGCCAAGAAGAGAAGAGGGCAATTTCGCGAGAAGTCTGGAAATCTTGGCGTTGCACAGTATCGTCAATTTACAAACTTTTGGTGACTGCACTTAGGTAGACAGAGGTTTTGGCTGTATACATTACAGCAAATTATCTGGTGTTCCTACCAGAGGGGTGATGCTTAGCTTGCAATAACCGCTTCTAATTACGATGAGAGAGGCGACAGAAAATCTGGAGTTGCCTGTATTACAGACCGGCATTTGTTTAAATAACTGTTACTTAAAATTGCACAATGCAGACTACTGCATGGGAGAAACGCCGAGAGGAAAGGGCATCTACTTTATAGCTCGACCATTATTCACGATAACGTACATGATTCCTATAAAATACTTTCTTTTACTTTTGTTGTTAATGAATTTTCAATGGTCAAATAGTACCAGAGATTAAGAATTGCTTATCTATGACGTGGGCGAAAGACGATGCAATTAAATGAACACATACTGTTACCAGCAGCTGCTTTTATAATTTTTTTATTTACTTTTTTTGCACAAGAAGTAGTAACGGCCAGAAAAATGATTAAATGAGAAAGGGGAATAAGTAACTGAATATTTAAGCGCGATGAATTAAAGATGTTTCAGAAAGGAGAAAAACACTTTAATAAAAAAATCCGTATGGTTTTAAGAAATGTATTTAATTACATATTTCAGTATGAAAAAAAAAGGGGGCGGGAGGATAACATGTTTTAATATTAATAAAGTTATGTTTTAAATTAATTTTGAATAAAAAGAGATATATGTGAAAGAAAATCTGTCACAAGCCCTCCATATTTCTCTAATTATTAACCATGGGTAATGATTATAAAACTGGGGACATTTACATTACAATATATACCAAATTCTTTAAAAATATATAGGCATACAACTTCAGATTCCATTCATATTCGCAGTAAGTCGCACATTTCCGGCATATGTAGATGTGGAAGAAGGAAGTGACGAATCTAATAATAAATTCTAATATTTACTATTATCAAATATATGAAAATATAATAGAAACGAGTATATTCAGTAACATCTTCCGAATCACCCATAATTAGGAAATGCTTCGTTCGCTATCATAAACATCAAAAACCAATATATATTCGAGATTTAAAGAATAATTTATGAAAACAATATTATTTTTTCTGCAGCTGATTTTTAACACTTTCCAACAAAGTTGAAAATTGTTTATGATTTCGGTTTGTCTGTCCGTCTGCGCACGCTCTAACTCTCGCAAATATGCTCGGATAGCTCTGAAATTTTTTGATGTTAAGGACCTCTACCATAGGATGTTCCCTATTTCAAATGAAGTTTGTAGCATGTTTAGTTCATTTACAGGGACAGTCAAAAGTTTTCCGTTACATTACGGCCAATGGGAAAAATCGTTTCACACGATTTTTAATGGTGTTATACTCTTTCAAACATATTAAAATTGATATTCATTTATGAAGTCCACTAAAATATGCATTCTGTTGGATATGCGGTGCAAATAATAGGTATTGTTCATTTACAGGCCCACAAAAAAGAATTCCGTTCATAATGGTATAGGAGGAATTGTTTGCGGTGTGTTTGAAAAGATTTCAAGTACTATATTGTATCTGAATTACTATATATTAGTAATGACTGTTCGAAATGCATTATGCGCTTTTTCCACTATATTTATGCATACTATAAAGTACGTATAAATGCTATAGTTCATACACAGGGCTACAGAAATGAATTCGTAAAGGCTAATGAGTATGAGCATAAATTGCTTAAAGTGAGTTCTAAAGGAGTTATGCATTTTTACACTGAGCTGAATTTAGTTTACAAAGAAATATTTGTAGAAGACAGATAAAATGATATACAGGGCCACGCAAAGTGTTAGATACATGGCCGTCTATGGGTGATAATTTCTGTAAATGTAATTTCAGTAGTTTGAAGAGTATTTTAGTTTGAATTAAATAGTGGCATGTAATAAAGGTACTAGGTAAACTACAGGGTTGTACAAAAGTATTAAAGTATGTTTCCATCTATTTCTATAAATTTCTGAAAGATGAAATTCAACCTGTTATGCATTTTCTTGCTAAACTAAATTTTCCCATTATATAGTATATGTATCAACCTACAGATCAAATTCAGGGCTGTTCAAAAGAATTGAAATACATATTTGGCTACGGACCATAACTACGGAAATCAGTTTTTCAAACGTTTTATGCGTTTTATAAAAGGTTTACTTAGTTATCTTAGTTGCCTTATTTCCCTAAATAACGAGGTTTTGTTAAAGCATTCAGGGAGAGTTGGAAAGTGTTTCATAATCTATGCTTAACGCATGATTTTTCTCTCTTGTTGAAAATATTTCCGAATAGTCCTTAAATAATACTGAACAATTATCTGAAAACATAATGTCTGTTTCTAGGAAGTTATTTAACGGGTTCCAAAAGTTCATTAAAACTTTAAAATCTCATAAAAAAGGAATGAACTATGATAAAGGAATGCGGTTTGCTAGAAAGGGTTCACAAGGTATTCGGATGTTTTTATCCAACCCTCCAAAAAATAGTTAAAAATCATATGTAGAGGGCGCTGACGACCCGAAACACAATGAACAGGACAACAATACGCTCCATTCATTTGTTCTTCCAATAACAAATGTTAAACATGACCTCCAAAACACTCGACGACACAACTGTTGTCCTGTTCATTGTGTTTTGAGTATTCAGCGCCCTCTACATGTGATTTTTAACTATTTTTTCTGGTAAAAAATATTTGATTACGCTGTAAAACCTTTGCAGCAAATCAAGAAGTCTATCGACTGTTTTTATAGAAAAGGGGTAATAACAATAAATGAACTGTATTCTGACCATAATATGGACAATAATATGGTCAGTATACAGTTAAATTACGGTTATATAATCGTTTACTATAAAAACGGTTGACAGACATGCTACTTTGCTGCAGATTTTTTACACAGTACCTTGTGAGCCCTTTCTTTCAAACCGCACTCCTTTATAACAATTTCTTTCTTTTTTTATAAGTTTTTAAAATTTTAACGAACATTTGTCTCACCCGGTATATATAGGGTAACTCTTGGATGGATGGCCATAGTTTTTAAAAATTTAAATAAAAATTCTTTGAAAGCAAATAAAAGAAATATTTATGCATATTTAAAATTCTTATTCGTGTGCTCACAACACTTTGGGCAAAAATAATTAAATATTGAGATCAAAAAGTGGGAAACAAAATTTAAATTAAAATGGCAAATGGCAATCTCTCCTTCAATCCGAGGAGAGATGTCCATCCTATACAAGAAAGAAAAAGTGAGGTTAAAATAACAAAAAATTACACATTTCATATAGTTAGTCATAAATAAAACATAAAACAATTTGTAGACAATATTATATCACGGAAAATGGGTGAATAAAATTCGAATAAACAAGATTTTATGCATAATTTCAATCCTTCACTTTTCGTAAAATTTTACCAAATTTTAGCAAATGTCCGGATAGTTTGTGCACATTTCATGGAACCACTTCAGGCACATTATGTATTGTATTCAATCATCTTTTTTGGTTCTGGTATTATATTCTTTTCAATAACCAACACAGTGATCCTCATCTAATTCTATTCTCTCGGAATCTGTAGAATCTGATAATTTCAAATGAATTTCATCTTTTACGCTGCTGGAAGTGTCGTGTTTTTGTTTTTCCTAGCGTTTATTTTAGAATTTTTTATGATTTTAAGTTTATTTATCAACTTTATCTGTTTCTAGGATGAATGTTTCCGGCGTTTATCAATATTTTCAAAATTTTCTAAATTTATATATATCATTAGGCTCTATTATATTATTATTAATGAAATATTTACATTAGTTAAAATTCAAGCAATTATATCGATTACTATAATTATAAACATAAAAGTTATATAATTCTTTTGAGCGAAATTATATTTAGTTAAAATCCTCACTCCGTATAATTTTTATATACTATTTAAAGATGGTCATCTCTCCTCGATTTGATGTGGCCATCTATCCTAAAATTGAAGGACACATGGCCATTTTACGTTTTTGTTTTAAGCTTAGAAGCAAAATTTGGATTATATACTTGTCTTAAAAGTACGTATAGTAATAATTAATGTAACGTATGTACTGCAAAACATTCAGATACCTAACTGAATAAAAATATTCATCCACTAAATTAATTAAACATTAAAATTACACTTACTTTTTATAACCGAAAAACACCGCTGCACGTCGTAATGAATGAACTCGTTGAACTATTTCCTACGAAGAAAGTTTATGCTGCGATCTATGATCAAGTTTTGGAGATGTTTAGACTGGCCATCCCTCCTCTATGGCCTACTATCTATGCCTTATCCTATATATGTTTTTGGAACAAACTGTTAAAAGTATAATTAATACAAATTTCGATTACAGAGATTAGGCACTATATCGACATGAAATGCCATTTTCACAGGATAGAATGTAGGTTTTTTTATTTGTATTTGTATTATTTTTGTGAACATAATATGTTGTGCAAAAAAAAAGGTATAACTTAAAGTTATAAAAGGTAAAAGAATTTTAGATCATATAAATTTAATTTAAATTACCCCTAAAAATAAAAGTCATATAAAAATTACAATAATGGTTTTAAATTCTGAAGATAGGATAAATTGTAAAATGTTTGTAAAAAAATTACAATAATTAAAACTGAAAGAAATGCATTAGGTAACTAGAGAAACAATATTCGATACAGAGTAGAATATTTTCCTTGCAATTATTATATGTTTGTGAAAGATGCACATGTACGTCATCAGTTTTAGGACTATGCTTACTTTCAGGTGTTTCTGATCAGTTGACTTGAAAAGAAGCATAATTTTCATTCTGTGATACTCTAACGAAAACACTTCTTATCTACTGAAAGAAATTTACTTTTCATTTTAGGGAATGTGTAGTAACATAAAATTATGCAGCTAATTTGAGTACCCAAAGTCGAACAAAATTAAAAATAAATCCTTTTTTTATTATCTCAACGCTTGAATTATAAATTTCATCATTAACAGGTATTTCAAACAATTATTTTTTCATTATCTATTTTAGCTGATATATGCATAAATTGTAATTGTATCATAGACTTAAAAATTCAAAATCGTACACTTAAAATGAATTATGAAACTCTATTATAGCAAAATATTTCTTAAGGTTTTCCACATTTAGATATTAATAATGTTTAATATAATTTTTCAAAAAAAAAAAAAAAAAAAAATAGCATAAAAAATACAAAAAAAAAAAAAGGAGTATAAAGTCTGTATCTCTAAAATAAATTATTTCTAAATATTTAATATATATATATAATATATACATCCGGTGGTAGAAAGAAAATTTCTTCTACCCGCCAAAGAAGAAACCAAAGCCACAATTTTACGAAACATTTCCTCAAGCATGCTTGTGATCTCATTCTTTCTTTTCCAACCGAAATCTTCTTATACTTAACATTCAATTGATAGCTAATCCCTTTTTCTGTGCCTAACATAATATTGAAGTCGCCCCTCTGTTTATCTTAAATTTATCTTTAACTATTGATAAGCTAGGATAAATTCAAATAACTTCAGCATATTATTACAGGTTTATAGAAATAAAATTCGAGAAAAAAAATTATCGGTGTAATTTTAAATATAGAAGTAAAATGCTCTTAAACGGCATGAAAAACTATTACTCGAGAAGAAATTGTAATAAAAATATGAACCTCTTCTAAAAAGCTTCCTAGTTAGGTAAACAATTTTGTAATAGCAAAATATTATTTTTTATCAAAAAATTATATTTATTTTAGCACATTGTATGCATATAAAAATAAAATAAAATCCAATCCATATAAAACATATTACATTTGTAAAATGCAATAGAATTTTACTTACATTTGTATCCAGATTTAAATCGAAAATTACGTTTTTTTTTTTTTTTTTTTTTTTTTTTTTTTTTTTAACGCTAAAATTAGATTTAAACCTTCAGATGTTTTAGAAATTGCTTTTTCAACGTTTTTATCATTATAACATATTACATGTGAAATGCTTTGAAATTATCTGGAATCTAATTTTGAAATCATAAAATGGTATTAAAGAGGAGAATAAACTATTCTATTATACCATTATTAAAAATACCATTCCCTGAACATTGATGAACAGGCCTGAGGCTTCCGAATTCATTCTGAGCTCGACTTATCACTTAGATCTCTATTATTTCTTAGATTTAATTTTCCTTATTGACAAGCTGCAATCTGTTAAAATTAGTTAACAATTTGTAGAATAAACATCGGAGAAAAAATTAACTAATCTCGAGTAAAAATCATCACAAATAGCTAGTAAATTTAATAGGGATCGTAAGTTTAAGGGATTTTTCTAGGAAATTCGCGGTATTTTTTAATAGAAAAAAATCTAGGTTAAAAACACGAAATGTCGTATAATTTAAAGAGAGATTTTCTGTCAGAAAATACTGGTACCCATGAATTTACTGGTCTGGAAAACCCAGGATCCGTACAACCCCTGTTTAATATTAGAATAAAGAAGCATTTTCTGTAAAAGAAATTAAGAAAATTTTATGTATAAGACTTTAAATTTAATGCATAAAATAATTATCTCTAAATATTTTAGCGATACCTATATTTGCTTACTAATATTATTTTTATCTTAAGATATAATTTTCTTCTGAATGCAAAAGAAATCCCCAAACCACAGAATAAAGTAACCATCTTCTGAAGCATGTTTAATATTTCATTCTTTCTTTTTCAACAGGGAATCTTGTTATCTCTAACATCCAGACTTCTTTATTCTTTTTACCGAGTTAAAAATATTATTTAGATCATACATGTCTGTATACAGAATGTATCTATTACTATTGACAAGCTAAGACACATTCAATCTATTTAAGAATTTTATCATATATTTATAAAATAACGATGGGAGAAAAATATTTCGAAATATTTTTAAATACACTTTTTTTTCACTTTTATAAAACAACAAAAGTTTACATTTATTTTATGACATATATACAGCGGAAAAAAGTTAACTTTCGATGTTTTTGAGACATTAATTTTCAAGCAATTCTTAAAAAAAGGAGTCTCGATATTTAAGTTTTAGAAACGAAAGAATGAAATTTGTATCACAAAATAAAGCAATTCTAAATATGTTTTAAAAGTATTTTATTAAAACATTCTTTGATATCCTTGATAGAAATTTCTTCTACAACAAAACTGAAAAACCCCAGATCAAAATCAAGAGACATTTCATCATGTATGAGAGAAAACTCCATCCTTCTTTTCCAAACTCATTATATTCAACGTCTTATAAATTATAATATTTACTGTCAGCTGAACATATTAAATTCTTTGCCGTCAATACCTTAAATTTACCTTTTATTATTGATAAACATTTTTTTAATTACTTGAGAATTTTATTATTTGTTTGTATAAAGATTGGAGAAAAAGAAAAACTTCCAAACTTTTTTTAAATTATAATATTTTTTCCTGAGATGAACATTATATTCAAATTTCTTCTGTCGATGATATAAATTTCCGTTTTAATATTGATTAAACTTTATTTTTAAAAATTACTTGAGAGTTATTATTGCTTTGGATATTAAATGGTGAAGAAGATTATTTAAACTTAATTTGAAAATTAAAGTACAACTTTCTTAAACGGTATTAAATGCAGGTTTCTCACCAAATATTCACATTTAAAGGACTATATGATAAAAATATTAATTACTTAAGGAAAGCATACAGAAAGATCAGGAACTTTAATAATGAAATATATATATATAAAACATTAAATAATTTTAGAATGCCGAATAAAAAATAAATAATATTTTATGCAATGCAATGTATAGTTACAAAAATGATCTTATAATAATTTATTAGTATAAGAAGAAAACTTATACTGCAAGGAGTTATACATGTTATGAAATATTTGGTAGTATTTTTGCATTCGTAAATGATAAGAATGTTTAAACAAGATTTTTATAGCAGAAAATAGAAAAAAAAAATAATTTAAAACACGAATTCGTAATGTAAAATTCTGATTATTTTATTGATGTAATTTATTGCAAAAAATATTTGCATTTTATTTATACAAATATAATTTTTATATACATCAAAGAAGAGTTCAAGCCTTAAAATTAAGAATTATTCTTTAAAGTACAACTGGAATCTCTTTTTTTTTTTTTCAAGAATTTTATTATCATTTTTTACATCTAATCGATAATACTTTTTTCTAAGCTTACTTTACTATCGAAATCTTCTCTTAAACGCATAATTTTAAGTTTGTGGAATAAATATTCGAGAAAATATTTATGGATGACCAGTGTGTCGCCAGAGTAACAAAATTTTATTTAATATATAGATAACTAAAATGATTTTTGCTATGAATTAGATATATGTTACGTGTTTGGAACACAATGGTATTTAGCTGGTTGTATCAATTTTTATCTTCATATATTTTCAAATAAAATCATTGGAATTATTTATGAAAAATTGCTCTAATGGTTACCAGAGTAACGAATAGACTTCCCGTCATCAGTATGATTTTAATATTGAAGTATTGTTTACTTAACCTGTATTCAAGAAATAATTCCTCAAAAATAGCTAAATAAAAAACTTTCTCATACAAATATGCATATCTTGATATGGGGACGTGAGTTTCAAAACTCGCCTTATAAAAAAAAAAAAAAAAAAAAAAAAAAAAAAAAAAAAAATCTTTATCAATGTTTTCTACTGGTAAATCTGCATTTATAAAACACTACAATCTGAAAAAAAAAATAGTTTTCAATGGACGTAGTAAGAGGCTTTTCGCGAATTCCCAAAATTTGATTTTCTGGAAAAGGCGATTTTTGAATCTCACGTCATCATATAAGCTTCACGGACAGATAAAATTTTTGTATCGAATAAAAATTGTTTTGATGAACTCATTTAAAATTCAATTTACCCTATGAGACTTTTTATAATTCAATACGCACAAAAATATCTAATAATAATTTATTTCAATGGATCAATAATTTATTTCAGGTTTTACAAAATGTCACAAAATTATATACATTGCAACTCGGGCTCTTTTGAACTCTGAAAAATATTTTATAAAATATTCTATATACTTTAAGATCAATTTACCAGAATAAAAATAATTTATAAGACATTTATTGCGAAATTAGACCGAATTTCTCAGGAAGAACTGTAAACTTAAAGCAGTGATTATTGCAATTTTGCAATTCTGGACGGAGCCACCTAGAAAACGGTGACGTCCACTGTGTCCCAAAAATTGAAAGCTGTTTCATATTTTCGCATATCCTCTCATTTGTTTCCTTTTATGTCAAAACAATTGTAAATAAAGTTTCGTGCAATTTGAACCACGGTAACCCGCGCCGACTTGCATCTAAATGTCTCAGTCTGTACTTGAGTGCTTAGCGAGCAACGCTGATACGTGTAAACCTATCACATGTCTATAGCAGAGTACCCAGCAGCTGCAAATGAGAAAGATAAAAAAAAAAAAAAGGTTGTAGAATGCTTGTGACAATGCGCAAACCATGACGAAACAGTGACAATGCGCAATGTGTCAGTACCAGTTTACTCAGGACAATGCAGGCCTATTTGTCAATGTGCTTATAATTCCAAGTTTTTTTGTTAGAAAATATCTGTATAGTTTTTAACCAGTGATCAGAACATGTCAGTGGAATTCTGTAGTTCTAAAAAAGTGTAATTTTTGTTAGAGAAAATTTAACATCAAATAACAGGTTCAAAACTTCCATCTAATGGACAAGTTTTGTTTTACAATATTCGAAGAGTGAATTTAACTGTTAATGAAAATGCAAGTCGCGGTATTCTGGAAAGTATTATCTTTTGGGAAAAGGCACACATGCCTACGAAATCGTTGCAAAATTGTGTGAGGAAGCTTGTTAATATATGTACACTGTAAAAAAATATGACATTTTTACAGTACAAAGTACTGTCCATCTCGCGCACAAACTCGATCACAGTGAATGTGCTGTATCTTTCTTTGGTTTCCTGACTATATTAACATGGAAAATAGAATAGTTGCTTAAAATTAACAGTACAATGTGCTGGCAATTTGGACGCCATCAGTTTGTGCTGTAAAAAAATGCGTCCAAATTGCCAGCACATTGTGCTGTTATTTTTACGTAACTACTGTATTTTCCATGTTATTATAGTATGGAAACCAAAGAAATATACAGCATATTCACTGTAATCGAGTGTGTTCTGGTAAATTTACAGGGGTTATTTTACAGTGTATCAAGTTTGTAGAAACTTACAAAAATATACAAAGAAATTACAAGACGCATTCAAGCGGCGACAACATGAATTTGTAACTAAATTAGACAATTTGTTCGACATTGTACACAGTGATTCATTTTAAATAATGTAAATAGAGGAAGATAAGATTTTCTTGCAGCGCTAAAAAGAGCCGAGCCGATCACTTAGGTGGAGTGGATAAAAAACTGGCCAAAAAAGAGGAAAGGGCCCGACTCCGAGATGTCAAAGAAGAAAATTGGCGAATCAAATATGGTTCCGCTTCAACATCCTCGGCATCATACGAACCATTGCAAGAATACTCCTATTCGAATTCTAATGAAAATATGGATAAAGAAGATTTCCCAACAACGATGAAGGCTCAGAACCTGGGACAGGTAAGTCAATAATGAGGAAAGATTTTATTATTCCAAAGTTTGTTGCTGCATTAGACAGGTGTAAATTAAGTATTGGAGATTCTGTATTTATTCTTGAAACTACTATTGGGGGGTGGGGGCACTTGGATTTAACATTGAAAAATTTCCGTTAAGTAAGTCTTCAATTTTTCAAAACATAAAAATTGAGTTCCAAAACGAGGTACCAGAAGCAATGACCTTACACTGGGATGGCAAACTGTTGCTTGCTTTGAGTGCGCGAAAATCAAAAGAAGAAATCTTCCTTAAAGTTATTTCATATGGACTTAAAGAACATCTCACTGCTGCGTCGAGACTTTATAACTATACAGGCAAAGAACAGGTACAGGCTAATTGGAAGGCTAGCTCAGATTGGAATCTCGAAAACAAAGTCCAAATTTTTTGTTGTGATACTATGGCTTCGAATAAACGTCGTTTTAATGGTGCTTGTGTGCTCCTCGAACAAATATTTAATAGGGAAATGCTTTTTATTTTTCTTGCTGCCATCATGTATACGAACTGGTCTTAAAAGCTGTATTCGAATTGAAAATTAAACAAGTGACAACAAGCCCCGATATTCCACTCTTTAAAAAGCACAAAGTGAATTGGAAGAACATCTATACCACTAAAATACAGTGCTATAGAGAAACAGTGGAATTGTTCCGAACCGTATTTGAACTTGACAATTTGCCTGACTTTTACCGCTCTGAAATTTAAAATTTTATGATCAGAGAGGAGTATCGAGAGTTTATTGAACTTTTTATCATACTTTTAGGTGGAGATGCAGAATAAAAAATTAAATCAGACTTCTGGGTGCTATGTATCAAGCTAGATGGATGGTCCTGGCGATTTACTCCCTAAAACTCTCGTTATTTAGTGTTCATCTGAAATTAAACACGAAAGACAAGAAAGCACTGTTAAGGATTTGACTTTTTGAAATCTTTGAAATCCTGCGAAAATGTGAATGAAAGTATCTCGAAAGCTGTTTTCCGGAAATTTCTCCAGCATTTATGGCATTTGACTGATGAAATAGCAGTATTAGAACATTTTGATGATGATGTGGACGAAGAAACAAAATTAAAAATTGTAGAACATTTACATAGAAAAAATTTCTCGACCTATGAGAAAACATACATTCCATCGAAGGCAGAAAGTGGTTCATTGTATGGCGAGTTTCATATATTGATTTTGTAGTTGTTTATTTAGTTATTCATTTATATCACGCGATTGTTACCTGTTATTATTATTATTATTATTATTATTATTTTTTTTTTTTTTTACAGAAAAAATCATTGGTGATCTCATATTTGCCAAAAGCTAATCATTGTTTTCTAGACTCAAAACTGACGATAGTTTGGAAGAGTCCCTCTTCATGAGAGAATAACGCTTTATTTCCCGACGTGAAAAAGACGATCTCAATGATCAGAGCAATGAACAATACAGCTGAAAGAGTGGTAAAATTGATGCAGAACTTTCATGGTTTAATATCGGTGGCGGAGGAACAAAAACAGTTTTTGTTATGTTGCGTACAAGAGCATACGAAGGTCTATCCTGACTGTAAAAATCAAATATTAAAATGAAAATAAGATCAGTGATATTTCTTTTACTGTAATATGTTAATAAATATCTGCTTTGAATAAAATGGTGTCTTATGTACCAAAGAAACATACATTTTACAATTTTCCATAGTATTCCCCGTAGAAGATTTCATGTTCAAGTTTGACCTAAAGTCGGCACGGTTACCATTATCTGATTACAATAATACTTTTTATTTATGTTTCTCAGGAGACGTAGAAAAACATGAGGGTATACGTATTTCATTTTGCATTTTTTTTTTTTTAACTTTGCATCCTGGGACACCCTAACGTCCACATTAAAGATCATTTAGAAAGAGGATATTAAAAGTTGTTTCTGAAACTTATACAACCGAGTACACAAGTGCATAACGACAGGTGGGAGATACACTTCGAAACATATTAAATGGATATTTATTTTATATAAAATTTTCTCGAATTATCACAACAGTCCTGGAAATTAATGGCCGCATCTTGTAATACATACATCTGCGCATCTCTCTCATTATAGAATATTACAATGCATCATCAATTAAAAAAAATATATATATAAATTGAGTATCAATACGTTATACAAACATTATACATATTAAATTTGGAACAACAATTATTAAATTAACAAATCACTAATGATTTATTTAAAGACTAGATCCAATCACATATAATTGAAGTATTAAAATATTATAACATTTAAATTTGGCAAAAGGTTAATATTAACTGGAAGGCGAATGCATAAAAAGAATAAATAAATAATAATAAATATGTGGGAAATCAGAAATATTTGAAATATTTTGTCAAAATATTTGTAACTAAAATATTTTAACTAGTGAAAAGAGACCAGAAAAAACGAAACCATTGACAGCATCAATAAATCCATTGTAGGAAATGTATGATCTCATAATTAAAAAAAAAAAACCCATAAATTCAATAAGAAAAACCACAAAATGAATGGAAAAAAGGAGAACTATCGTGAATAAAAATAGAACTTATGATTGTTAACTTGTTTTCATGGGAAATATTACAATATCCTAAGTAAAATACGGTTAAATTCTGACGTAGAAATAAGAAGCAATTGCTTTAATGCAAATTTCTACCAGTGCCCGATTAACCGTAACCAAATAAATAAATAAATGAAATCTAGACATAATCAAGACATACACAACAAAAAGTAAAAAATGAAACATGTGAGTTAAAAAATTACTCTATTAACATAAGCAGATAAAATATCTTAAATTTCAGAATGGAAAGAAAATCATTCATCCTAACCAAAATAGTCAATCCACGTACACGTCTTATAAGAATCGGTTACAGTTATCATTGAATTCTGACGGTTCAAAATCAGCAAATAGAGGGAATAGTTATATTAATAATATAAATATAATAATTATTAATTGTATTATTGTAATAAAACTAAACATAATAAATTATTTTATATGCTAGTTAAAGGATCTTAGAGGAAATTTATTAAAAAAATAGGATTGAAGAAATACAGGTATTAAATGGAGATGAAGGAATTACCCAAATTTGTGTAATCTGGTAAACCTTTTTTTTTTTTTTATAAAAAAGAAATGAATATGAACAAACTATAGTGCTGCCATCTATTGATATTTTTTCATGTTTCATACTATTTTATATTAATAGGGAGGAAGTGAAAAACTTATAGAGCTGCCATCTATTGTAAAAAATTTAAATTAAGTACGGATTTAAATCATGATTAAATTATACATTTTTTTACAAAAACAAGTTTTATTCATTATTAATTTAAAAAAAATAGCACATTTTTTTTGTTTGATTCTACATCATCTAATTAGAATATTCATTGAAAATAATCAGCATCTATAATGTTTTCATAAATTGCTTTAAATTATAATTTGAAAAAAAAAAAAAAATCCTTTCTCTTCCCTTCTTTTGCATTTTTTTTTTTTTTTTTTTTTGTGTGTGTGTGGAGGGCGGGGTGGGATAGAACTAAATATAGAATGTATGCATGTTTATATATACTACATATATCATATGCAGTATTAGAGCCCACTATTTATAAATTAAAATATATAGAAATAAATTAATATATAATTCAAAACTGTTTTATGCATAATTGCAATATTAAGGAGTGCTGAATCATCATGCATAACATAAATATAGTAACTCCGAATTCATACATAATCTAACTTCTACTCACACAGTCATCTTATTAAATACAGTTATTTTTAGGGTTTCGTTCATCTGACGAATTCTTATTCGTCTCACTTCTCTGTCTGTCTGTCCGTCACAGAGCCCGTTCTCAGAAATTACATATGTTGGAGACGTGAAATTTTGCATACTTATAGAGTTTGTAATTTTGGACTCGTATAGCTGAACACCTCACATAAAAGGACAAATCATAAAATTTTGAAAAAGTCTTATATTTAACACTCTGGGCTCTAACTTGTGTATTTTAAGCTTTTTTTAATAACCGAGCCCCTAATTAAGTTGAAGACTTGAAATTTTGGATTCTTATAGCTGAATACATCACATCAAACGACAAATCATAAAATTTTGAAAAAGTCTTATATTTATCCGTCTGGGCTCTAACTTGTGTGTTTTAAGATCTTTTTTTCTAACACAGCCTCTAATTATGTTGGAGATATGAAACTTTGCATACTTATAGCAGCAAAATTGCGATCACACGAAAAATCATAAATTTTCAAAAAGTCTTATATTATTTACCACTCCGGGGTATAACTTCTGTGTTTTTACAAAATTTTCTAACCTCCACTCTTTTCATCCGGGGTGCACTTTTCTAACTTTTGCCGAACTCCTTTGACCACTCTTTCATATCATGCACCATAGCCGTACACATTTTAATTCAAATTTTTACAGCCAGGGGTTGCCTACCTATCTCGGGTGCTATGGGCCCAAACCCCTCGTCTAATATATTTACGGATAGTTTGTAAAACGGAGTTTCGTTTGGATAGAGGTTTGTTTAGAAAGAGGTCGCCCCCTGGTTGTGAAATGTAGAACGAACAGATTTTGCAAAAGGATAAAGTGTTTTGAAAGGAATATTAAACGAAACCCTCTGTGTGATCTGTGGTCATACTTACCCACTTGTTATTTTATATTTTTTTACTTTTTTATGTTTATTTTATTATATATATATAATCTACCTATATATATATGTAATAAATCTAGCTTTTTTATCGCTAATTTTAAACGAAAATCTAAATAAAAGAATTTTTGCCCCACTGCATTCAGCAGCGTATGCAAATTATTATTTCACATCTTTAAAAATAATTAATTGTATTATCTCAAAAAAAAAAAAAAAAAAAAAAAAAAAAAAAAAAAAAAAAACGAAATTTGTCGATAGTACTTTTTACTGAACTCAAAATAAGGTGTGGAGTTAAAACGCCTTTCCACCTGCTGAAGAAAAAAAGGTATACAATTTAGTTTGTGACATTGATATGTTGTTTCTATGTTATTTTTCAAATGTTTTTCATAATTTTTTCGATAGTATTCAACTCCTCATAAAATTTGATCGTACTTAATATCATATATTGTTAGAAAATATATATTACTAGAAAGATAGCCCGCCAAAAATTGCGGAAAATGAGATATAAAGATGCATATATACAACACATGATCAAGAATAAAAGCAGTTTTCACGTTTGTTCCACAGTGATAGATAAGAACAACACATTTTAAAATGTGGAAATATGTTGCCAGAGAATATATTTCAAAATTTACTTCTTCGCCTTGGCAGTTTTCGCTATTTCGCGAAGGCCCTTATACTGGAAAAATACCGATAATTTAATTTCCGTATCCGGTTATGTAAAGCCCATTAAAATTGGACAGTTAGGAGCTCAAATAGCACAGCGCCGTCTGATGGCGTACTTTTATTAGCAGCATCGGGATAAAGATGTAAAGACGTACATTTTCGTATATTACACTTTAAATTTTGATCCATAGATTTTGAAAAAAATAATCTTCAATGCCCGGAGTTTGAATTAAATAGCAGTGAGCTCGATCATGAAAGATGGGATCATTTTCAATGGGAATTTCGCCAAATTAGCCAGGTATCGCCAAGTTGGCTTCATATATGGCAACTTACTTTTGTCGGCAAATTTGGCGAAATACAGCCAAATTTGTCGGTATTTCGCCAAGTTGGTAAAAATTTGGCGCTTTTATAGTAACCCTGTATTAGTACTTTTCAACAATTACTCATTGTTGAAGCTGATACCAATTTCTCCATAGGAAGCCTAATTTGGCCGCGATTAATGAGGTGGTGCAACCGGAATTGTGAGGGACACACAGAAACTTGGATTTTATGTGAATGGATATAAACAAATGCTCTTTATAACTGCCATTTTATTCCGATTTACACTTGTCACTCTCTTTATAAACCTATTTAAAATATCATTTAATTATTTTAAATACTTATGGTTAATAAAGAGTTCAAAAAATCTTTGTGATTTTAAAGAAAATGAAAAACATTTTGGCTGGAGATTTGTAACTGTAAACAAAGAATAACAAATTATAGACGTTAGCCTTATTTCAATAAGTAAAATTAATGTTTTGGTTTCTATTATGTAAGATTGATTTTTGAAATAACGGAACGGAAATTCTTGTTTTATACTTCAGACCTTTCATTTAGTTAATACACAATATTCAATTTTTGTTACTTTTAATTATAAGAATTCTTATTCCAACATATATGAGATGTTTGTATATGTTTTCCCAAAAGTTGGTATTCATGAAAATGTTCCATCGTACACTGCGTTTGCAGCCTTGCCAACACATAAGAGTCAGAAACGTTAAGCTGGGTATCGTCCAAGTAACTCAGTGATACAAAATTGGCACGTAATGTCAACGATCCTGATTCAAAAGCAGGATTGAACAGTTTTTTACTATATTAGTTTCATAGTTCTTAGTCAAGTTGAAAACAAAATTCAGCAATTAAATTTCAAGCATGGAAATTTTAAAGGAAAATACTTTCTAGAAAATAACTATGGATATAGAGACAAAGTCCATTAACGACAAGGAAATGCTTCTCAATTTTTATTAAGACAACATTTCGGAACATTAGGAAAAATTTCTTGAATATGAAAAACAATTTCAAGGTTTAAGTATTGAATTAATATTTCGAATTTTAATATTTTTTTATCGAAAATATTGAATTTTCATTACTTTGGATTCTAACAACGCCGGATGCCAGTTGCGGCGTGGCAACTAAATTTTTTGCTGTGGCGACTAATTTTCAGTTTCTTAGTCGACATAGATCAGTTTCCAGTGTTCCCATTCCCCTTCGCAGAATTTTAATTTTTTTTTTTTTTTTTTTTTTTCAAATTGAAAAGGACCTGCTCTTTTTACTGGCCGATATCAAGTATGACCTTGATAAAAAATCAGGGAATTTTCGCGATCTCAGTTACCGTCGTGAACGCTGTCCCAGTGATGTACTGCTATTTTGCCGATCATTATGTTCGAATATAATTCTGCGCATATCCGTTCCAGTACAAAGCTTAGCAGCTGCGACGCACGGCACATGAGCACTCTAATGATGAAAATTCTCATTTGGACACCAGCGAAAGCAATCATTTCTTCAAAGGTGTCGTACGAAATCCAGAGTTGAAATAAATGCTCCTTTATTTTAGTTCGGCTGACGAGACAGTTCAAAGTTTCCGAAGCGCTGGAGATTATTTAAGGGCTTTGGATCATGGAGTCGCGAGGATTCCGAACTATGAAGAAAAAAGAACAAAAAGGAAAAGAAACTCGCAAGAAAAATACTTAACGCGAGGTATATTCTTGCTCTGTAAAAGTTTTCTGCAAGTGCAAGATTTTTATAGTGCAAAATATTCTTACAGATTCCTAGTTTTTTTAATATGTATGATGATTATATGACAAAATCAAAATAAGAAATAAAGTTTTCGTAATATTTCCCATTATCATAACTGCTTAGCTGATGCATGTTTTGTTATTTAATTGTATCTTGTTCAAATTTATCTTCTGATTTTTCCAGCTTTATATTATACTTTTTTCTAACATCAAAGTTTCAAGAATTTTAGGATTAAATTAAATATACATATTTGTTGTAATTAGTCTGTGTTTTGTTGTATATGTGTTTATTAATTAAGATATTTTTTATTTTAAATTTTGTGTTTTTTTTTTTTTTTTTTTTTTTTTTTTTTTTTTTTTTTTTTTTTTGTTATCTACCCTATATATATAAAATCCTAAAGAATCGAATTGAAACGAATTTATGTAACGATTCTATGAAACGAATGATTAAACAACTGATTACGTTTCACGGCGATTTCTCCTAAAATATGGAATACTTAGCGATGAAATTAACACCAAAAATCCATATTGATCCACAGATCTCAAAAATGGTATTAGAATTTTAAAATTAGAATTAGTTTTCGAAATATTATTTTTTTTCTAATTTTATATACTTTTTTCTAATGATGGCAACTCAAATTTTAATCATAACAGATTTTTTTTTTCATATTTTAGAAAAGGTTATTTTAAATTAATTTGGCGACGAGTCTGGCCTCCCTTAAATGTATGCTAAGAAATGCATCATGTTACTTTTATTCAGAATTCAATTTGTATTTCATTATCATTTTATTTAATACAAACTTTCATTTAAAATTGAAACCTTTAAAATAAATCTGCTTGACTTCATTCTTTTTTTTAAACGAAGCGAAAAGAAAAATATTAGACACAGATGTCATATACGCAACGGGGTACCTAATTAGAGCCAAAATGGCGTTATTTTGCCTAACATGGTAACCCGGCTATTGTTGTTTATTTATTAATAAATGTTTATTTGAATTTATTTTCTTTTTATTTACAAAAAAATGTTATAAATTGTTTTGTTCTATAGTTATTAATTAATTTTTTTTTTATTTATTGTTATTTCATTTTAAAAATAACAGAAAATAATTTAAAACTACATATGTAACAGGTATTTGAAAACGAGGTTTTCGATAAATTGTCGTAAAAAATAAATCACGCCAAACCCGGTGCGTATGTGCCAATGCAAGAAATCATGAGATTTAATTTCCACTTCAAAGCAACGTTTTAATGCTATTACGTTTCCCGTCGACCAATTTCGCCAAATTATATAAATAGCCAAATTATACAAAAAGACATTTTTTTTTAATAACAAAAGAACAAATAAATTAGTATAACATAAATAAAAATACAAATAAAACGTTTAAATAAAAATCACTTGATGACGTGAACATGTGTAACTTCCTTAAAGTCAAGTGAATGTGACATTTACGATCAACCATTATTGGCATTTAATCTTATAGTTAAGCGACAGATTTTTGGTCGATGGGATAACCAAGTAGCACCGTTTTAATTTACCACTCGAAAAATAAAAAAAATGCTAACTGGCGAGTTAAAAAAAAAAGCTATTGGCGAGATTTTCACCCGGGTAACATAAAAGTGCAGGAATTCTTTGTGATCATGACAACTTTTATGTAGTTTTATTCGAAAAAATAATTTTGATTCTTTAATCAAAGTGGAAACACTTCTTATGAAAAGCGAAGGAATCAGCCAGTTGTTTATGGCAATTACATGACTTGGACTATTATAATATAAGTGAAATAATGGGGATAGAATAATATTTGGCAAATTATCACACCTGTGGCTGGCTAACTTTAAAATACCAAAATGGCCGCCTGGAATGTAAAAAGCGAAGGGATCCGTCTGGAGCTGTTGATGATAATCACATGACTTAGGCTATTATTATAGAGATTGTTTTCAATTTTAAAAACAGCGCAAAGAATAATATTTCCTAACGATTATAAATTTATTTTCACGTGACTATTAAAAACAGAAAAAAAAAAAAACTTCAAAATTACTATTAAATGAGTACGTGTTAAAGGCAGGAAAATATTGAAAATTATGTCCTGAAAATTGTATTTACACGTGAATATTAAAAGGGAAAGGGAACTTTAAAATAATAAATACATTAATATGCGTTTAACCCTTTCACGGACAAGGCACTTCTATTCGTAAAATCTTGAAAGTAGTGAATGGCACCAGAATTTACAAATAAAATTCGAAATACAAAATGATTTTGTTCACTTACTTGATCACCCGACCGGAGCACCAACCAAAGAATGGCATAGGATGTAACGTTCCGGTGGAAAATCCCCACAACAATTACCGATGCCGGACATCGGAAAGCACCCAAAATAACAAGGAAAAAGGCACATATTCTGACGAACTTACATAGTAAATCGTAAAATTACAAAATAATTGATGTTGCTTTCATCATAATAATAAAAATAAAAAACAATAGTGAAGTGACTTAAATGTTTAACAAAAGTTAAGACTATAAATCTTTGTTCAAGATTATGAAGTGTAAATGTTCATTAATGTTCACTGTTCACTAATGTTCAAATGAGTTCAGTGTTCGAAAGAAAAATGTTCATAAAAGTTTTATATAAGAAAAACTAACTTGAAGAAAGATCACCATAATGTTCAGACCTCAAGAGAAAATCACCGCCAACAAAAATGTCAGACAAAGGACAGTTACTATAAAAGGCACAATGATGAGCCTTTGATGTAGTGTCAGAAAACCACGTAATGTCCGTAGCGAACCACTGATGAGTATTAACAGTATGATAGAAGTAAATAGTTACAAGTGTAAAAATTATCAAAATTTATACCTAATAAATGAGTATTCCCTATTAAGTGCGCTGTACATAGCACACAGTTTTCTATAGTTTGAACGGGTGATGTGAACGTTTCGAATGTTCCATCTCAGTGTACAATTCCTGTTGAATTTAAATGTACAAGGCATTAACGGACAATGTCCAAACAAATAATGTTGTATACTTCCTACATCACCACAGTTACACCTGTTATTTGGGCGTTTTCCTATTTTAAACAGATACTGTGGAAATGCTCCATGTGAAGAAAGAAAATAACCTATCTCCTGGGATTCACATAGAAATAAATCGTTAACCCTGTTTAATATCGCATAAGTATCTCTTCCCTTCTCCGAATTTTCCCAAGAAACCTGCCATTGATCATGTAGAAGTGTTTTAAAATGACGCTTTAAAATAGAAGTTGGTGCAGGAATGCGTAGAACTTTATCATACAGATCATTTATAATAACTGATTTTGCCAACATGTCTGCTCTTTCATTTCCTGATATTCCAACATGCGATTTTATCCAGCCAATATATATGACTTTATTATGTAACAGGCGCAAAGAGTTGAAGATATTAAAAAGCTGACCGTTAGATGGAAATAAGCGCTGAAGAGCGTAAATTGATGACAAACTGTCAGTATAAAGATGAAATGAATCATGTGGAGAGTCGATGCACCAACTGATAGCCTCGTCTATCGCAGCCAATTCTGCTTGAAAAACAGAGTTATAGTCATGTAATTTTAATCTCATGTCTAGCATAAAAGAATCCCTATACTAAACCGTAAATGCAGCTCCTACATTGTTCATCATTCGAGAACCATCAGTATACAATATCGGATGATTCACCACTGGTACTGTATCAACCACTGGCTTAACAAATTTTATATTTAAGTTTTCAAAGAAGTAAGGATAATTATATGTCCCCAGTTTATTCATAAAATCTTCACCTTTAAAACACATATTGTCAATCAAGACTGTACCATTTCCATAAATGATATTATAACGCTTAGAAGACAAATTCAGTTCTATGTCAAGTGGTGGAGCACCCACCAAAACACACAATGCGTCATTAGAAATCGTACGATATGCCTTTAAGACAGATAGCAGACATAGACGTTGACATGAGAGTAATCTTGTTATTCCATGTTGATTTAAGTCAGGCATCCAGATCTCATGCCCATATGAAATACGTTTCTTCAAGACGGTATTGTACCATATTTTAAGATAAATAGAAGGAAGACCTATATCACGGATTCTGGTTTGGCGCATTTTACACGTGAAATCGTTAAGCCTAGTTCTAATCATATCTAGGTGATCCATCCAGCGAAAATTGCTGTCAAGTAGAAATCCCAAAAAAAGAATATTGTCCTTTACACTGATACTTTTGCCATTATGTTTAAAAATTGGTCTTCTTTTACTAAGAGTGTGGCTCCCAAACAGCATTGCGGCTGACTTCTCTGCACTAATTTGCAAATGATGTATAGAACAGATATCCGAAAAGTGATGAACACTAGTATTCATTTTATGTTCTAGCGCAGAGCGCGTATCTGCGCCCTCTATAATAACGCTATCATCAGCATAAGAAATAATCAGTAATCCTCTCTGCTTGCAACTCTTTAAAATCCTGTCAGCAACTAGTGTCCAGATAAACGGCCCAAGACATGACCCTTGCGGGCAGCCACGGAATACATGAAACCATGTTAATCCATGCGTATATTTAAAACAAATAAGCCTATGACTCATGTAATTTTTAAGTGTAGACTTCATGTAATCAAAAATAGGTAAGATATTTATGATATCGGCTACAATACGCCAATCCAAAACGTCGAAGGCACCACTGATATCAAAAGAAATCATTGCACAGTATTTATATACTGATAGTGTTTCTCCAATGATATTCTTTAACGCAGAAAGTGCTGTCAAGGTGCTCCGTCCCTCACGAAAGCCATGTTGTCCATCATCAAGATAATTAGAAGACTCCAGCATTGTAATAACTCGAAGTTTTAAAAGTCTTTCATATAACTTACCCATCATAGGGAGAAGAGTAATAGGTCGATACGAATTAATTTTTTCAGCTGTCCTATTACGTTTTCGAAAAAAGATGATCATTCCTCGTTTCCAACATTTTGGGAAGTGACCAAGTAAAAGACAAGTATTAAACAGCGTCAACATAAGAGTTGTAAATCTGTTACACAATTTTTTAATAATTATTCCATCAATATCGTCCGGTCCTGGAGCTTTATTTATGTCCTGAAGGCGCAGTACATGAAAGAGTTCTTTTTCTTTAAATGGAATAAAATCAGGTGATGAGGAATAATTGAATGAGTTAATGTACTCATAAGGGACATAAGGTCGATAATCCACGTCAAAATGACCAGACATAAGGCTATGTGCTACGCTATCATATGTGTCAAACACAGAAGATTCTTCTAATGTAGTAAAGATCATGTCGTTATGTTTCAGGGTTTTACCTGAGACATGTCTGTATAGAGACCCATAGGCTTTATCAGTGCGTTCACAGAATGACAGCCAACCCTGTCGTTTTGCACGACGTAAATTACTTTTGTATTGTCTTCTAGCAGTAAGATATTTATCCTTGTAATCTTCTCTATTCAAATTCTTCCTATAACGCTTATACAAGGCGTTAACTTTGTTTCTTTCAACCCTAAGAATTTCTGTATACCAGTTTGCCGTAGGTTTATATGATAATGAACCTCTTTTAAAACTAGCACTCATAATCTCATGCAAAAGGTCATAAAAATTAGCCGTCCAATCTTCTAGTGCATCAGGACTAAAAACTCTACGTAAAGTGTTCATCAACTGAGCAAGATACTCCAAGAGTCTTTTGTTGAAACTATATAAACTCTTGTTTTTTGTTTTATATCTTGTATAAGTCTTAAATGAGGGATCAAGAACAAGGTGAAACCTGATGTAGCGATGATCACTGTATGAAAAGACACTATCATCTACAGACCAACCATCCAAAACCTGTACAATTTCCTTATCGCCCAGCGTAAGATCTGGACGGCCCTTTCGGTCGTCTTGGACGTAACTATGAGGTGCCTCTGGGTCATTTAGAATAAATAGGCTGTGAGACATTAGTAACTCCAAAAGAGGCTCAGCCCTATCACTGTCGCAAGTTTATCCCATCATCTTAAGCGGGACGTTGAAGTCTCCTCCAATCACATGCCTGGAAAAATCTGGATAAAAGTCAGTCCATGGGTCCATGTCATCTTGAAAATTTCCAGAAGGTGGTGAGTACACTGAACCAATAATAATGAAACCTTTTGCTGTTTGCAAGTTTACAAAAATACTATTCCTCGACTCAAAACTTTTCACACATGCATGTCCTGGCAAAGTTGAAATAATAGCTGCAGTACCACCAAAAGAAATAAAGTAAACCCAGTCAGGAGGAAGACCAACAAAACGACCGTTAACCAAATATGGATCTTGTCAAAGTACAAAATGTACGTTGAAAGAAAATACGTATTTAATAAGAGCATCAGTGGCGTCCGCACAGTGATGAAGATTTATCTGGACAAAATTTAATCCGTAATCATCAGCCGAAGAGCCCGAGACAACTATCACAATCGTTTGGCTAAAAGTCCATCCCTGTAAGCCTTAAAAGACGGACAGTTCGGGCTATCGGCACGATGGGAATGATCAATTTCATCATCCTGAAAGAAGCAATTACTGCAAGTAACTGTGTCCACGGTGCAATCCTTTATGTTGTGCTTCCTTGCACATTTTACACATTTTAGATCCCCAGCACATCTATTTGCAACAAGACCAAAAGCTTGACATTTATAGCATCGCACGATTGGTATATACTCAACCATGCGGTACCTCTCCATGTCTATACAAATCCTACGACGTGCCAAAAGATAATCAAAACATTCCTTATCCATATCCAATAGCCAGTTATGTCTGCCCGCTCTAGTCACAATCCTCCTAACAACATCAAAAATATCTCCAGGAGCCTCAATAGTCCTATCTGAATTTTTTGCATCCACACTCAATCCCTCCAAAGCACATCTGACCGATCTCACAACCTCCTTTTCATCAACAACAGAATCAACACCCACAATCAATAATCTTTCTCTTTTCCTACGCGGAGTCTCCACCTTTATTTTGTCCTTGATTTCCGATTCAACAAGCAAATTCTTCAATTTTTCGCTATCACTCTTTGACTTAACCTTTAAAATCAATTGTTCAGCCTTTGTAACCACAACATCTCCCGGAGTCGGGATATCTGTAATTCCTCGCCACATATTCTTTACTTCTTTTTTAACATTGTCTATGGAATCATCTCCAGAGGACGTAATGATGACTGAGTAGTCAGAGTCTTGCCCGTGCCTAGTTTTAACAACGTCAGCTTTGTTATGAGAGTCATCCAAAACCTCCCTAACAGTAGAGAAACGCTGGGCAAGGGCCTCATAGACCTTGTTGTCAGTGACAATTGTTTTTATCTTCACCTCATTGGCAACACAGTCTCTGTGAGCCTTAACCAATCTTTCAGAAATGTAGTCGAAACAATGTCTGACAGTTGTCATAATATTTTCAGTCACTTTCCCACCTTTGTTCCGCTGATTCTCCAAAGTCTCATAAAGAAATGATTGAACTTTTCTAATAGAGGTTGGAAACTCCAATTCCTCTATTTCCTCCAGTAAATTCTCCAGCTTCCCCATTACCAATGAACAATTACAAAGACAAAACTACCACAGAATGACGTAGAAGGACAAGCAGCCGGTCACAAACGGAACAAACTCTCAGTGTATATATATATAGCCACCCAGCTGGATCGACAAATAGACAAATGAACCAAAGTGAAGCAAAACTACTAAAACTGGAAAAAAAAACCCAAATTGCCAACCGCCAAATACACAGAATATGTGATAAAAATAACCAAATAATCTACAAATCTTAAAGCGTACCCTAGAAACCACACACAAACTAAACCAAGTCCAGATTAAATTAACAAAATAAATGTAAAGCATTTAGACAAGACTAGCTCCATAATACAAAATCCCCACTACACTGCAGAACTCAAAGCGTAACCCAGCAACAATATATAATCTAAAACAAGTACAGATTAAAGTTAAAGCATTTAGACAAGGCTCACTCCATATACCAAATCTCCAACACACTACACAACTTAATGCGTAACCCAGCAACAAATAAAATCTATATCAAGTACAGATTAAAATAACAAAGTTAATTGAAAGTATTTAAACAAGGCTAACTCCATAATACAAAATCTCCAACACACTACAAAATGTTAGTCCGACAGTAGCATGACACAGCTCAACTCTACAATGAGGCAAGATGGCGATCAAAACAAACGCAGCGAGAAACGCCCACCGGACACAAAAAGCCAAAATAAACCGCTAATTAATCAGGAACTAATAAAGAAAATACAACAGACTGAAGCTAATTGAAAGCCGAAGGTAATAAACTTTGAAAATAATTAAAAATAAACGTAAATAACAGAAGTATAAATGAAATAGCAAACTAACTGATGCCGCGAGCACTAAATTAGGCCTCGGCAATGAACAAAAATTTACAAAGTGATAAGAAATAAGTTTAAAGTAGGCAAATTACAGAAAAATCATATAGAAATGAACAATATTTGATAGGAAATAAACATGCAAAGGGAAATTTTCATCCCAATATTCTGATGCTAATGTGGCATTTAAGAATTAAAATTAAGTGGTCCAAAAATGAACCACCGCCCTTGAAGGGGTTAAAGCAGCAAATTTTAGTAATTGTATTATGTCAATCGTTTTATAACGCTGTTAAAAAATGCCGAGAGACAAAGACTCTGTTTACTTAATTCATTTTACTTTAGCTTCTTTTCAAATGTTTAACTGATCTTCTTTAACCAACCATTGGGTGTCTTAACAGCAACTGATTCTACCTTTAATTTTTGAAATCAAAGGGAATTGAATGGAAGCCCGTTTACAGGGAGCTCGCTACAGGTTTTTTCAGCATAATTCAATCTTTTCTAATCTTTTTAAAACCGACCAGATTAGCGTGATTTTAGATTCTACAGTGTCTGAACGGGAGTTAGCGAGCGTAGCTTGCAGGGGGCAGAGACCTCTAGTTTTTTCCATATAAACACTATTGTTATATGCGTTTGTTTCACAATGTGGCCACTAGATTTTAGTTAGGAGCAAAAGTGGCGACTGGATTATTGGGGATTAGGAGCGAAAGTGGCGACTGGATTTTTGGGGATTAGGAGTCACTGGCTCCTTAAAATGTTTGGGAATCTGCACCTATAATATATATATATATATATATATATGTGTGTGTGTGAGTGTGAATAATGAGTTATAATATGGTATTTATATATTAGGATTTGTTGGGATATGGCAGTTGGTATATTATGGAAGAATTAACTTATAATACCATAATCTTACGACATTTTGTTCATAGTAATTTCAAGTTAATATCATAGATGGCAGCACTAAAATTTAAATTGGTTTCTGTCTGATGCTTCGAATAATAATATCGATTTTTAACACATTGTGGAGCTTAATGTTGGCTATTTGCGATTTTGTAAACTTATAGTTTCTGTATTTTTTACTTTAGTTAAGAAATTAAAAAAAAAAAATAAAAGTGTTCATGGGTAATTTGCTTATTATGTAATTATTATCTATTTATATTATTTTAATTGCATTTATCACGATACTTCAAAATAGATTAACTGTATACATTAGGTTTTTAAATCTATGTTAACATAACTGTAAAAATAACCTTAACTTATCGAGCTTTTGAATACCAAGTGCTGATGTGTATTTGGATAAAACAACTGGGATTTTACTAGGTATTTTTTGTAGTATTACTATTTTTCCTTGCTATAAATTAAATATTTAAAAGGCTGTATTGCTTTTTCCATTTCATAGCATTTAATTCTATTCTGTTTTCATCTTGAAACTATTCTCTTGGTTTTATTGGTCGTTAGAGTACAGGAAAAAAATTTCGGCTTTTAGCTTTTTTCTCACAGAAAACGACTAATTTTGCTTATATAATTGAATTCTGTACTCTTGATAACGTAATTCAACATATAAGCTTTTCAAGTATTTTTATCGAAATCCATATTCTTCTATTTTTCATCATTATTAATTCTTGTTATATAGTACAAGGGACAGCTTGCTTTGCATTGCAGCTTGTTTATTATGTTTTTGGTATCCATTCAGTGTGTTTAGGGACACTGTATTGTTGTAAATTCATTCATACTATCACAATTATTGATGGTGGTCAGTAATGTTTAATTAATGGTTATATATATATATATATATATATATATATATATATATATATATATATATATATATATAGTGCACTTAAAAGTTTTTTTTCTGCTTTCTAAATTGTGTACTTAGACAGACATCCATATTTAATATAGATTCCCTATTAGAATCTGAAATGCTTGAATTGAGAAATTTAATTTATTGATAGGTTTCACTCTCATTTCAACTTTTGCTTCAAATGTAACAACCCCCATTAACGATTTGGATTTGGAAATGGCTCTAAATATTTAGTTATAGAGACAGTTTGGCACATTTAATGGATCTATCCGAATATGGAAAATAATCCTGTGGAAAACCTTTTGATTTCATCTTCTGAGTTTAATATATTTTCACAAATAATTTATTTTTCATTTTTCTTTACTATTAAAAATCTAGTATTTTTGTTTTATTATTATTATTATTATTATTCATAAAAATTTTGATTTGTTTACTAACTTCAGTATTAGTCTGATGAAATGCGGGCAGAAAAAAAAAAGGTTGTAGGTTGAGATGAGGGAGCGGAAATGAGGTGATGAACGAAAGGCGAAATTGAAATTTAATTTTCTTAAGTTCTCTGCAAACTATTCTTCTAAGACAATACAAATTTCTTTTGAAGTTATAACAAAAGAAATATAATTCATATTGAGATTTATTTTTATATTTATTTGTGTATCTATTGTTGCTCTTGTTTTCTTTACACATAACAGAGATAACTCTTTTAAAAAAAGTTTAAAGGCGAATGGACGGATATCAGAATATCCTTCCGAACTGTGCAGGGAGGAAAAGGTAGCTTTGCACAGTTAGAAAAAGAATGCAAAATAAGTTTACTGAAAGAAGTCCACAAAATCTGAACGTATTTAGAATTTCTCATTATGCATAAAAAGTGCAATCTGAATTGTGGATAAAAAGTGCATATTGAATCGTGCTTTAAAAAGTGTAAAAAAATGCTTATGGCGCCATCTTTAGAGTATTTTGGAAGCACCTATATTTATTAGCAGAGGGAGAATTATGTCGGATTTTGTTCTTCCAAGGAGGACATAACTCACTACTGGGGTTTGGGAAACTAACGTTCTACCTACCTTGCTTCAGGAGACGTGTATATAAACGATTTTAAATGCGGATAATGGATGATGAAACTGATTCTGCTGTCAGTTGATATTTTTAAGTTAGAGGGAAAATTTATCTATGCTGTTATAATTCCTTCGAATTTCAATTAATAACTTCAATTTGTAATTAACGTTTTTCTATAGTTAATGAATAATTAGTATATGGCTTACATTTCTTTGCTTAATGAATGGTTTGAATATGGTCTGAATTATTTATTGCAGATAAATAAACAATTTTCAAGTGCATTTTGGATAAAATAAATTTCAGGTAAATTCAATTTCAAGTGGGATTTAAGATTTTAGAACTTTAATGTTTATTGGAGAGAGGTAGAATTCAATTGTTATGAACATCTTTCTGAACCCTATCACTATGTCCTGGGGTCCACGCGGACCCCAAGCACTTTCAACAAGTTGTCAAAAAATATCTATCCCTCACTGAGTAGTTTCAGCCGGTGACATCTCATATCATAATGTTTCTAACACACGGTAAAAATTAAACTGTACAAATATCAGTGGTACTTGATATATTTTTTATTTGAAAAATAGATAGCATATTTCTATGTCCTGGGTCTGCGTGGCCTATGGTCTTGTGGTTTAATATGATCGTCAGTGCAGCTGTTGCTGGGTTCATTATTTGGATTTCAAAGTACTCAGACTGGGAATTTGGAAAGCGCCATCAAAGACGCTTATACCTGAAAGATCTCGGAAGAGAATTAGTAAATGATCAAATTCAGAGAAGACTGCAGAATTTTCAAATGCTGCAACCTGTAGTTCGCCTTTCACTCAAATCATTAGGGATCGAAATTCCAAAACTACATACTGAAACTACGGGATTTGGAATTCAAGAACCTAATAAAAAGGCTAGGTGCCAGCTATGTCCACGTTCTATGGATAGAAAAGTGAAGACCCGCTGTTCTAGTTGCCATATCCCTTGTTGCCCGGAACACCAGAAGACAGTTTGTGAGGTATGCTCAGCCAATATTTAGAATATGTTAAAATTAATGTAAATTTAATATTTTTGGGTATAAAAAATAAAGTTTATTATGAAAAGATCAGAATAAGCGTTAATTTTTTTAAATTTAACTAAATAAATGAAAAAAGTACTTTATAAGATATTTAAACCATATTAAACATGTGTAGTATAGTATGGTGTCCGTGAGGACCCCAGGTCACAACAGGGCATGTTTTAATAGGACATAGTGATAGGGTTAAGTGAAAAAGTGCTCATTGAATTTTGAAATTTGACTGACAAAATTTTCTTTTTGGCAGAAATTGAAAAAAAAAAACAGTAATAGACATGGGCAGAAAAGAATTTTACGATGAGAGGGGCGCGCGATTTTTCTCCAAAATCATTTATGGAAAATAATTTTCAATTTTTTTTAGGGTTATGTGTTAAAATTTTATGTAAAACGGATGGGCGAATGCGGTGTTGAATTTACGTTGTAGTAATCCGAAAAGAAAATCTACCGCCACTGTATTTTGAAATTTAAAAATCTAATTTTTTTCTCTGATTTTAATAAACACAGTAAATTTAATCTTTTCGACTAACTTAAAAGAATAAAATACTAAGAGAAAGTGTAACTATGAAATTTCTTCCATTTCAGGGCGGGGGGGGGGGTCCTTTAAATCCACCATGGAAATAAACTGTAATTTTTTTTTTTAAGTTTATGTGTTAAAAAATTATTTTTTAGCGAGTTTAAGTGTTAGTTTTTAATTCACGTGGCAGTGGCAAAGTCCTTCTCTCCAACCCCCCCCCCACCTCCTTCCAGCTTTTGCAATTTAATAAACAAACTTTTATTTTTCTCCAATTTTTAAAGACATAGTCAATTTATATTTTTCAAGTAAGTTAAAATTATTTAACACTAAGAGGAAGATAAGTTAAAAATTTTCCGTAGAAAGGCGAAAGGGGTACTCTTCTAAATCCACTCTGGAAATTAATTTTTAGTTCTGTTTCTTTTGATGTTCATGTGTTAAAAAGTAATTTCAAATGGGTGGTTTAAGACAGTCTTGAATTCATCCCTAACACACGGTAACACCCCTCCTCGCAGATTTTAAATTTTAATGAAAGAAATTTCCCTCTTCTCCGCTTTTTAAAGACATACTGCATTTTTTTCGTGTAATTTAAATTATTTAAATACTAAGAAAAAGAAGAATGAAAGAAATTCCCTTAAAGGTGTAGGTGGGCTCTCCCCCTAGAAGCCTCCTATAAAAAGTTTAAATCCTCACAGAATTTAACCCACACTCCCTCACATAGAAAATAATTTTAAAAAGTAGAAGTCATTTTTTACATCTTGCAAAATTGAAATATACAGTAAAACCCCCATAACGGAAGCTCCTGAATAGCAGACACCTCTATTTAGTGAACGCCTCTATTATTCTATTCTCAACATCTATATATTTGTATATTTAATGTCTCTGTATAGTGAAGAGATATTCAGAGGTATTACTGAATACCGTTTTTGTTCATAAAAATGCACAATTTTTGTGAAGATAGAATATGCATTTATTTTATTCAAAAATATGTGCACATATTTTGCAAACATCGAATATGCATTAATTTATGGAAAAAAGAGTGCACAGTTTCTGAAAACCTAAAATATGCAATTATTTGCATGCATAAAAAATACAGGTAATTTGCACAAAAGGGTATACTTTTTAAATTATTCAAAACTATTCACTTTTTATGAACAATATGTGTACAAATCAATATTTTTTGAAAAAAAAATACAAACATTTTTGAACTGGGTTATATTCATTGTTTTAAATATCCAGTAATAAATCCGAAGGAAAAAAATGTTCCGGTATCCATGTGCCAAGGTCAAACATTTAAGAAAAAAAATCTTTTTTCAAATTCTAAAAAAAAAAAAAAAAAAAAAAAAAAAAAAAATAATAATGTATTTTTTTTTAATGGCACATGTTTTGAAACAAGTCACATCCAAATCTGAATTCTTACATACGGGAGTTAGAGCATGACAAAATTCAGGTATATATATATATGTACCGGGTGTCCCAAAAAGGACTGACTGATTTTAAAATTCAATAATTTGCAAACGGTGACAGATATTAAAAAAATTCTTGCAGGAGGGTTATGCATAAGGTCAAAAGTTTTATTACAGTGATTTTCAATTTTAGTTCGATTTACAAACAATAGATGGCGCTGTAAGCAATAGTCGCTGAATTCAGGCTCGATTTTTGGTACTTCGTGGCCCGGATAATACATTTCCATCTCCTTTTTCTGCATGGAACAAGATAAAGGACCAAAAATCGAGCCTGTATTTAGCGACTATTGCTTACAGCGCCATCTATTGTTTGTAAATCGAACTAAAATTGAAAATCACTGTAATAAAACTTTTGACCTTATGCATAACCCTCCTGCAAGAATTTTTTAAATATCTGTCACCGTTTGCAAGTTATTGAATTTTAAAATCAGTCAGTCCTTTTTGGGACACCCGGTATATGTATTTACCTAAATACTGAATCTAGACTTTAAAGTTTTTGAATAAACTAATTTTTCAAGATTAATTTTGTCATCAGAACTTTTGTTACTATTTGTTCTTTAGAAATGACCAAGCTTTCCCTATTTCTTCAAAACGTAAATAAATAAATATAACAAGAAGTAATAGTTCAAATTATTTACCGGCCGGTTACGTAATCCACAATCCAACTTTAATCAAATTTCGTAATTTAAAATCTTTCGGGTACCCTTTAATGAAAAATTTTTGCAAAAATTAAATTGATTTAGGTATAAAATATGTAATATTAGATTCTGAAATATCAGATTAAATATCTTTTTTCTTAAAGAGATAATTTTTGATAGACATAATGGATTTAATATAAAGTCTCTATGAGAATCTGAAATGCATGGAATGAGAAATGTGATTTATTGATAGATGCCAATGTCACTTTCAGATTTCCTCGAAACATAATAGGTTCCATTAACGAAATAAATGGGTCTCTAAAAATTTAGTTATTGAGAATGTGTGAGACATCAAGAGCGTGTCATTTGCTAAATTAAAATAATTTCTAGGGAAACTAATGCAGATATAGATAAAATAAGATTATACTTATTTTTTTTTATTTAACAGTAACGCACAATAAATATGAAAATTTTTGAAAATGTATTTACTAATCGTTCAAATAAATCTAATTTAAAGAAAGATAATAAAAATTGCAAATATTTAAGTGCTATTTTACATATTTTAAAGAAGTAGTTTCAATGACTTGTGGATTTTCTTTGTGATATTTAAAAAAATAGAGTTACTAAATGCATAAAGAAAAATGCTTTCTAAAGGTAATAAGTATATTAATACTGCTATTCCGCAATTTTTCAGTCATGTCATAGTAAGGCTTTGGATCCCGCAGTCAGATCACGCAGAATTCGGATCTTGCCAAATGAGATTTATTTGAAGTAACGAAAAATTAAGGATTTTTTTA
This sequence comes from Maratus speciosus, assembly GCA_963932465.1. Taxonomy (NCBI): domain Eukaryota; kingdom Metazoa; phylum Arthropoda; class Arachnida; order Araneae; family Salticidae; genus Maratus; species Maratus speciosus. The sequence goes on from CAWVRF010000773.1 coordinate 230,348, forward strand.
GAGTTGCGATATAACTACTATCTTTCACACAAATAAGCAATAATACTGAATATTTTATTTAGTTCAGAAAAGGTTCGTACACATCAGGGGATTCAGGGGATTTTAGGTGTTTTCGTACCAGTAATTTCGTAAAGTGTGATCGCTATATCTGAATATCAAAGTTTTTCCCCCTTAAATAAGGCAAATATTTCGTTACGAAAACTCTGGAAAAAGGTGTTTGAAAGTCCTTGAAGCGTACGAATCCTGTTATTAGTCTGGACTTATTAACGTTTTTTAAAAGTATATTCTATTAGAGTAATGCATGTGCGTAACTTTATATCAATGTATAGCTCAATAGATCTTCAATTGTGCACATTTTGTTATTGATCGAAAGGTTTTTAAAGTCTTAAAAGTTGCCAGCTACGAACATTGACTTTAAAAATGTGTTTGATGTGACGTTTTAAAATTCCTTTTTGCCGTACAAAATTGACAAGAACATATTTTTTACAGAATATTGTAATGCTTATATAATCCAGAAATGTGCATAAACATATGTCAAATAAATAAACCATACATACAATTCATTAAAAAAAGTAAATCAATGTTCATATTTTAATAACTTCATTCATATACTTTGAGATTATCTGTGGGAGAGCTTCTACATTTAGAATTGTGGGCGCAGCTGTTTATTTTATAGTGGAAATGTGTGATATGCTACATTATGTCCATTTAAGCATTGAATTAATTGCTGCTTTTCATTGCAAAATAAAACAAAACAGCTCTTTTTTAGTTAACTGGTGCTTTAATTTAGTTATGTCGAAGAAAATTTTAGCAAAATTTCAACAGTTTTGATATTACACACCAGCTTGATTCGCAAAAGAAAATATATATATATATATATATATATTTGCAAGACTCGCAGTGTTTCTAAAATTTTCACACTTTCCTACCACAATTTAAAAATAAAAATACACTGTAAAAAAAAAAAAAAAAATACGACCAGTTTTCCTGTAGGAATCGGAAAAATAGTTGCCCTTATCGTACCGGAAAAATTTCAGACCCAGCTCGGAATAAAATCCGTAAAATCGGAATGAAATCAGTAAAATACCGTTTTATTGACTATTTCCATTTTTTTTTACGGATTTAATTCCGAGCTGAGTAGGAAAATTTTCCGGTACGATAAGGGCAACTATTTTTCCGATTCCTACAGGAAAACTGGTCGGATTTTTTTTTTACAGTGTACTTGTTCTAGATTTCTATTGTAAATATTAAAGGAACCTGCCACGACGATTTTTAATTTAAAATACTGGTAGCAAATTGCGAAAATTTTAGGAACACTGCGAACCGCCCTGTATTTGTTATAAGTTTAAATTTTCTGTACAAACAATGTAATCAAGATACGGAACTTTTGAACCTGAAATTGATTATTTGCGTAATAAATATTTAATTTATCACAAATTTGTGAGAAATCCACCTGCACTGACGCAATGGATATAAAGTCGAATAATGAGAAAGCAATGCGGTGGATTTCTTTCCTTTCTGAAGGAAGAAGCTAAAGCATTGCTTGAAACAAGTTGTGGAATATATACTCTCTACACTGTAAAAAAAAAAAAATAATAATAATAATAATGCCAGTTTTTCGTTAGGAATCGGAAAAATAGTTGCTCTTACCGTATCGGAATAATTTCCGACCCAGCTCGGAATAAAATCCGTCAAAATAAGGAAATAGTCAGTAAAACGGTTTTTTACGGATTTTATTCCGATTTTACGGATTTTATTCGGATCTGGGTTGGAAATTATTCCGGTACGATAAGGGCAACTATTTTTCCGATTCCTACCGGAAAACTGGCATTATTTTTTTTACACTGTAACTAGATACAATTAAATTAATAGGAATCCCATTTCTGTATTTTAAAGTGCCTCAAATTTGTCAAATGTAATTAAATTATTCTTTGTTTTTTATTGCAACTTGGGATACAATCTGTGCTTACCAAGTTACAGAATATATATCTATATATAAATTTTTTTTTTTTTTTTTTTTTTTTTTTTTTTTTTTTTTAAGTTAAACACCAGAAGAATTTTTTTTTTATATATGCTGGATTTTTTTTAGATTGGTCACTAACAACAGCAAAAAGCATATGAATTTTGTATTCAAATAATTTATTTTCGAATTAATTAATACCGATCATTTAAAATTACCTGCATGTAGAAATTAATAACGGAGTAAATCACCTAAGATTTCGATTCTTACAGCAGCCTTTTGGATTCTGATAATTTCAGTGATTTAGGCTAGTAGTTTTGGGTTAGATTATGAGTCTGTTAAATTTGTGTTTTATTAATACTATTTTATTTATTTATTAAAGATTAAGTTTTAAAATCGTTATTGAATATCAGCCGGAAACGTATTCCTTATTATTTATAAATATATAATTGAGTGGATTAATGTTTTATAGCTAGGCTGCACTCAAAAGTGAAACATACATAAAAAAAATTGTGCTAGAAAATTATTTAAAAAACCATACAATAGTCAGTAAATTGGAATATATTATTATAGCAATTGCTGTTGAAAGAACAGTTTCTTTCATTTTCGACGGTGTAAAATTTAAAATTTTGCGATGTGTAGAAGTTTAAAAATTTGCTGTAAAAACAAACTTTATTGATGAGATATTGCCGTCATCGATATATATCTATATATATTTAACATGCATGCTTTTGCTTTATAAAAGAGATTCCTTCTGAAAACTAGTTGTTACTTATTAAGTAAGATATGATAGGCATAAATTAGAGTCGGATATCAAGCACGTACTGTACTTTTTAAAATAGTGCTTTTTTTTTTTTTTTTTTTTTTTTTTTTTTTTTTTTTTTTTTTTTTTTACTATTTTCTGTAGTGAACAATATATATTTTTTTTTTTTAGTTATTTTTTAACGCATATATATAACTATATAAACATAATATATAATATTTAATTATTAAATCTGTGCGTTTTTTCATCTCACTTAATTTCGTATTATATAATTATATGTAATTGTTATATTTAACAATCGAAATGTTTTTTCATTATCTAAAAAAGTATTTACAATTAATACCTCTTTTGTACCTCATTTTTGTAATTCCGTACAAAAAAACAATTTTATAACATGTATGTTGAACAGATACGGGTAGTAATTTTCTGATAGGAGTCATGCACGTACCGAATATCCGTTAAGTAAAACTCAAGGAGAAAATGTTTTTAAATTTTTATATTTTAACATGTAATAAAAGAGGATAGAAAAAAATATTCCGGTACGTTAAAGAAATGTTTTACTGTGTTTTTTTCAGACATATTAAAATCATCAACATTTTTCAAACTAAAAGCTAGCGAGAAAATGTCTTAGACTGTGTTTCCATAATAATCAACTTTTTCATTCCTTTACATTTTATTAAAGTACTGAATGTAATTGCAATACTGGATGCATATTTTTTACAGCGTTTAGAATAATGAAAAGGCAATAGAAAAGAAATTATTTATCCGAATTTAATCATTTTTATTTATTTTTTAAATTGGCATATAAGTACTAATATAAAACAGTAAGAAAATGATTTTCTTCCCTTTAAAGCATGTTATCTCGTGATTTGATTCATTAAAACGTTTTTGTGGCTTGTTTTGAATTACCATTAAGTAATTTTAAATAACTGTAAACGATAGTTTTTTCTTCTTTTATATTACGTATACATAATGGGGAACTTTATTATGAATGTCAGTGTAAAAAATATATACATATACACTAATAAAATAATAGTTCTTATGTAAATATATGAAATTTTCTACTATATAAATCAATTAACTTTTGAACTGGGTTCAGTAATCTAATCTGCGATTATTTAACTTTATTTAGTATTTAAATCCAATCAGAAATTTGTCTCATTGCCTTTTTAAAATTAATATGCAGAAATATTCGGGATCTAGACGTAGCTCTCCAAATATACAAGAAAGATTTAAGAAAATATGTATGATGAAATATCTTGTACTGTTACAGAAAAAAATGTCTAATAAAATACGGAGTTAAAAATAAGTATTGTAACATATTTTCAAAGTGGAATGTTTAAAAAAAAAGAGAAAACAAAAACGACTATCTGTTGCAGATAAATGATATACAGACTCATAAATTTGAAACGTGAAATTAAATGGCGTATTTTATTTTTTTGGAGAATATTAATTAGACCAATACATCTTTAATTCTTAATATTTAATTTTTGTTTGAAAACACAATCTTTACTTTTCGTATAAATAAGCTAACCCGACAAAAATTAATCACATTTTTATTGAAGTTTAGTGGTTGTATTCTGATTCATTGCGACGGGGTCACTTTGTGAAAAAAGACTGACTCTGCTTCTCTGTCAATTTACTAGTCGGAAGAAATTTTTAAGTTTCTGTAAAATACGGGAAAAGTCTTTTAAGGTGAGCAGATGCAATGATTCACAATTGCAAAAATTACTAGAACGAAACTAGCAACTAGAACGAAAGGCGAAAACACAAACCATCACCTCATCAAGTTGATGACTTAAATTCTTAGCTAGTTTAAACTAAATCTACATATTAAATTGCAACTGGTCTGCCAGCTCATATTTTGGTTAAAAACACCTGCAAACCCTATTTTAGTGGTTGATTGGAAAACCATTTTGTTTTCCTGCTACCAAGCCTCCATGTTTACATAGTTTTTTTTTTTTGTAGTAAAATACTGCAATTCTCAATATTCTGCATTTATATATAAAAGGAATGCAATATATTAACTTCATCTCTATATGCATTAGGTACTGATAATCAGTTATTTATACAAAGTTAAAATACTTTAATTAAACATTAGATAATAAAAAAGCGGAATGCTGATTGAATTTTTACTACTTAAAAAGATATAATTGTGACTAATATTCCTTTACATTTGTATTCAATTACATCTTTTAACATAGGTATTGTTATTCAAGAACTTCATTCTTTATCATACGTCTCAATATGACAAAACATTTAACAATAAAATTTTGTAGAAATGTAAATTTTATGACTATTTTGTTCAAGAAATAATTTGTCGCCTAACTTTCATTATTTTTTCCGTTTTTATAGCATTAAAAGAAAGGATATAATTCCAGTGTTAAATTAATATATTACATTCGTTGTAAAACACGAATGTTGTAAAATACGAATGTATCACACACCCACAAGTTGAACATTATTTAAGTGACCAACAGCCTTAATCTGACCCTGTCTGTACCTGAAGGAATATGTCACAAAAAACGAAAATTGAAATTCTTGTTTTCTTATTTTTCGTAAGAACAACTATAATGAGTTTGTTTCGTTTATTTTATATTTACGAGTCCATCACATAATTTTATAACATTGAGTTGACTATCATTTTTAGAAAAGATTCTCTCAAAAGTTCAAGAAATAAATGGTAATACATCAACATCACACCGTTTAGCTCTAGGACAATTGTGCCAGTAACAATGAACTGAATTTAGATATCGAGACTGGCGCTATTTCTTTAATGTCTCTGATGTCAGTGTTTCTTTATATAGTGGTGTGTTTCCATTTTTTAACTTTACGTATTTAATTGTAGAAAAATTGTCTTTCAAATTAGCTAGCGATGTATGCATAACGGGAGTAATAACTGTTTACCCTCAGAACATATGTTTTTAAAGATGGTAAGCAGAAACCAGCAAATTTGAATAATTTCATTAACGCCATTTTGATCGAATAATAAAGTTTTAATAAATCATACTTATCTCCTATAAAAAAGTAAAATCTGAAACGTATTCAACGTTACTACTGAATAAAAAAAAACACATGCATATACAAATATTTACATTACATGCATTGTATACAAATAGATTATTATAAGAAATTTTTTTTTTTGCAGACTGTTAGCACATTTTTGTAATGATTTTAGAAAAAGAAATATATAAAAAAAAGGTAAGTAATTTTCTTTGAAATATGTTCCGTCTGACCGTCTTTTGTTAAACTAACTTTTGTGAATCTAACTTTTGTTAAATCATATTACATCTCGGTTTAAAAAATAATGAAACTTTTCTTTAAACATCAAGATTGATTGCAATACCAAAATCTAGCACTGTTAATTAAATGTTTTCGGATATCGCTTATAAAACCCTGCTTTAAATGTACAAATGCAGAGTCAGCCAAAGGATACACGCAAGTGGATATATTGAAATGGAATAGCCTTAATTCCTGTTTCATCATTCATTTTTTTTCTATAAATACAGCAGTAGATTTAGAGGTATATCTGGTAGTCTTATTCTGATAGAATTTGACGCAATGAAGATTGTTTGGGTAAAGTAATAGAATATCTTCCTAAGAACAGGTAATAAAAATATATTTATGATAGTAATCTGAGTTAATTTTACCACTTGTATCTACTTTAACTTAATATAAAAAAAAATAGCAATACTTTTCTTGTTTTCTTTGAACCCATATTGAAGGTTTTTTTCTCCATTTTTCGGTAGTAAATCTATCTTTGTCTATTGAAATAAGATAGATATATCCAAGCCTTATCAGTTTCAACTTCTTACTTTAATTTTTCATCTGCCAGGTATTTTCCCTATAACTATCTCGAGAAAGTCTTACTTTGAAAAATACGTTTTTCCATTAATCGTTGAACATGGTTTTTATATTTGTTTCGATTATCATAATATAAAATTTTATAATTTTGTTTTTCAGTCACTATAGATATCCTTGAATGTATTGCGATAGATCCATGGGTGTTTGATGTCCATTTAAATCATGAGATGAGTCTTTATATACAATAAGCGGTGAACGTATCAAGTTTTCAGGTTTATCCCAGACAAATGAAAACTTTCACGTTTCTATCCTTTTTTACTAATTATGTCACTTAATTCGCTCAAGGAACTATTAAAACTGTGATTTTTACACTTTTTTTCCATAATCGGATACGAGTACTTCTCTTCGTAAAGAGAAAATCCATTGTTTATTTTCTAGCGACATTTTAAAGCGAAGACGTCTTTTATAGATAGAAGATAACTAAATCCTATTTCGATTTGCTGACACGTAGAGTCTTCTTTTCACTTAAATATAAATCATAGTTATAGTCAAAATCGTTATAAAATTGCGAGAAAACTCTTTGTATTTCATGGAAATATTTACCAGTTGATTAAAAAATAAGATAAAAGTTATCATGTAATAACTTGAAAAAGAAAAGTCTGGTTCACTTTCGAATGCAAAATAATTTTTGATGCTATTTTCATAAAGACAATTTTACTGACGAATTATTTACATTTGAAGCCATCGTGGTATATCAATTCCATCAATTGTGCCTATCGGTAAAAATGTGACTGCTTTTTTAAAGTTTTAAATGAATACGTTATTTTTTGACAACTCTTTAATCTTAAACGTTTCCTCGTAATTTTTTCTTTTTTGATAAAGCATAAGTTTTAGGGAACAATACAAATAATAATCGTTCAACTGATGAACAGTAAAAGTGGCAGTCGCTGTAACGAGATTCTGTAAACTTATAATTGATATGCTGAGATATCGACTGAATGATAAATTTTTAATAATACTATATTTTTTAACGAATAAATGTCTTTAATTCAGGGTTGCGGATTGGAAGTCGGGCCCATTTTTGAGCGAAAGAGTCGGAGTCGTATCTGTTAAAATTCCCGGAGTCGGAGTCGTCCATTTTACAAGCAGGTATGCATTGTCTGAGTCGGAGTCGGCCCATTTTTGAGCGAAACGGTCGGAGTCAGATCTGTCAAAATTCCGGGAGTCGGAGTCGTTCATTTTTTCCCACCGACTCCGCAGCCCTGCTTTAATGTTTCACTTAATAAATGAATGTTACTTTCATATTATGGAAAATGATAAACATTTCTTCTGTAACTACTTCCCAATCAATCATATTAGGTCTATTTATAAATACAATAAAGAAACGATATGTAAACTATTTACTCCTAGCATCTGTAAACTGTAGTTTATGAAACCTATTAATATTTATTTTAATCTAATTAGTATTAATCTAACGGTATTATTAATTAAAATCATTATTTTTAACAGATATTGAAAATATACATACTTAGCTTTTATAAATACGAAACATTGTACAAAACACAATTTCTTAATAATCGTTAGTAAACTGAGATTAACTGTCTGTTCATTCTCCAAACACGGGTTTCGATTAAAATTACCTGAAGCATTTCCCTATATTCTCTAGCAAATAAACTTAATTGTGTTTAAGAGAACTTTGAACATGACTGCTTCACTTATCAAATAGGTCATACTGAGTATTATATGCATCAATTCCTCTAAGGAAGAATTGACAATTAAATCATAAGTAAGTTCTTAGGTAATTGTTTAAGGTATTACACTCAGTTTTATGTCATATTTGTATATGAAGCTGAAAATGCACGATAATACACAAGATAAAAGAAAGTTAAAGATATAAAGTACTATGGAGTAGAATATGTAAAATAAAAATAGTATATAGTACTTTATATATAAAACTTACTTTATACTTTGTACAGTTTATACATTGTACGTAAAATATTTACTTTTTTTCCATTTGGATATTAATTATATTCTCTATTCTTTTTAAATTGTAATATTTTTGCATGAAAAAGAATCATTGTACAGAGAAGCTACATCTTGAACGTACAGATTTAAATCAAAAAAATATTATTTTTTTCAATTACATTAATCTTTCAATCATTTTGATGGTCCCACAAATGCTTATATAATCTGTTCATTATTTAGAACTTAATTCATTTTATAGAACTTTATGGATTAATTTCGTTAATAATTTTGTAATGTAGGATAAAAATATACAGGTGTATGCTTAAATATGTGTTTTATTTCATATGCAATGAATCTGAAGGGTAGGTTATGGAGCTCGAAATAAATCTCTCAAAAATCTCTTATATATATATATATATATATATATATATATATATATATATATATATATATTAAACAAAAACCTAATTTGCAGAACAAATTAAAAAAACAATATTTATTTCCTAAATTGTTTAAGCCCGAGAAGGGGCAGATATTAAGATATTTCATTCAATTCGTTCTATATTTAATGCTAAATTTTTGTAACAAATAAGCTAAACCAGTTGAACATTAAAAAATAAAAATGAAATTAATACAATATAATGCTTTAAACACCTATATACTTAGATTCCGTTCCAATGAAATCGAAATAAATCTTAGACTTTTTTTAAAGTTTTGTATTTTGCATGTACCTTATCATATTATGTACAATCGTCATAAACATAATGCAAAATCTGCAGTACAAATATTTAAAACTTAAAAATGGAAAAAGTCTAAGATTTATTTCAATTTCATTTGAACGGAATCTAAGTATATAGGAGTTTAAAGCATTATATTGTATGAATTTCATTTTTATTTTTTAATGTTCAATTGGCTTAGCTTATTTGTTGCAAAAATTTAACATTAAATGTAGAACGAATTGAATGAAATATCTTAATATCTGCCCCTTCTCGAGCTTAAACAATTTAGGAATTAAATTTTGTTTTTTTAATTTGTTCTGGAAATTAGGTTTTTGTTTAATATGTCAAGTTTTTTAATAACTACTGCATTCAGACAAACACATTTCAAAATTAATGGAGGATATCATCATCGGGCTTTGATTTGTGCGATATCGCATCACAATTTGTGATGCAATTTACCTATGTATAATTCAAAATGTTTCACCAATGAAGTAATGCAGGTTGTTGTAGTTTGGTCAAAAAAGTACAATCTCAACTTAAACAATCTGCTTGGAAATGTCATTTTTTTCCACTATGACGTCATATTCATCTTCTTTTTAATTCTTAAAAAAAAAAATAATAATAACTATTTCAGTTTCTTCAGTTTTATGTTTGCCGTGAAAATCATTCTACTAAAAATAGGCAAATTATTATTACGGCTTTTGAATTATATACAACAATGAAGGAAAAATGTTAAATTTTATTAGAAAATGCCCGTTGATTCTTAATGAAAAAAGCGAAATTTGGAATTATTAAGAAAAATATTTGAATAATGTAAATAAAAATTAGCCCATGTTACTCTCTAGATTATAATCCACCTATATGCAAAGGCATTTTATGATCCATTTTGATCCTGACGTCTGGCAATTTTTTTTTTCACTTTGAATTTATAATATTATTAGAATTAGCAAAAAATTAAAAATGAGTGGCATCAGGGACAAAAAGGTGGGAAGAAAAAAGGAAAAAGATATGATCTCCGTAGGCTTTTCTATGTTAAATTAACATTGAGAAGTGACACTGGAAATAAATAGGTATTGCGCTGCCGCGCAATACTTAAATGTATATACCAATGTTTTGTCACCATATGCCATGTATTTTAAGCGTAAGATATGTAATTTGAAATAAATCACTGAAAACTTTATATACATGTTGTACACGCTCATATATAAGAAATATGTCATGTATACTTTTTGAATCAGGAACAAACGACGATTTTAACTTTAATGAATATACTCCAAAATTTATGACAAATCAATATGGGTATATTCGGGGTGAACATCTAGATTAATGATTAATTTTTTTTCAATTGGTGACAAATGCTGCTACTTTGGAAATTATTACACATCATTTTATTGTAACGGAACTTAACGAAAAGTTGCACGAAATGCAGCAGTAATTAAAATACTATTTTAGAGGAAAATAATTTCATAACAAAATTTTTTTTCTATATGAATGAAAAGAAAAAGATTTTACATTATTAGTATTAGTTATCCTTAAGTAGATATTGTTTCCAAAAATTCTTAAACATTCAGTAAGTGCATAACATAGAAAACAGAATTAAAAGTTGCAATATAATACTGTATTTATTACGAACGTTTAAGAAAAACATTCAGCAAGAATAAAGTGCACAACGTAAAAAGCAATATAATTAAAACATAAAACATGTATTCCTCTTTTGCGTAAGTGTATCTTATTAAACTAATAACATAAATCCGGTGAATGGATACATTGCTAATTTTTTAAATAATTTAGTTAGTATATTTTATAAAAGTGGATTTATAATAAATATTATAAAAGCATAGACTATTATATCATGTACATTCATAAAGCTTGAAAAATGCGATAAACACATTGCTAAATGATGTATTAACTTTAAAATATTAAAATTACATTCAAAATATAATAACTATATAAAAATCAACGGTTTCGACTTTCTTCTGGAGCCATCTTCAGGATCTACAAGTAAAAAAAAAAAAATTACAAACAATTACTTTTAAATGATTTTGGACTACACAATCGCATTTTTTTCAAATTCTTTAAAAGTGGATTTATTTACTACTAAAATAAGTTTTAAATATAATTATACATGGTGCAGTTTTCGAAAGTAAATAAAACATATTTTTATATTTTTATATCTAAACTAAATGATCCACTCCCTTTCTAAATATATATGACGTATTTGAATTTATTGAGCTTATTTTCTCAAATAAAATACAAAGTAAATATACAATTTAACCAGTGTTATGTCAGATATTGATAATGCAGTTTGCATACAATAATACACAAAATTATATATATATATATATATATATATATATTATATATATATATATTATATATATATATATATATTGTATATATATGTATTTTTTAAGAAATGTTTTTATTGGCCCAATCGCTTTTAAAATACTTCTTTACCTCATTTAAAACAGATTTGTATTTGGAACTATATGTCTATGACTAAGGGTCCAGGAAGTATCCATTAGACACCGTTGAGAGTTGACACCTTGTATATTGACTTGCTATACAGTATTGTTAAATAGGGAAATTGTCTTTCAAATTAATCAATAATATACATGTACAAACTAAAGTTTTTTCTACACTAATTAACTTCAGAAAGCCGGTGTCATTAGTGTGGAATCTAGGTATACTTAATCTGCTATTTGCTACCAGATGAAACAGCTAAAACTACTATCTAGTGACAGACTGCAGAAATAATGTTTCTATTACAAAAAGTAGAATAAAATAATTGGATGTTAAACAAAATATTTCAGGACTTCTAATAAATTTATATAAACATGTGACAATTCATACTAAGTTGACGTCGCTATAGAACTAACTCTCAAACCTTAATTGTAAATCAATCTACAATCATATCCTAACGTAGTATTTTCTCGTGTACTGTACCGTTTTCGAGATAAATATGCTATCACGGCAGTTCGCCGCCAGATAGTGGCGTAAGTGCTCACATTGCGTATAGATAGTCATTTTACTTTACCTAGTATACTTCATACTGGTCACACTTTACTATAAGATCTGCTAAAACTTCTCATAACTAAAACTACCGCCGTTCTAAAGTTATTCATTATATATATATATATATATACAATCATAGTAGACCAAGTTCATTTAAAAATATATAGCACATTTAGAAGTTGCATAAAATCTTTTTTATCTACTTCCACAGTGTACCGAGTTTGCTTTACCATATTTTCTTATACATGGCATCTGTTTACGGACTTTGCTCACTGTAAGAATGAATAAAACAGATTTAATGCAACTTTTAAATGGACTATATAATTTTATTTTTAAAAATGAACTTGGTCTACTATGGTTATGAACCCCTCATATATGACACCTATAATTACCAATTTAGTAAAATCAAAACAACCTGTTAAAATATGGTGAAAAAAAATGTTGAAAGTAATATATCACGAAATTGAAAAAATAACATAAAATTCATTAACTCATAATATCTAAGAATCATACCCCTTTATTATGTTCAATACAACGAAAATATATTTAAAGCATTTCTAATCTACAAAAGAACGAAAAATATATTTCTTAAATCTAGTTTTATAAAGGAAATGAGATGTCAAGAGAGAGGGAAAATTTTAAATTTATATGAAGAGGACTTAGCATTGCTGAATATAATGAAAAGGATAATTAATTTTTTTAAACAAAATAAATGAAAAGAACTTAATAGTGTTACCGAAAAAAAATGAATGATAAAATTTAAAAGAAATTAAAAATTTTGATTTTTATCTGATCTATTTCAGTGCTTCGTAATTTAAATAATCAAGGGTATTTTCATTGTATTACTGAAACATATAAAGCAAACACTTACAAGCATTATACTTATTTGAGTTAGATTTAAAAAATAATCTAAAATAGCTTACATTTTCTTTTACATTAGCTAATTAAATATTAAGTTACACTTGATGTGCAAAAATTTATAAGCTTAACCCTTATGTCAATGGCCAAAATTTGCCCTTGTCTCCAATGACCGGTGCACCCAGGTACCTGCTGCGATTTTAACATATGCGAGCCATAGTTCAGGTTTCAAAAATTCAAACAATGATCACACATTATAAATGTGGAAAAGAACCTTATATCAGTTATATGGAGCAAGTATGAGTGTAAACCAATTCTGTAATATTCTTTGATTTATTCGTTTTGAATACCAGAACACACAAGCACAGGTGTAACGTTTTCACAATGATAAACCAGCAGCAATTCTTGATTTATGGTCTATGCTAAATCATAACCTACTGAAAAAAATACAAACCGACGAAATACTTAACGTTTTATGAGCAGTTATTTACAAATCGAGGTAGAACAAGATTCACTTAATATATTCCGTCTAAACTGTATAAATATGGGATCAAAATACGGTGGGTATGTGATGCAAATAATTATTATCCTATGAACGGGCAACTATGCACCGAAAAACATGTACAGACCGTGAAATAAACAAAGGTGAAAGACTTGGCCGCTCCATTCAAGGATTCTGGACGAAACATAATCATGAACAACTCTTTTTCTTCTCTTTCTTTGATCAAGTATTTCTTATATTGGAAACTCACAGTGGTTGGCACTTTGAAAAGAAACAGACCTTATATTCCCCAAGAAATGAGGCCATGCAAATTGCGCAAGTTTTATAGGAACAAAGCTGTCATTCTAATGTCTACTTCGCATCATGCTAAAACCATCACGGGATGGACAGCGAAACACGAATATAAAGAAACAAAATATGGAGTGGATACAATACATAATTATTTGGGACAAAATACAGCACATAGGAGTACAACCGCATAGGCACTTGCATTATATTTCAATATTGTGGATATAGTAGCACTTGCTGCTTATACTATATATACTGCAAATAATGAAATAGTTAGAAATAAATCAGACAATTGTCAACTGTTTTTAGAATTAGGTGAGGTCTTGGCCCTTCCAGGAATTCAAGCTCAATTGCAAAATATGCAGGCTATGAGACACTTTTCGACCGAATTTGAAAGGATATTGAAAAAAAAATCTTTGCCAATAATTAAAGCTGCCACACATTTCGAACCCAGCCCGAAGACCTTTAAACGAGATGAAGCAAAAATGGTAAAAGCAGTTGGTGTCAGATGCGCTTGTTAGAGCCCCAAAAACGTCGCAGAAAACTCCAAAATATGTAAAAATGTTTGTAAAGGCAGTATATGATGTACATTCGTACACATTTTGGTATCGTATAGCTTGTCTACAATATTTCACGTGGATGAAATATTTTTTATCTGAAAAAATATGTTTAACTCTTATTTTGAAATTAATTTCAAGTTTTATTGATTTAAATCTAAATAATCTACCAATTTCTGATTCTCCACAAACAATGCGCATGAGCATCTGGGTACCATGGTCATTAATAAAAGGGTTTAAAAAATGTTTAATGACCCAAAATAGTAATAAAAAAATTCGAAATTTTAAAGTCCTCATACTAATGGACTATAAATAATGGGTATCTAAATTATTTTTAATTTCTTTTGATATTAACACCCTACAAACGGGTTGAAAAGAGGAAAAAAGCACCAGGGTACCCGATCATTCACATAATGGTTAAATAGCAGAAAATATATTTTCATGGAAAATTCGAAAATCAAAAGTTTCGAAAGTATTCTCCTAATAACCTATTACATTTACCTAATTTTCAAGCACGGATTGTTTAAAAAAATAAGCAATATATACTTTTTTTTTTTTTTTTTTTTTTTTTTTTTTACAGGATTTACAGGTATACAATTTCAGATTTCAATCATATTCCTAGTAAGTCCTACATTTCCGGCATATGTAGATGTGGAAGAAGGAAGCTAATAATGAATGTCAGAATTTACCAAAACCGTGAACTCTGCACATAAATACAAATGTTTGTTAATCTAAGAAAATATAATAAAGTGTCCTGGGGTAATAACGCCACGTTAAGGTTCTACCAATTTTCACGGCTTAGTTACATATATTTTTTTTTTTCAAACAAATATAGGATTTGATATAACAACTTATTAACTATGTATATAAGGAATAATATTTTAGCATATATGCATTCATAAAATGCAATGCCGTGATTTCTTGACCAATGCTATTTGGCGTTATTATCCACCTATATGGTTAATAACTCCTTGCAAACAAAACTATAAAATAAGATGGAATAATGGCATGTAAATTGTCCAATTCTACATATACAGTCTACAGCCCTAGAAATTGACAAAATTCTCTTACTTACCATTAATTGCTATATCATGAGGCAGAAATAATCATTTGATATTTTATTCGTCTGACATCAAAAAATTAGCAGCACTTACTATTCTCTTGCTTAAAATAAAAATAAATCTTTCTTCGTATTTAGTTCCAACACTCAAAAGAATCATCCGGAGTAATAACGCCAACAGATTGCGTTATTACACCACTATACTCATTGCTTAGTATATTTTAAACTACAAATTACCTTGCGAACACATCCAAAATTTTCCGCAAAATTTTGAAAGTACATGAAATACACTACAAATTTATGTAATAAACAAAGTATTTTCTAATAAATATATAGTCTTCAGATCGCAGAACTTACCTCTCAAATTTTATATTGGGCGTTGATTCTTCCAGAGATAAGGCCTACAAATAGAACAAATTAACTTTGAGCGGTTGTTTGTGATTCAGAGGACTCAGAGCCCTTCTGAGCAGAACCCTTAGGTCCCATTTCCCAGATTCCTTCATAATTACGCGTAATATTTGCACTTGACGTCATTACCCACGCTGTTGTTATTACCCCAGGACACCTTATAATCACAAACAGAATTATTGAATCACCTCTTTCGAGTGACTCATGATCTGGGAAAGCTTTTGTTGTCGTTATAAACCTCAAAAACAAATATATATTCGAGATTTAAAGAATTATTTATAAATCAATGTTCCCTTTGCTTCTACTGTTTTTCAGAATAGGATCCAAGTAGTTCTTATCGAATATTAAAATATTTCTCGAAAGATTGCATCTGTTTCTAGGAAGCTATTTATTTTCAATTAAACATTTTCAGCAGCTTCATGCTTGCAAGAGTAACAAATTAATATTAATTTTTATATTAGTGTCAATTCTGTTATTTTCTTATGTTAATCTGTAAATCATGTTTCTTCATGGATTCGAAAAAAGCTTCTTTTATTATTGTAAACATCAAAGAACAATATATTTTTGAGATTCAAAGAATTATTTATGAAAACAGTGTGCTGTTATTTTCTAGAATCATATCCGAACAGTTCTTATCGAATAATAAACAATTTTCTCAAAAGATAGTATTTTCCTTTCGAGAAAGCTATTTATTTTCAATCAAACATTTTTAGCTGTGTAATTGAAATTATACATACAGAAATAACAAAGAATATTTATTTTAATGTTATTGAAAATTATAATGTAATTATCTTATGTTTGTCTGAAAAACATTTTTTTTAATATGAAAATGTATCCTTGAGAGTTAATAGCATCCAAACAATGTGTATCTCGTGTTGTGAAGCTATTTAATACTATATACTATAATATGTACAATTTTAAATATTTTTTCAATTGATTTTCAGCCGTGAAATTATGCCCGAAATTATTATATATTAAATACTTCGATTAACACATCGCTAACTAAGCATAAAACCGGCACAGAGGAAAATCTTCAAGCCGGTTATTGCAATGATCCATGTTTGTTTCCCGGGATTTTTTCAGTCAGATGGTTTAACACTTAGTTAGTAAGGTGATAATTCAGATATTTAATATTATAATTTAATGTTATGATTAATACACTTTAAAAACTAAATAATTTTCCAAAAATTGGTGACAGCAAAAGGAACTTTTTTATAAGTGTTTGTTTATGTTTTAATAAAATGTAGCTTTCCGAAATTTCTACAGATAAAAAGCGCTTTTCTGAATCATTAGTATCTTTAAAGAGTTTATTGTTGTACATGCTTATATATTTTCTAGATTAAAAAAAAGTGTCTTTTTTACAGTGTATGTTTTTTATTACAAAGCGATACCCATATTTTTTAGTTCAGATAATGTCTGTGTAATTTTATTATTATTTACTTGTTTAATAATTTTTAAATGTCCCATATTATTTCTCAGAAATTAAGACAATATCCTTTATATTTCAGAATGTTTATAACATAGTACGGATATACAATAACACACATTTGATCGTATGGATAACCATATACGTGTATCGTTTAAAAAAGTAAACATTTAATGATATTATGAAATGGCAGATTGGAACTAAGTTTCATGTAAAATTATATTTATATTTATTATATAACTTTATTCTCAGTGAATAATTTTATACTGCGTACATTAATCCGCATTCAATCATAGAAAATTTAAGAATTTATATTAGTGATTTAATTCAGAGAAATAATATTAATATAAGTAATAAATAAGTATAATTGTACTAAAATTACTTGACTATACTCGCCTGTTTTGGTGTAATTCACCGAACGTATTAAAAACACACACTAAATGAACTCATTAAAAATGATAAAAAATATGATCAGAACTGGCTACTATTCTATAATATATATGTAATGTGCATTTTAGGTTTTTCTTATTAAAATATATTATACTAATGTATGTAAATAAGGATAATTATATACATATCTCTCTCTCTATATATATATATATATCATGTATATATATATATATATAAAACATAGTACGTCATTAAGTGGCATAAACTAATGTCATGCTCTTGTGCTATTTACCTCATATGATTTAAATTCAGAGTTCGTATGTGCCGTAAACCCTTTTAGGAAATTTCAAAATGCATGTAAGAGATATACTAGATATTACTTTGTTTTGTAAACTTTAGTCATACATTGTACCAAGCCTTTTCTGTCAGCGAATAAACCATAAAACGAAATAAAAACGAAATCCGCTAAATTAACTGGTTATTATTTTTTTTAACTGTTACATGTACCATTAATACATATTTCGATATCGATCAGACACATAGAATAGATTAGATTATGTATCGATATGAAATTTAATTTCAAAGTTCAGAATGTAATTTTTAATTTTTTTCTAAATTAAAATTATATGATGTTAAGGAAATTTAGATCATATAAACTTAATTTAAGCTAGTCCTAAAATTAAAAAAAAAATTAAAACTAACAAAAATGGATTAAAATTATGGAAATATCACAAATTTTAAAATGTCTGCAAGAAAAATAAAAATTAATTAAAAACTTACAAAATGTATTAGCCAAATATACATACAAAATTATATACAAACTAGGCATGATTCCTTTGAAGTTATAATATATTTGAGATACCAAAAGGTGCATATCATCAGTTGTAGGACGACGCTGACCTCCAGGTGTTTCTGATAAGTTGATTTGAGAAGAAAGATAATCTTCACTGAATGATACATTAACAAAAACCTTACATTTCTGCTGAAAAAAGAAGCTTTTAATTTTAAGGATTTTATAGCAAAATAATATTATACAATAAATTTGAGTTCCCCAATTAAAACAATTTAAAAATGAAATTAATTAAAAATGTCAATCATCAACAGGTATTTTACGGTATTATTTTTAAAAAAATTATTACTAAATAAAAAAAAATGGAAAAAGTGATTTTGATTCGATGATTTTTGACTCAAAATAATTGTTTTAATATTAATCAAAACCTACTTAAGCGGAAATGATGTTGTATTGTATAGAGATTAAGCGAAAAATAATTTCAAAATTTAATGGTGAGGTAAGGGAGTTGAACTTTCGATAAAAATTGCAATTTCAGCTTTTTCAGTCTCCCGCTTTATCCTTCCACCCCTCCAAAACTCGGAAACTGTCATGAAACCTTCTGCTGGAAAATGCTGGATAAATGTGTTCGTACGACGACAAATATAACGCTCTTCTTTAAACTTACAAAGCAAGAAAAGTTATTGAATGCTACTGCAATCAGATTGAAGCTTTCCGAAAAATAAAGCAAATCCTGTATTTGATATATCGACATGTAATTAGAAATCATTTGATACTTGAAGATGTAAGAAAGAACGGAAAGTACCGATAAACGAGAGAGAATTTCAGTTGGACTAGCGAACCGAAAGGATAAGGGTAATCGGATCACTGGATTGGAAAGCCACTTTACAAATATCTAAGGCCAAGAAATGAGAATTAGAAACAAGAGCATAATTTGGAAAAAACATTACCTGATATTTTTTCCAGTTTAATATATTTGAATATGAATATGAATAATGGATCTAAATTAAAGTGGCGTATGTGGGGACATACCCGGTTTTCTGCATGATCATCTATCATTGAAAACGGGGGTACAGCGCCTAGAAGATACAGTGTGGAAAACGACTATTCCTATAATGCTTTAAAAAAGTGCTAAAAACTTGTATCCCATAAATCTCAAACAATGCTCAGCGGCAATATGCTGATACGAGCGCCATCTCGTAACTCTTTTCAATATAAACACTGTGTTTTCAAAAATTATAGAATGTTAAATATCGGAAACTATAAATATAAGATATTTTGGTCTGTTATAAGCTAATTTAGT
Source organism: Maratus speciosus (assembly GCA_963932465.1). Lineage (NCBI taxonomy): Eukaryota > Metazoa > Arthropoda > Arachnida > Araneae > Salticidae > Maratus > Maratus speciosus. The sequence continues at coordinate 250,156 of CAWVRF010000773.1, forward strand.
TAAGGAATGACGTGAAATAGGTTAAATAGTCTCTTTTAGAATGACTATCGTTTTTAAATCACTACGATGGCGGTACGATCGACATCTTGTTATTCAGCTTCGTTGTACATTTATGGGAATCAATTTTTTAGAACTATTTTGTAGCCGTTTTCCACACTGTATCTTCTAGGCGCTGTAACGGGGGGTCCGAAATGCTGACGGCGTCACTGTCACACCTGTAGTGACGAAATTCCAATTCGCAGCCAAAACATTGGACAGTTTTGGCATTTCCGACTGAGCAGCCGCTACTACCGTTTTGGCTGAGCTTTATGATGCCGGTTATATCCCACAAAACGATGTATCGAACGCTCTTGACAGAAATAGAATTCGGCGTCGGAGAACAAAGGCAAGGACCACTGTATCGTCTCAGTCAGTTGTAAAAATTGTGATCATGACCAGTCTGGTTTATGCTTCGATGGACTTAAAGACAGTACTATATCTGTAGAAGGTAAAAGAAATCATAACAGAAGAACACGTAAGCTTGGTAAAAGAACATGTTTCCGAGTACATCGGCCAAGTATTTGGAAATCCGAGAAAGCACAAATAATTGGAAACCACTTCGGAATTTTTTTTGTCATGCGTTGACAATAATATAGATGTGACAAACTTAGTTTCAATCCGTTGCGACGGATTATCTGCTAACACAGGTGTCAAAGGAGCTGTTATTTGAAATTTGAAACTGTTCCTGGAGCGTCCACTACAATGGTTTGTGTGCCACTTACACGTCAGTGAGCTTCCACTACGTCATCTTTTCGCGCACGTGGATGGAACAGCGACCCAGAAGCTTCACTGATGAAGTAAGAAAAGTTTTGGCTTCATATGAAAGGTTTTTTCATTTATGTCAATAGAATGCACACTATGTGAAGTGACCAACAAGAAAGTATTAAGTACTGTTCAACTGTAATTAATGGAAATTTGTGGAGCCCTCAACTGCGGAAATTACAGTGAAAGTCTATCAAAATAAATCCTGAAAATGTTTGCCACTCAACGTGGTTTACAACCGCAAACAGAATTATCAGTCTCTAAATAGCTTACGAAAATTATTCCCAGGATTTAATAATATTAACTACGTTTATCGTAAAAGTCTATGAGCGTATGTGGTTCAAGTCAAAGCGAAACCGTTGGTAGCCTATAGTGCAATGCATTTGCATCAATCAATCGTACTCTCGCGTTATTTATCGAGTGTTCTGAAGGACATCACAGGCCCTGTTATTTGAAGAAATGGGCTCTGTTGGTCCTCCTGGAAATATCTTGATATCGAAGTTAGCTGACGATACAACTCACATAAGGCAATTGGCCTTTAGAAAAAATTCTAAAAGCGCACGAAGTCTAACGGTCTACTGCATTCCCCAAACATTGCAACGAATAATATCTGTGTTTTTAATTTGCCAGCTTTTAAGCTTTGTGCCACGGGTTATATTGATTTTATTAAGTGGAAAAATGTGACAAAACCGCCACTAACTGAACGATTTATTGACGACATGATTGCAAAAGCAATAGCAAATCCGGCAATAATATCTAGTATCAAGGGCTTTCCTTGCCACACTCAAGCTACAGAACGAATAGGCAAAACAGTCATGGAAGCATCTTCTGCTGTCTGTGGACCATATCGACGAGGTGGTATTCTAAGAAATCACTTCGAATCACGAAACTTCATGCCAATTTTCAATATCAATCGTGATTACCTCCCTCTGTAATTTCGACGAATTTTTGGGTTTTTATTCATTTAATACTAAAGAAGCTGAATCTTTTTCCTTGTAACCTAGTACGTGTCTGTTTATCGCAATAAATATTAAAAAGTAATAAAATGTATGTTTCACTTAACAAAAATCACTTTGACTTTTTACCGTAAAAAGACTAAAATACATAAATTTCAACCGCCTCGCGGCAATATTAAATTTTGAAATAAATGTTTAGTCTAAATAAATGCTCAGTCTAACATCACGTAGACACTCAGCAGTTTTTATGCAAGCGAATCAAACGTACTATCAACATAAGTTCGATTGTGCCTAACTAAGCAGAACTACATTCCAGAAACACTCGAAACCCGCACATTCAGCAATTTACAAGTGTGAGATCACTTTTCAGACCGAGCAGGACTGGACCACTGCCGTCTCTCCCTTTATCTCGATTATGTAATAACAGAAGCCTACGTCACGAGTAAATCTTTAAAAAAAAAGTTTTGCTCCAGACTGGTCACGTGATCAGCAGGCTGAAAATTAGACGGCTGGCATAGCTGTGACGTCAGAATTTGGACGGTGCAAAGGTCACTTGGACGTTGGGCGTATTCCAACTAAGGTAATATTAATCTTAGTTGGAAGAAGGGGTAGAATCCGTTTATCAGATTCTGTAAACGTCCAAGATGGCGGACGTCCAGGGATTATGCAATCCACGATGGCGGACGTCCAAGGTGACGTCGGTGCAAAGTCTAACTATAAGTTTTTTTTTTTTTTTTTTAATTTAGCAAGCTGAAAAAAATTATTTATTCTTTTTCATTTTAAAACACAATAAATAAACACATATTTTGAGTTCAACGTGCTAGAGCACGTATTTATTATAAAATCAATTTTAAAAATACAAAATATATCATAATATTTCATTTTTAAACATATTTGAAACCTTTAAATGTACAGTCTACATGACATATAATATATAAATTAAATTGCACAGGCAATTCCTCACAAATCTGAGCAATTTGTTTCTTGTCCTCTTTCGTAAACATATCACGTAAAGAGCCAAACCAGTTGTTCGGAGCTCTAAAATTGCCTTGGCCACAGCATTTCTCCAAGAATGCTCCCACGTCTTTGTCCGTAGATACATTAAGCACTTTAGCACAGTCAAGATAACAGCTAACCAAAGCAGGAACATTATAGCGAAAAACTTTTCGTCTTTTGGAAGATACAACAATAGTTTTTGAATGAGGATCACTAGATATACGGTCATCACTCGGAGTTGCATGCACGTATTTATTATACAAATCCCAGTTCAGAAAGAACGGGATCCCTTGAAAGCCTTGGATGAATCCCACAGGTAATGGTAAGGTTCGGTCCTTGTACCGACTTTATATTGGCCGGTGAGCGTTCAATTTAAACATTCGATGTAAACAGAATACGCGGAGGAATTGAATTCCACGTACCTGTAGCGATTCAGATTATTTTGAAAAAATGCATTCTTGCAAGCACTAGGAATAACTGAACTAGAAAACTTCAGGACATTTTCAGTAACGAATGTCTGTTCGTCTTTGAAGCTGTTTTTCAGCTTAAAGATGTCGCAATCCTTCACACTTATACGAATGCAATTCATTCGACGAACCAAAGGGTTACTTAAACCACTGCTCACAATGTTGAAACGAGAAGACACAAAGAGAGCACTTCTAAGTCTATTGTCCAGTGTGAGTCTCCGAATGTAGTCGTCCGATCCATATATCCTGTTCCTGGCTGTTCCCATTGGCCTGAGGTTACAAGTTCGAATGCCGATGTGAACAGCGAGGACGACTTCTTGTCTAGCCTGAAGCGTACTAAATGAGCTTGGAAATGTGCGCCCAGTGCTTGCACGATAATATATCAGTTTTGGTACAAAACCTGCTTTTTTTCGAGGAAATAAAAATATGTAAATACGTCTAATTCCTGTACATAGTAATCTAATTTAAATCATGTTGTAATATTGTATTTATACATATCTTTGTGACATTCATTCTAAATAAATGCGTGCAGTAGAACTTTTAAAACTTAAAATTTGTTTGTTTTTTATTTAATTAACAAAAATTTTAATTTTCAGATATTTTTTATTTTTACAAACTGCTGTTTGTAATTATAGATGGACTTTGGACATACGCCATCTTGGATTTTATATCCCCCGGACGACCAACGTGTTAGATGTCCGCCAACTTGGGCGGCGGCCATCTTGGACGTCTAGTTATCCGATTTCCAGGCTTGGACGCGCTGCACTTCCAACTAAGCATAGTATTACATTAGTTGGAGGACGTCCAACGTCCAAGTGACCTTTGCACCTTCCAGATTCTGACATCACGCCTGCGTATCCCATCCAGTTTTCAGCCTTCTGATCACGTAACCAGTCTGGAGCAAAACTTTTTTTTTTTTTTTTTTTTTTTTTTTTTTTTTTTTTTTTTTTTTAAGATTTATTCGTGACGTAGGCTTCTGTTATTATGTAATCGCGATAAAGGGAGGGAGGGCAGTGAGTCAGTCCAGCTCGGTATGAAAAGTGATCTCGCACTTGTAAATTGCTGAATGTGCGTATTTGTGTCTTAATCTTCATACAATAGACATCTTTTCAGCATCGGCAAGTTCTGATTAACATTAAAACAATAACTTTGAGTTTGAAATTAACAAACCAAAATTAGGCATTAAATTTTGAATTTTTTTTATTATTATTATTTTTCTTTTAATCTCCATACAAGAGAACATCTTCTCCGTATGGGTAGGTTTCGAAATTGTTAGAAAAGAATTCGATCGACCCTATTATATAGATGTTAATAAGAACAATCTTCTTCTTCTGATCTTCTGAAAATAAAATAAGAAGGTATATTAATATAAAATAAAAATTAAAAAAAAGGTATAAAGTCAGTATCACTAAAAGAATTTTAAATATTTAAAACATATCTTCCTCCGGTATAAATAAAATTTTATCTGCACACCAAAGAAGAAACGCAAGACACAATTTTTGGAAACATTCCTTCAAACATGCACAATATCTCATTCTTTCTTCCAACTGAAATCTTATTACCTTTAACATACAATCGGTATTTAATCAATATTTCTGACCCAAACATATTATTTAAATCTTTCCTCTCTATATCTGAAGTTTATCTTTAACTATTGGCATCCTACGATTAATTCAAATAATTTGAGAGAATTATTGCAGGTTTATAGAACAAATTCCAAGAAGAGGAACTCTTAATGTAATTTTAAATATAGAAGTTCAATGCTCTTAAATGGTACTGAAAAACTCTATTACTTTAGAAGAATTTCTGATAAAAATATGAATATTTCTTGAAAACGCTCCTAGATAGGTAAATAAATGTTTAACTGAATAATACTATCTTTATCAAAAATAACTTTTATTTTAGTACAATGTATGCATATAAAAAATCCAATAAAATTCAATTCCTATAAAACATATAAAATTTATAAAATGTAATGGAATTTTACGTACACTCGTACTCAGATTTAAATTCATAATTCCATTTAACACTTTCAAAACTTTAGAAATTGTTTTTTAAACATTTTTATGATTAATGAATATTAGATATAAATCATTTTGAATTTATCTGGGCTCTAATTATAAAATCACAAAATGGTATTGAATTAAGAAATCAACTATTATATTTATCATTATTAAAAATACCATACCCTGAAAATTTTTGAATACATTACTCATGCCTGAGATATCTGATTCCATTTTTTATCAGAATTATTTATACCATAAACACTACATTCATGTGTGTGTATGTGTTTTTCGAGATAAACGTATTTCTGATATCCCTTCACTATTTATTTAATTTAACTTTCACTGGTGAAAAACCGCGGTCAGTTAAAATTAGTGAGAGTTTGTAGAATAAACATTGGAGAAAAGATTTCTCAAAGTGAGTTTTTTTCAAGTTCTGAATTTCTCAACGTATAAAAGGGGTACATTCTCAAAATCCCTAACTGAAAACGTTGTCTGATAAAAATGTGAAACTCTCTTAAAAAGCATTCCAGATAGATATAAACTTTAATATTCGTATAAAGAAGATTCTTTTGTAAAAGAAAACAAGGAATTTTTACGTATAAAACTAAAAAATTAATGCATAACATAATTATCTTTAAATATTATAGAAATATATTTTCTTAATAATATTCATTAATCTTAAGGTATAGTATTCTTCTCAATACAAAAGAAATCCCCAAACCACATGATAAAATAACCACTTTCTCAAGCGCGTCTGACATTTCATTCTTTCTTTCCTAAGCAGAGTCTTGTTATCTCTAACATCCAGTGTCCTTTAATTCTTTTACCGAGTTAAACATATTATTTAGATCTTTCATGTCTATCTACTAAATGTATCTTTTATTATTGATAAACTAAGATACTTTCGATGTATTTAAGAGTTTTATCATATACTTTTATTTATAGAATAACGATGGAAAAAAATGATATCTAAATATTTTTAAATGTACCTTTTTCTCACTTTTTATAAAACAAGAAAAAATTACATTTATTTTATGACTTATATAGCGGAAAAAATTAACTTTCCATGTTTTTAAGACATTATTTTTTCAGACAATTCTTTGAAAAATAAAAAAACAGATGAAATCTTATTATATGAGTTTTAGCAACGAAGCAATAAAATGTGTATCTCAAAAATAAAATATTTTTTTTTAAATAGTTTTAAAAATATTTTATTAAAAATTTTTGGTACTTCTGATAGAAAGAGCTTCTGTAACCGAAATGAAAAACCCGAGATAAAAATTAAGGGAAATTTTATCAAGCATAATAGAAATCTCCATTTTTTTTCTAAACTTATTATAATAAAAGTCTAATTAATTATAATATATACTCTCAGCTGAACATAATGTTAAATTCCTTACTGTCAATACCTTAAATTTACCTATTATTATTGTTTAAAAAATTTTAAATTACTTGAGACTTTTATTACTTGTTTGTAGATTAAAGTTCGGAGAAAATGATTTGAATTTTATTTGGAAATTAAAATACAATCAAAAGCAGATTTTTCACCAAATAGCCACATTTAATGAACTATATGATATAAATATTAATGATTTATGGAAAGTATACAAGAAGACCATGTACTTTAATAATCGAATAAAGATATAGATTATTCAATAACTTTAGAATGTCGATTATAAAGAATGTCATATTTTATCCAATGTAATGTATCTTTACAAAAATGATCTTAAAAGAGTTTTTTATTATAAGAAAAAATCTAGTCGGATGTATCAATCCCAAAACTTTCTTCTATTTCATACATGTCAATACCTCAAAATTCGTTATCACTGTGCCAAAATTAAATGGCAATCTATGATTATCATGAGGATTCTAAAAAGATGAAATTTCGCGCATTAGTTCTTGAGATATGACTAACGCTGAAATCGTGTAAATCCAGTAAAATACAGCATAGCAGCGCCACCGATAGGGTGGTTTACACTAGAATCTAATCATCATCAACTTATGTGAACGTCTAACTGAATATGAAGTTTGGGGAAAATTCGTGCATTAGTTCTTGAGATAGAGCTATTGCGCAAATCATGACAAATACAGCATAGCAGCGCCACCTGTTCAGCGATTTACACCATCACATAATTAGCAGCAATATTAATCAAGGTATACTTGAATCTGAAGTTTGGTGAAAATTTGTGCATTAGTTCTTGAGATAGAGCTATTTATGAAATCATGCAAAATGCAGCACAGCAGCATCACCTATTGGGCGATATACACCAACACGTAGTCAGCATCATTTAATATCAATTAGTAACTGAATCTGAAATTTGATGAAAATTTGTGCAATAGTTCTTGAGATAGAGCAACTGCGTAAATCGTGTAAATCCCGCAAAATGTAGCATAGCAGCGCCACCTTTTGGTCGATTTACATCACAACATAAACAGCACCAACTCATATCATGGACTAAGTGAATCTGAAGTTTTATAAAAATACGTGAATTTGTTCTTGAGATAGAGCTTTTGCTAGAGATTTGTTCTTGAGTCGAAAATGTTCACGAATCCAATTCTTTCTTCTTGTAAAGATAGAAGAATGTAAAAATTATACTGCAACGAGTTACACATATTACGAAATATATATATATATATATATATATATATATATATATATATATATATTGCATGAGTAAACGTTAAGAATGTTGAAACCAAATTTTTATTACAGAAAAATATAGTAAATTAAAAAACAAAGTTTCAAAACACGAAATTTTATAATCGCAATGTAAGATAAAAGAATTATGAATATTTTATTAAGTATTGCTGTACTTTCTTACAAACATTATTTTCACTTTTTAATACAAGTATATATATATGTGTATATATATATATATATATATATATATATATATATGTTTATAATTTTCTTCTATCCTTTTAATCTTGTTTTATTTTGAACTTAATTTGTGTTCAATGGTTTATTTCTCTGTTTTATATGTGTGGTAGTCCCAAATTCATATTCTTTAGCTAATTTATGGCTAATATGAAGATGAAACCACACATTTTATTTGTGGAACTTGAGCCATTTGGGACCCGATGATTCTGTCTATGTTCTACAAATTTCCATTATTCCATTTCAGTTATTCAATTCCTGCTGTTATTTACTATATTTTTGGAATATATCTATCTTTCTCTCTATATATATATGCGTGTATATATGTATATTGCAAGAAAGAAGAGTTCTAAGCCTTAGAATTAGGAGTATTTTTTAAAGTTTACATGACATGCCATTTTTTTCAGCAGGGATATTATTATTTTTGACATATAATCGATCTTTAATCCTTTTTTTAAACTAATCTTACTATTGAAATCTTCTAGACCTATTTCGTAAATTTATCTTTCATTATTGACAATCTGCTACGACAAATCAATATCGACAAATCAATACACTCGTATTCAATCACATAATTATAAGTTTATAGAATAAAGACTCAAGAAAAAAAAATTGATTGTGTTTTTAATATTGAAGTTTAGTTTACTTAACCTGCATTGAAGAAATAATGCCTAAAAATACATAAATAAAACTCTTCTCATAAAAATAAGCATATATTAATATCTTTCTCAAAGACAGAAAAAACATTCTGATCAAAAAAATTATTTTCATAACTTAATTTGAAATTCAATTTACTAAAATATGATTCTGATTATAATTCAATATATACACATAAAACTGTCAATAACAATATTTGATTTCTATAAAATTTATAATTCTTATAAAAGTCACAAAATTTTGCACATTTCTACTCGGGCTTTATTGTACTTCTAAAAATATTTGTAAAATACTCTTACTACTGTGCGATAGATTTTCCAACATCTAAGGACCAACACATTAATTAATGAATCCTCCATATCATCATTTTACTTATTTACGTACTTAATTTTATATTTTTGTAGGCCTACCCTATATGTATAAAATCCTAATATATATATAACCAATTAATATAACCTAATATATATAAAACCAATTTATGAAACGATTCTATGAAACGACTGGTTAAACAACTGATTATGTTTCGCTGTGATTTCTCCTAAAATATGGAATACTTTGCGATGAAATTAACACCAAAAATCTGTATTGATCCGCAGATCTCAAAACTGGTATTAGAATTCTTAAATTCCAATTAGTTTTTGAAATATTTTTTTTTTCTAATTTTAAATACTTTTTTATAATGATAGGAACTCAATTTTTTATCATAACAGATATTTTTTTTTCATATTTTAATAAAGGTTACTATTTTAAACAAATCTGGCGACGAGTTTGGCCTCCCTTAAATGTATGCTTAGCACAATGTTTTTTTTTTTTTTTTTTTTTTTTTTTTTTTTTTTTTTTTTTTTTTGTATTTCATTATCATTTTATTTAATACAAAACTTTCATTTAAAACTGAAAAGTTTAAAATTAATGGCTTTCACTTCTTTCTTTTTTTTTTTTAAACGAAACGAAAAGAAAAATATTAGGCGCAGATGTCATATACGCACCGGGATACCTAAATGGCGCCAAAATGCCGTTATTTTGCCTGACATGGTAACCCGGCTATTGTTGATTATTTATTAATAAATGCATTTTTTACATTTACTTTCTTTTTATTTGAAAAAAAAGGGAACTTCTTAGTTAACCGGTCAACCAAATTACTCTCGCAAAATTGTAAGATTAAATGCCAATAATGGTTGCCCTTTATTAATTAATTGTAAGATTAAATTGTCAATAATGGCCAATAAAACCATTAATTCGACGTTGTATTTTTATTCATGTTTTACTAATTTATTTGTTCTTTCGTTATTTAAAATAAAAATTATGCCAATCTGTATAATTTGGCGAGTGGTTTGGCGATTTATATAATTTGGCGAAATTGGTCGACGGGATAACTAAGAAGTACCACAAAATGTTATAAATTGTTTTGTTCTATGGTTATTAATTAATTTTGTATTTATTTATTGTTATTTTATTTTTTAAATAATAGAAAATAATTTAAAAATACATATGTAACAAGTATTCGAAAACGAGGTTTTCTCCAAATTGTCGTAAAAAAAAAAAAAAAAAAAAAAAAAAAAAATCACTCCAAACTCGATTAAATAATGCAACAAATCCTGACATTTAATTTCAAATTCAAAGCAATGTTTTAATGGTACTACTTAGTTATCCTGTCTACCAATTTCGCCAAATTATATAAAACGCAAAACGACTCACCAAATTATACAAATTGACGTAATTTTTATTTTAAAGAACGAAAGAACAAATAAATTACTATAACATTAATAAATATAAAAATAAATCATCGAAATAAAAATCACTTGATGGCGTGTAACTTTCTTACAGTCAAGTGAATGTGACATTTACGATAAACCATTATTGGCATTTTATCTTATAGTCTGGCGAGAGATTTTTGGTCGATGGGATAACAAAGTAGTATCGTTTTAATTTACCACTCGAAAAAAAAAAAAAAAAAACGCTAACTGGCGAGATAAAAAAAAAAAAAAGCTATTGGCGACATTTGCACCCGGCTAACATAAACGTACGAAGAATTCTTTGCGATCATGGTCACTTTTATGTAGTTTTATTCGAAAAAATAACTTTGATTCTTTAATCAAAATGGAAACCTTTCTTATGAAAAGCGAAGGGTTGTAGTTGTTTATGGTAGTTACATGACTTGGATTATTATAATACAAGTGAAATGATGGCGATAGAATAATATTTGGCGACTTGTCGCCTGTGGCTGGCTAACCTTAAAGGACCAAAATGGCCGCCTGGAATATAAAAAGCGAAGGGATCCGCCCGAACTATTGATAATAGTCACGTGACTTAGGCTATTATTATAGAGATTGTTTTCAATTCTAAAAACAGCAGAAAGAATAATATTTCCTAACGATTTAAAATTTATTTACACGTGACTATTAAAAACAGAAAAAAAACTTTGAAATTACTATTAAATGAGTAAGTGTTAAAAGTAGGAAAATATTGAAAATTATGTCTTGAAAATTGTATTTACACGTGAATATTAAAAAAGAAAGGAAACTTTAAAATAATAAATACATTAATGTGCGTTTAACCCTTTCAGGGGCAAGGTACTTCTATTCATAAAATGTTGCAATCAGTGAATGACACCAGAAATTACAAACAAATTTCGAAATGCGAAAATGCTTTGTTCACTTACTTAATAAAAGAAAAATTTCCATTCCAATATTCTGGTGCCAATGTGGCATTTAAGAATTAAAATTAAGTGGTCCAAGAGTGAACCACCGCCTTTGAGGGTGTTAAAGCAGTAAATTGTATTAAATTGTATTATGTCAATCGTTTTATAACGCTGTTAAAAAATACCGGGAGTCAAAGACTCCGTTTACTTAATTCATTTTATTTTAGCTTCCTTTCAAATGTTTAACTGGTCTTCTTTAATCATACACGAAAACAACCATTGGATGTCTTAACAGCAACTGATTAGGCCTTAAATTTTCGCAATTAAATGGAATTGAATGAAAAACCATTTACAGGGAGATCGCTATAGGTTTTTTTCATTACAATACAATCTTCTCTAATCTTTTTATTACAGATCAAATTAGCGTGTTTTTAGATTCTGCGGTGTTTGAACCAAGGTTGGCGAGCGTAGCTTGCAGGGGACAGATCCCCCTAGTATATATATATATATATATAAATATTTTTCATTCATTAATGATATTAACTTAATACAATTGCTGTTTTATGCTTAATTCAATATTAATTATTTCTATTATTCATTAATTAATTTACTTATTTCTACTTTTATTTTTATGTATATATATACATATTTTTAATTATCATTTATAATATATTTATACAGTTTCTGCTTTAAAGCTTAATTGAATATTAGTTATCCGGGAACAGATGTCATAAATTTCCGGGCCACTATCTTGGAATTATTCTTTGCGTGAAACCCCTTTTCCGCCAAGTAGTAAATGTCGCCAAACACCGGTTTATACATATGTTAGGCTTAACGAAAATAAAACGTAAATAATAAAGAAAACTCACTAAAGTGGCAATCTGTAATCGTTGTATGAGCGCTACTCGCTCATTAACCGAAAAAAAAACATCACTGGATTCAGCATTTCTCGCTGGGTAGACATCTCAAAATGTAAAAAACTCGAAAGGCAAACAAATATATATAAAATTTTCAACAGACCTTAACAGACATCTGCTTTCTTCAAAGCTGAAGCACGAAATACTGTCATAGCATCACCGTCATTTTCAAAACTAGGCTTATGAATACGCATTGACACTCTGTAAACAAACCTCCTTTTTTCGTAAAACTTTCCTCAAATTTCTTAATTACTTCAGCAAGAGCGTTTCAACGGAATACAAAAACCATAGTCAATCAAATAAATCCAATAAATTTAACATAATAACAAAAAGACATAATAATACAACACGAAATCAAACCACATCCACAATATCCTAGCCGAAAATGATCTTCTCGGGATTTGTCAGAATACGACACGCCAAACACACACGTCACACGGAGTTCCGCATATCGATAAACATCGCCAACATAAAATCGCATAGAAGTCTCAAAACATCTAAGATGGCGGTCATCCGGGAATTTAACGCATCTAAGCCGTTATTCGTATTCATTAATCTGTATATTTTAATTATTGATTAGTTTTTATTGCAACCAATGTATTTTCCTAACACTTAATTCTTGCGTAATAGTTTTAAATGTATCATCTGAAGACAGAGGACAGCACTTTACTTAGTCATTGGTTAATACATCCGAATTCATGTTATCATTTTGCGACAGAAGGCAGCACTTTACTGATTCAATGGTTAATGCATTGGAATTCGTGTTTAAGTGTACTACAGATGGTAGCACCATTTCTTTTCCATTAAAAATACCGTCCTTTTTCTACCTACCTTTTTTTACTCTACAATATTATCCCTTGGTCCTTATGATATTTACTAAAATATCTTTTGGCAACATGTACAAATTATTTATTATATATATATATTTTTTTTTCTTTATCATTTAACCCCAGCTTGGATCTTCAATTGGTAATATGCTTTTCTTTTTTTTATCCATTTAAATCCTTATATTTTTAAAGCTATTTCTGGCCTTATTTTTTCAGGGTTTATTGTGTGCAGTAACCCTTTTTTGCATTCTTTAGCTTTTTATGGCAAAGTGAAAGATGAAACTGTCCATGTTATTTGTGGTAAACAAGGAAATTAGGGCCTGATGATTCTACCTTGGGTCCACAAATATTTCCGTTTGCTCAATGTTTACTGTATTTTAAATTCCATGTTGCTCTCGTTATAAGAATCACTTTAAAAGAATTTTATAATGGTTTATACATAATTTTTAATTTAAATATATTCCTTTATAATTTATACATTCTCATTTGTAGTTGACAATTTGTATTGGTTTAAAATGGCCTTTTTTAAATATTACCATTCAAATTAGTATGATACATAAGTGCGTGTAATTATGAATGCATGTCTATTATATTTTGGTATCTTTTCATTCTGAATGTCAAAAATTCTTTTTGAACTATCTTTTCTTAATATTAATGGTATCTTATATGTCTTTTAAATATATAAAAATGGAATCTAAATGTATTTAGCAATATTATACACATATATAGACAGATGCCATATACATATACATTTATCAATGCTAAAATTTTATTCCGCTTTACATTTATCACTCTCTTATCAAACCTATGTAATATCATTTAATTATTTTAAATACTTATGGCTTAACATAATAAAGAGATACGGAAAACAGAAGACAAAGTAAAACATTTCGGATGGAGATTTATAATTTTTAACAGTGAAAGACAAATATTAAAAATTGGCTTTAATTCACTAAATAAAAAAAAGTTTTTGTTTCGTTTATGTAAGATTGGTTTTCTGAAAAATCAGAGCAGAAATGCTGTAAACATTTAATTGCTGAGCATGTTTGGAAAATTTGGTGAAAAAATCCGAATAAAAAAAAAATATATATATATATATATATTTTAATTACTAGAGTTTCATATTTCTAACTTTTTATAAGTTAATAGAAAATATTCAAATTTTATTACTTTAAATTGTAAAAAAAGCTTATTCCAAGATATAGGAAATGTTAATATATGTTTTCTCCAAGTTTGATGCTCAGAAAAATATTTCATCGTGTACTGCGTATGCACTGTGCTGCCTTAAAGACAGATAAGAGTCAGAAGTGCTAAGCTGCTTTCAGTCTCTCGTACAGTTAACTCAGTTGCACAGCATTCGAACTTAGTATCAATGACCCTGACTCAAATAAAAGTTTGAGCTATTTTTCTCTCTGTTGCTTTCAAGTCTCTTAATAAAGTTGAGTAAATATTGAGCAATTAAAATTTCATTTATAGGAAATTTTAGAGTATAATGCTTTCTAGAAAATAATCAGGATGAAGAAAGGAAAACCAATTAACGAATGGAAAATACTTGTAAATGTTTAGTTAGACAACATTTTGAATAAGTTTTCTGAAAGTAAAAAAAAAAAAAAAAAAAAAAAAAAAAAAAAAAAAAAAAAAATTCTTGGTTTAGGAAATGAATTAATCTTTTGAAGTGTGATTATTTTTCTATAAAATATTGAATGTTCCTTACATTTTGTTCTAATAACGCAGATTAAACAATGTAGGAATATTTAAAGTAAATGTTTTCTACAGAAAAAAAATGTAAGGTAAGAAGTTGTTTTAAAGAAGAGAAAATGCCAATAGATATTTACTTAGAAAATGTGTTTGGAACAATTAGAAGAACCATCCGAACTTAAGAAAAAATCTTGGGATAACTATTAACCCGTAACAGGTACGGTGAAATTTTGGTACAGTACAAGAACGGCGCGGTCTCCAAGACCGAGCTGTATTTAGCTTTGTTTTTAAATGTTATAATTGAAATTTCTACAAGAAATAAGATCTTTATAGTTTTGAGAATGCGTACTCCCATACAATTTAAATTTATAACATTTATAAAAATACAAATGCCGTATAGTGGAATTTAAATCAATATTACAATTTTTTTATAAAAAAATGAAGTGAAATGAGCTATGTACGTAATGAATAAAAAAATATAATATAGGTTACCCCTTTTATAGTTTACTCTGTTACACAAATGTATGATGAATGAATTAATAGCAAATCATTAAATGCCGGGGGAATTACATAAACAATTACACAATTATAAGCCAGCGTGAAAGTCGTGCAGTAAAAAAAGTACTCACGTTGATGCAATACTGAAATTATTTTTGAAAATTCTTACCACAGTCATGGCATAATTTTCGGATGCATTCTAAGCACACAGGTTTTCGAAAGCAAATGCATAAATATGCTGTTTTTGTAATTTTTACAGGAGGGCAGAAATGACGTTTTCCTTTACTTTAATTTTTCCTCACATTCCACTGATGTGTCTTGAGATTCGTTTTCTTTATCACATCCTAAAATTCGCTTTATTATCATTGGCAAATCGCGATGAATACTCGGGATTTCAAGTCTGTTTTGCATATGAGGAGTAACAAGTTCTTTTCCAGTTCCTTTAAAAATTGCATTTTATTCGTGATTGGATCTTTTGAATTTTGATATAAAATGAATGCATTAACAGTTGACATATCAAGTAACCTATAAAAAAAGCCATAGGCCATCGCCTTGTTCGTCTACTACAAGTATATACTGAACACTTTTCATCTAAAAAATAAACCACCTTTTGTCTGGTTATAAAACGCAATGATTTCTAGTTTTTGAGTCTCAGAGTCAATTTCTTTACTGTGGTGCATTGAGGACAAAAGTAATATCGCTTTTCCATTTTTCGGCACGTGAGACATCAAGTAATGTCCTTTGTGAAACCATATAAATTTGACTGCACTTCTCTTCATTTATTAGGCAGAAACGCTTTTGGAATATCTCTTTATTTTTATTAACTGTTCCAAAATATTTTAGGCCATTCTTTTTCAATTTTGAAACAATTTCTATCGAAGAGAACAAATTACCTGCCGTATGTTTCTATTTGACTTGACGATAGGCTTAATAAGCCGTAAAATTGACTGAGTTGGTTTCGTATTTTTTTTTAACTCTCATCCATACCCAGACAGTCAGAATCTTTACCGTAATACATATACGCATTGCACGCATAGTTGGTTCGAGCATCAGTTAGACACATTATTTTTAAACCATACTTAGCTGATTTTTTTTTTTTTTTTTTTTTTTTTTTTTTTTTTTTTTTTGCATATACATTTTAAATCGGCATCTGCTTCTGAAGCTAACAAGCATTTCATCGATGCATGCAATTTCTCCAATTGTATAACATTTTTGCGAAATTAAAATGAAACAATTCAACACTTCAGAAATAAGAGCAGCAGGGTCATTTATTTTTCGAATATCTCTGTTATCAGGATAATCAAATATTAAACAAAGTAAAAATTTGTACCTTTTCATTGCCATAAAAGCTCAAAAAACATGTCTGTCAGTCCCGTCTGTTGCAAAAATATACTCAACGTCTTCATTATTTGATTTGAATGCCGACGTGTATATAAGCAATCCTGAAAAGGCTTTCAGTTCTCCCAAATTTGTGTCAGCGATTTGTTTACTTGTTCGGTCTGTCCTCATTTTTCTTATTTTTATATCAGTCCAATTTATAATATTTTGCAGCATTTCATCTGTGAAAAGAAGAATCCAAAATGATTGCAAATCTGCTCTATGCGTTAATTTTGTAAATGTACTTAATGCAAAAAGGCGCACAATGTTATGAACTGGAGTTTTAACATTTTTATTGGCGCAATAGACGACCATTTAAAACAGAGTACTGAGTACAGTAATACTGAGAGCATTTTTCTATAAATTACCAGTCTCTTCGCTGTCGGAATCAGAAATTTCACTCTCAGATGAGTGCGAACATTCATAAAAGAATTGTTCATCGGACTCATCTTTATCAGAAAAATACCTCCCCGCTTCGTCTAGAAGTCTCTGAATTGTTTCCACATAGCACGCATCAGAAGAATGTAAACTATTTCTCTGTTCAAGTTTCAACGCCATTCTCCGACACGGAAAAAATGGGGCTACGTTGAGATACAGCGCATTCTGCTAGACCTCTCTCAAAGAAATAAACGTAATAAAAAAAAAAAATAAAAAAAAAAAAAAAAAAAAAACACGCGCAAAAACTTTTTGCCAATAAGGAAGGTTTTTCAATGTCTCAAAGGAGAAAGATACGGGAAGAATCCATTCAATCGATCAAAAGAAAAAAGAGGGTAATAGAATGAAAATCACTAAAGTTCTGTGAGACCGGTAATAGCTGTTACTACCATGTTATTTTTAATTGTATGTAAAATAATGCATTTTTGTTTTTTATTTCAAACATAAATAGTACTTCTAAACTAGTGCCACCATACCTAATCATATTTGATCATATATAAACACATCTAATCATATCTATATATTTACATATCTAACATATTCTACAAACCAGAATTTATGAATTTTTACAGTATAATTTGGTCTATAGAAAGTAATAAGGTACATATAAATGATATAATTGAAAATTTTGAATATAAACACATGCAATTAATATATAACTACTGAGACCTCTAAGATATTTCAATTTACCAATTTGGAAATATCGTTATTATTTTATTTTTATTTATTTATTTGTTGTTTTTTTTTTGGGGGGGGGGGGGGGGCGTTCCAAAACTATATACTGAGACTGCCATCCTACTGTAATATTCATTCTCTATTAGAATCTGAAATGTATGAAATGAGAAATCTGATTTATTGATAAGTTTCACTGTCATTTACCATTTTGCTTCAAATGTAGCTACTTCCATTAACTAATTTGAAGTGGCTCTAAATACACTGGTCATCAAAATTAAAGGATAATGAGAAAAAATATGCTCACTAAGTTAATGTTGTAACCAATGCCCAATTATGCAATTATTTATGTTAATTAAATACTATTGAACTTAAAATTGCGCTTTCTCGCATACGTTAGTGTCGGAAATTTGCACATTAGATGATTGGCAATGTGGTGAGCAATGGACGTATGTTGGAATTTTGGTCTGTAGTGTTGTTTAAAGTAAATGTGGTGTCTGAATGTGATCAGTATTCATTAGTTATGACTAAAAGGCATATTTAAGTTAAGGTCAAAAGTGGCGAATAATTGGTAGTATCGAGGAAGGTCAAAAACAAATGGAGGTCGCTCAAAATTTGAATATCCCTCAAAGTGTCATATCAAGAGCTTCGACCGCTTTTTAATCACTGGATCCGTTGATAGACAGTCTGGTCAAGGGAGACTAAGAGCAACAACTGCATCCGAAGACCGTTTTTTGTCATTGTGGCTCGAAAAAACCGCGAAGCGACTTCAAGAGATTTGGTTTCAGACCTTCAGACTGCTACAAGAACTAGAATTAGCCGTTCTACTGCTGCACGAAGGTTTAACGAGGATTGACTGTATGCGAAAAATAAATAAAAGTTTGTGTCCCACCCACTCCAGCTTCCCAAGGGGCCCGTTTAAACTGTTTCCCTCGTCAAGTTTAATAGAAGCAAGAAGACTGGGCTCAAGTATTGTTTATTGACGAGTCCAGATATAGTCTGAACACTGGTTCTGGGCGTATTTTGATCTGAAAAGATGAAGGAAGACGCAACTTGCCCTTCCGTTGTCCGTGAAATATCCAGTTCGAGCCCAGTCTTCTTGACTCCATCGAACATGACGACAGCAACAGTTTAAATGGGCCCATTGGGAAGCTGGAATGAGTGGAACATCCATTTGTTTTTGACCTTCCTCGATTCTACCAATTATTTGCCACTTTTGACCTTAACTGAAATGATGACTTTGAGCCATAACTAATGAATACTGATCACACTCAGACACCAAATTCACTTTAAACAACACCACAGACCAGAAATCCAACATACGTCCATTGTGCACCACATTGTCAATCAACTAATTTGCAAATTTCCGACGCTAATGTTTGCACAGAAGTGCAATTTTGAGTTCAATAGCATTTAATTTACATAAATAATTTCAGAATTGGGCATTGGTTGCAACAGTAACTTAGTCAGTATATTTTTTCTCATTATCCTTTAATTTTGATGACCAGTGTATTTAGTTATACAGCGTGTTTGGGACAATTAAAGGATCCATCCAAATGTGAGAAATAATCCTATGGAATACCTGTTGATTTAATCTTCTAAATTTAATAAGTTAACAGATATAATTGAATTTTTAACATTTTTTTTTGTCATTTCAGAATCTAAATTTTTTTATTTAATTTTTATTAATTTTTTTTTCTTGTAAAATATGTCCTAGTGCAAAAGAGAAAGATATAGATAATAACTTTCGAAATATGTTTCCAATGGATATTATTTTTAATACTTGACTGATGAAATGCAGAAAAAATAAATAATATAGTAGGTCGAGAAAAATAATCCTGTGGAATACCTATTAATTTAATCTTCAGAATATAATAAGTTTACAGAAATATTTGAAATGTATTATTATTTTTTTTAATTACAGATCTGACATTATTATTACCCAGCAAACACATACCTTTCGGCACACGATCGGACCGCCGCCGGCAGTGTCGGTTAAGTGTCGGTATGGACACATTGGTTTCGGTGAAGTGTCGGCAACTGAAACTCAAGAATCTGCATTTTCGGCTGCCGGTTACCGTAATCGGTCCCCTTATGGTTATGTATCGGCAAGCGACTTACACCGGCAAGTGACGCAGGACCGGTATGTGATTTCTGATAGTGGCCCGATTAGATTTGCCAACATCGGTCCGAATTCGGAATTTTTAGTTGTAGCCGACATTTTTTTTTACTTTTTCTTAATTTTGTTTGAGTTTGAGTTTTGATAAGATATGTATATTTCATATATTTCATATAAAATTCTAACATTGATAAACAAACAAAAAAAAATGTCAAAAATAGCCTACATTTATTTATTTTTAGAAAGTTGTTATTGAATTCATTTTAAAAAGGACTTACAATTATTTGAATCATCAAAAGAGTTTTTTAAATCGCTCCTTAAAATTACTATTCATTGTAAACTTAATTGTAGAAAAAAAGTAGCTATGTTTCTTATTTTATTTAAAAATCAAACTATTAAAACGTGTTTAAAATTATTTTACAAGCTATAAAAAAAAACCCAACTTTTTAGCACTAAAATTTAAAAGAAAGATTCAGAAATCTCCCACTTGTAAAAAATTATTAACCCCCCCCCCCCCCCCCAAAAAAAAAAAGATAAATTAATATTTCTATTTTATTTGATGATCAAAAATGTTGATAAGTAAAAGAATCATTATGGCTACATAATCACTTAAAATATATTCTACATTAAATCACCCAATGACAAAAAATGAACTCTTATTCTAATTAAAAGTGATTAATTACCAACTTATTTTTTTTATTAAAATTAGTTTTTCTATATTACAAATATACATTTCTTGAATTAACAGATTTAATTACATTATAATTCCTAAAAAGAAAATTGTATTAACAGAAAAACCTCTGAAATTCACTTATTTTATTTAATAAGCATTCTTAAACTGATAAGAAAAATTCAGAAATATCTCCCATTTAAAAATCATTTTCCAAAAGAAAAAAAAAAATATGTAAATTAATATTTTTATTTTATTTTTAAATTAAAAATATTGATAAGTAACAAATTAATATTGCAACTTGCTCATTAAATATATGTTCCACTTTAAATCATCAAAACGACATAAAATGAATTCTTATTCTAATTTAAAGTTATTAATTATCAACTTTTTATTTATTAAAATATTTTCCCACGTTAAAAATATAAATTTTATAAATTAACGCAACGCATGTAATTGCATTATAGTTCCTAATAAGAAAATTAGATTAACTGAACAAAACCTCTAAAAATATATCTTATACTTAATTATTCTTAAATTTATAAGAAAAACAATTCATTTGCTTTAACGAATTCGCTAAGATATTTATTTCATTCAATTAAATATTAAATTAACTTTTAAATACACGCGCGTAAGACAATTACAAATAAATAAATAAATAAAATAAAATAAAAACGCTTCAAAATTCTAATTTTCCCATCTACCAATTACCTTCAACGACAAACAAATACTTCTTCCCCTTATTAGCTTATAATCCTCCCCTGATCAAGTCTCTGTGGTCAAGTGGTTAGGGCGTCTACTTCCTGTCCTGGGGTTCGTAGGATCAAACCCCGCCTCGTCTATCGCCGAAACACCTTTGTCCTTTGGGCGTTCCTTTCAAATATACATTCGACGGTGGCTCATAGATGGCGCCATCAATGCATTTTTTTTTCAATTTATACAAGTGTCGGGCTGCGGCCGGCGTTCATATGGATAGCTGTCGGCATAGTGTTTTGCCGATACCGGACCGGCTGCGTGCCTCATGAATCGGGCCGCATTCGCGCGGCGTATCAAAAAAGATACGGAACCGGTAGCGGCAACCGGTATCGTGCCAATACCGCCGGTAGTGGCAAGCGGCTGTCGGCCGATTGCTTACCGATAGCTCTGTGTTTGCTGGGTATTATTATTATTATTATTATTAACCAACGAAAATCAACGTTTAAAAAGGCACAGATAATAATAAAACGAGCAAACAGCTGTTTCGAATATACTTGCAAGATTATTCTTCAGTGCAAGATAGAGCAAGGCACAGCGTGCTAAAAAAAGCAAGGCTGTGCAAAATGACAGAGACATATTTAGAGCTTATATACACCATACGGATAGTGAATGCGCCAAAAGCAGCCAATGAGACAGAAGAAGATGAAACGACTGAGTGGACAAGTAGTGACATCTACCGGTGAAGGAGAGAAAAAGAAACCCAAAAAAGAGGAAATTAAATTAATGCCTTCCAAATACTTGTAAAATGTGGAGTACTAGATAAGTCATTGACTAAAGAGTGAGAATTTTTAATGATGTGGTAAGCTTCCCCAAATATAGATCAATGTTAGAAGAACATTTTTGGATAATGATGGCTGAGGACAAATTGAACCTATGTTGAAAAGACCACCAATGTTGAGCAATAGAACAACGTTTAAGCTCCTGATTTTTAACATAACCTTCATGCTCTTTTAAGCAAAATTTAAGCGCAAGTATTGTCTTTCTTTACCTAATCTAATTGCTCCTATTGAAAGAGACTTTAAGCATAGTGCTTTATCATCTTCTCAAAAAGAGTCCATTAGGCATCTCATTGCCAATACTTTTTATTTCAATTCTAATATTTATAAGCCCAATCTTAAAAATCCTGTTAAACAATGTCTGGAAAATTTGTGTTCTGATCCATACTTAATCATTACCAAAGCTGACCAAGGTTGTCAGATTATTCTTCTCGACAAATCTACGTGTTTGGAAAAAAGCCATAAATTAATTAACGATGGTCCTTATGTAGATATCTGCAAAGACACTTCCACTAGTGAAATGAACACTGTTAAGTCTGCCATCAAGTCTTCTTCCATTGTATCTGCTAACTTTAAGAAGTCTCTTATTCCTTCTATTGCTCATTGTGCCAGGTTTTATACTTTTCCTAATGTCACAAACCTGACATTCTCTAGTATCGATACAGCTTCTTATTTCAAAGTTTTAAGCCGAAGGGCGACATGATGGTTTCTTTTGATGTTAAATCATTATTTACTAACGTTCCAGTTGAGAAGGCTTTGGATTGCCTCAAAATAAGGCTTTGTGAGTACCATTTCTCTTATTTTTAAATCGAGGAGCTTATCCTTCTCAATCGGGCTTACTTGTCGCAAAATCCTTTTGTTTTTAATGGAAATTACTTACGTATGATTGAGGGTTTGGCTATGGGTAATCCTCTTAGTCCAATTTTATGCGATATTTATATGCACTATTTTGAGGTCAAACTTCTGAGTCCTTGATGATGTTTATGTCCTGGCTGAAATGAATTCGGATATTAATCATATTATCTCTATTATGAATTCCATTGATCCCTGTATTCAATTTACTTCTGAAATTGAGTATAATAACTGTCTTTCTTTACTGGATGTCCTTGTTATTCGTTGTGAAAATGGCTTTCAGACTACCGTCTTTCGTAAACATTTTGCTGGCAGTATCCCACATCACAGGTATTCTTCTCATCCTCCTAACCAGAAATCTGCTGCTTTCAATACTTTTGTTGTTCGGGCTACCAATATTTTTTCCACTCCTCAGTTTATTAGTACTGAACTTAATTACCTCAAAGATATTGCTGTTGATCGTGGTTATACCTCTAATATTATAGAGTTTGTTTATAAGAAATTGGCGAAACACGTCCATTCTAAAAAGCATTCTAATTGCAACTCTCATATTCTGTTCTGTTGTCATTTTTTCTAAAAATCAGTCAGCAAATTGCTAAAAATCTTAAGAAAGTTTGATTTTAATGTTATTTTTTCTCCTGTTAATAAAATCACTTTTTCTAATCGCAAACACTCCATTGATATCCTATTTAACTGGGGTATTTACCAAATCTCTTGCCAATGCGGTCCTTTTATATTGGCCTGACTAAACGAGCTCTTAGATTTCGTTTAAAAGGTCATGAAGGTTATGTTAAAAATCAGGTGCTCAAACGTTCTTCTATTGCTCAATATTGTTTGCCTTTTCGACATGGGTTAAATTTTTTCTGAGTGATTATTATTCAAAAATGTTTTTGTAAACTTGATCTTCATTATTGGGAAGCTTACCACATCATTAAAAATTCTCACTCTTTAGTTAACGACTTATTACTCGGGATTTTCCAAATATTTGGAAAGCATTAATTTAATTTCTCCTTTGTGGTTTCTTTTTCTCTCGTGATTTGGATTTTTTTATCCATAGATGGCATTACTGATGCTTCAAAGATATTTACTGAGGATTGTTCAAGAGCGCGCAAAGCCTAATTCTGCAAGCGTGTGCACCTGCTTTTAGAAAAAACTGCTACAGTTTAAAAACAGGATTTAAAATAAGGATTCTATAGCCTTTAAAAATTACTTTTTTCATATACTGACTTTTTAGAAAGCAGCGTGAATGGAAGTATATTAGAATCTAAACTTATTGAACCACATAAGTCACTTGAACAACATAACATTGAAAATGGGGAGAAAAAAGAATTGCTTTCGATAGAAAATGATATTTCAGAAAAGGGAGAAAAGCTATGTAAAGAAAACACGTACGCTCAATGTGAAATAAACTTCGGGTTCGCAAGGTATGGCTTCGACTTCAACAACTTAAGTAAAATTAACAGAGTTGTCACCATATCAAGAATCATCTTGCAGAGTCATTTTGATAAGATGATTATTGATATGGCTTCTCCTATTATAATAAGAGGAGCAGAGTGTCTGAAATTTTACGTAGTTGACCCCATAAATGACTGCTTGAAGATTACGTTGCGAAAAAAGCCAAAAAACATTACCAAAAAAAAAAAGAATAAAAGTAAAGCCACGAAGCCAAAAACTGCGCTAAAGAAAGGACTGTGGATATCCAGGCAGTTCAGAAATGTATAGAGATCCAACTGTAGAGGATTGAATAGATTGCATTTCTTGGAGAGACTGGTGACACGAAGAGTGCCCACATACTCCTGCTATAAATTAGTGCTGATTAATTTTCGATGTAAATCACCCAAAAGGTGGCACTGTTATGCTGCATTTTTCACGATTTCCACAGTAGCTGTATCTCAAGAACTAATGCTCGAATTTTCATCAAACTTAAAATCATTTAGTCCCTGATATTAATTGGTTCTGTTTAGTTTTTGGTATAAATCGCCCAACAAATGGCTCTGTTATGCAGAATTGTTTAGGATTTTCGCAATAGATCTATCTCAAAAAATAATGCACAGATGATCATTAAACTTTATATTCAGTTAGACGTTGACATAAGCTGTTACTGATAAGGTTTTGGTGTAAATCGCCCAACACGTTGAGCTCCTATGCTGCGTTGTTTGGATTTATACGATTTTAGAGACATTCATTAGTCAAGAACTAATTCATGGAATTTCATATTTTTAGAATCCACATGATGGGCATAGATTGTCATTTAACTTTGGCACTGCGATAGCACATTTTGAAGATCGCAACCAGAGGTTAGAAAGAAATAAAGTGTGAGAAGTGCTAAGCTGGATATCGTACAGGTAACTCACGAGTACATCATTGGCTCAGCTGAATTTTTTTAACTCTATTGGGTTTATGCCTCTCAGGGGAAGTTGAATAAAAATTCAGAAATTACAATTTTAAATGTTCGAAATGTTAAAGGAAAATGCCTTCAGGGAAAGAACTAAGGATATAGAAAAAAATCCATTAACTAATAGGAAATGCTTCTAAAAATTTATATAGAATTCATTTTGGAACATTTTGTTAAATGTTTCTGAATGTGAGAGAATTTTTTGGTTTATTTATTGAATTAATCATGTGAATTTTAAAACTTCTTCTGTAAAAGATTGATTTTTTTTCTTTTTAATTATGAGAACGTAGATTAAAAAATGTATTAATTTCTAAAGTAAAATGCCTTCTAGAAAAAAAAAAAAACTATATGTCAGAAGAAAGTACCATTAGGAAAAGCAAATACCCCTAAATATTTAGTTAGAATATGTATTTGGAAGAATTAGAAAAACCACCCGAACATTAAAGAAAAAAAAAAAGAGTTTCCTGATATACCCATTAATCCTACTTTTTTTTTTAAATTTTACATAAAATAATGCATTTTCAGTTTTTATTTTAAACATATGTAGCACTTCCAAACTAGTCTCCGTATACGTAATCATATTTCATGATATCTGATCATATACTATAAACAAGTCTCATCATATCTATATATTTATATATCCTACCTATTCAAAAGATCAGCATTTATGAATATTTACATCATAATTCGGTCAAAAGTATAAGATATATATAAAATAACAGACAATTAAAAATTTCGGAAGTAAAACAATGATATAGACACAAGAAATTAATATGAAACTACTGAAAAGTTTCTCCTCAGTAATTTTAATTTACGAATTCTCAAATATCTGTATAATTTTTTTTTTCTGTTTCCAAAAGTATATACTTAAACAGACTTCGAGATATAATGTAAATTCTCTATTAGAATCTGGAATGCGTGAAATGAGAAATCTGATTTATTGATGGGTTTCACTCTCATTTCCTCTTTTGCTTCAAATGTAACAACTTCCATTAACGATTTGGAAATGTCTCAAGATATTTAGTTATAGAGCGTGCTTGGGACGTTTATAGGATCCTTACGAATATAAAAAATAATCCTATGGAAAAACTTTTGATTTAATCTTCTGAATTTAATAAGTTTACAGAGATAATTGAATTTTCATAATTTTTAACAATTCAGAATCTAGAATTTTTTATTTATTTTTTTATTCATAATAATTTTTTCGAATAAAATATGTTCTACGGCAATAGAGGAAGATATGGATAGTAACTTTCGGAATATTTTTCCAAGGGATAATAATTTTAATATTAGTCTGATGAAATGCAGAAATAATAAATAATATTACCTATTGATTTAATCTTCTTAGTTTAACAAATTTAAGGAAATAATTGAAATTTATTTATTTATTTTCGCCATTACAGAATCTAGCATTCTTTTTAATTAATATTATTAATATTATTTATTTATTTATTTATTTAAAATATATTCTAGCGCAATAAAAGAAGGTATAGAAAAAATGTTTGAAATAAATTTTCCAGTGGATATTAACTTTAATATTAGTATAAAGACATGCAAAAAAAAATATTGTTGGCTCAAATTAGTGAGCGGAATTGACATGCTGAGCAAAGAACAAAATCGAAAATTTAAATTTAATTTAGTAATCATTAAGGAATTTAATTTAGCATAAAAATTTACAATTCTATTAAAAATAAACTTATAGGGACCAGAAATTTTTTATATGAAAGAAAAATGTATGTTTTATATATATATTATTTTTATAATATTCGACTCTTTAAGAAGGTCGTATAGTTTGTCCGATTGGAAAAATAATCTAAAATTACAGTATTACAAGCCGTAAATGTTTAAAGAGGCAGACCGGGGCTGCATGCTAAGGAAATACCTTAAACTCAATTACTTGGAAAAACGGGTTTTTCACGATTTTGCCAGGATAACTTTGAACAATTGACGGAAATACATACTTCTTTTTTTCAAGTAAAGTAAATTAAATTCTCCGCAAACTAGTTTTCAAAAACAATACAAATTTATTTTAATGTTATAATAAAATAAATGTAATAAGTGTTTTGGTTAATTAATTAATTAATTGACGTGTTAATTTTTTCTGTTGTTATTTCACGCATAATAGAGAGAAAAAACACTTTAGAGAGGAATGAACGAATAAAATAAAGTCGTTCCGTCCTTTTCGAGAGGAAAAGGTAACTTTCATATTCCTTGTTTTAAACATCCAGCTTATTACACATAAAAATAAGAAGATAAAATAAGTGAACTGGATTATACAAGATTCAATACTACCAGAATTCGTCAATACTAAATATGAATAAGAATTTCGCCAAAATTGTCAGCTACATCCAAGTTGGCTTCATTTATAGCGATATACGTTTAGACGCTAAATTTGGCGATAATTTCAAGTGTTGTTCATTAAAAAAAAAAAATAATAAAATAAAAAAAAATAAAAAAAAAACATTGTGGATATAGCTAACCGATGAACTTTGTCGAGATCTTGGTATGTCCTGTACACATGCTTAGTGACATCGAAATTGCTTAATGTATACGATTGCTTTCGCATATAAAAAATCAGATGGCTCCGAAATGTCGATCTGTTAAGAGTTTCAAAGTGCTATATGTCAGTCATTTTTACGGTAAAGAAGAGAACGAAATGCTTTGGAATACTTGTATAAAGTCCAAATACTTAAAATCTTTTTCAATTTTTAAAATTTTCTTGTACCTCTTTTTGAAATTTAAATTAAAAAAAAAATAATTGACGTCATTTAAAGGTAAATTGACGGATGCAGCTGGATAAAGAACTCGATCGAGACCTCGTATGTTCCGTACACATGCTTCATTAAATTCAAATCAATTAATAAGTACGCGTACATTCGCCTGATAAAAATCAGGTTGTTTCAAAATGTCAGCCTCCCTAGAAAGTCAAGCAGCTATGTTTCAGACATAATTTAAGATCAAGGCGAAGCAACAAAATGTTCCGTAATCCTTTTACAAAGGTCAAACAGTTCAGAAAATATATTTCTCAATTTCTATTTATTTTATTTATATATATATATATATATATATATATTTATTTATTTTTTATGGCCGCTGTTTTAAAAAAGGACGGTGGATGTCAAAAATCACATATATATTAGTATATACATTTGAACGGATGGTGGTTTGAGGTCCGAAGGTAATGAGGTCTGAGGGTCATTGTAATGGAAACTACATAAAAATGGAATCTAGACTTTAACTATCTAGACTTTAAAATTGTTTAATATTTAATTTTGCAGGATTAATTTTTCCATACCCTATCAGACATTTTATTTTTTTTTTATTTTTTTTTTTTTTAATTACGAAATATTCCTTATTTCTTCAAACATTAAACAAATAAATGTAACAAGAAGTAATAGTGCAAATTATTTACAGGCTTTCCAATCCACAATCGATCTTCAGTCAAATTTCGTTGTTTCAAACATTTCTTGTTCGTATAAATGAAACATTTTCCCAAAAATTAAATTAAATTTATTTGTGTATCGAATATGTAAGATTAGATCATAAAATATCGGAATAAATATTTTCTTTCTCAAAGAGATAAATTTTGATAGACATCGTGGATTTAATATAAATTCTCCATGAGATTCTGAAATGCGTGAAATGAGAAATGTGATTTATTGATAGATGTCAATGTCACTTTCAGATTTGCTTGAAACATAATAGGTTCCATTAACGAAATAAATGGGCCTCTAAATATTTAGTTATTGAGCATGTGTGAGACATTTACCGAGTATTGTTTGCTAAATTAAATTAATTTCTGGGGAAACTAATAGAGATATAGCGAAAACAAGAGGGTGAATTTTGTTTTTAATTTAACAATAACAATTAAAACAAATATAATAAATACTAAAATGTTTCCACTATTCTTTCCATGCAAACATAATTTAATTAAAATGCATTGAAAAATATTATTTAAGTTGTCTTTTAAATGTTTTTTTTTTGTTTTTTTACACTATTTCTACCGATGTGAAACGACACCTTTTAAACCTTCATGTACTCAATTAAAAATTCAGGACAATTTTATCTTCTAAGAATTTTTTTGTGAATTTTTAAAACCACATTAGGAGATTTATATAATTATTTAATAAATCTTAGAAAGATTTTAGAAGGATTGAAGAATTTAGATGGATTAATAAAATTTAATTTTATAGGGATTTTGTGCAATATTTATAATACCACTCAAATCTTTTATTTTAAATATTTTTATTAGTATTTTGTAGAATTAAGAAATAGGTTCAAGCAATCTAAATATAGAAATATTTCCGAATTGAAAAATCCTCCCTCCCCCCACTTAACCCCATGAAAGCTGAAAATATGCAAAGTCAAAATAAATCTTCCTTTTAAGAATATTTTTGTTTTGTGTAACAAATAATGCTTTTGGAACCAGATAAAGTAAAACCTCTATAACTCATTCTAAACTGTATTGCTACTAATCGACGTATTAAATGAATTTTATATCAAGTTATTTTAATGGTACTTATAAGTTCACTCAGCAGATAAAGGGTTAAGCGAATTCGACTTATAGTTTCCCATTTGTAATTTTTAGATTGAAACAATTACAAATAATTTTTAATGCACTGATTTTTTTTGTGTGTGTTTATTACATTCAAAAACTAAAAGGAAAATAAATATAAATCAAAACTTTAAAAGGATGTCATTTGACAACGGTGGAAATTGTGTTAAGGAAGTAGTCTCAATTTGTATGTTCTTTAGCTTGCTATTTAATAACCCCTTACAAAAAAACCTCATTTGCAAGTTTTTCTTTGCAAATTACAAATAAATATATATTTTACTTCCCCGTAAACGAAATATAAAAATTTCTATTATAATTTCAAATGCGTCGCCCATTAATAGTTAGGTTTCGCTGTCATTTACCGATTTGCATCAAACATAATAAATTCCATTGACAAATTGAAACCGCCTGTAAATATTTAGATAATGAGCATGTTTGAAACATTTAGAAAATTTACTGTCATATCTAAAAAAAAAAAGTCCATAGATCATAGGAGATTCAAAATATCATAGGAGATTCAATACTAATTTTTATCAATACTAAATCATTATGAATGAGAATTTCGCGAAATTAGTCAACTTTATCCAAGCTGCTTTTATTTAAAGTAACTTATATTTGGTTGCCAAATTCGGCGATATCGTGAAGTTCCTGCCATTTTAAGACAACATGGTGGATGAGGCTAACGAGTGAACTTGGTCGAGACCTTAGTAATTACTGTTCACATACTCACATTGGAATCGGTTAATATAAACAAGTGCTGTCGCAGGCAAAAAATCAGTTTTTTCAAAATGTCAGCGACATTAGAAATTCAAACTGCTATATCTGAACCATTTTTTAAGATAAAGACAAAACAAAAAATGCTCCAGAATCCTTACATCATGGTCAAATACTTAAGAAAGAAATCTTTTTCAGTTTTTTTTTTTTTTTTTTTTTTTTTTTTGCACCTCACCTTAAATATATATATATTTATAATTTAATGGCTTCTATTTTGAAACAAGATGGCTGATGAAGCTGGTCAGCGAACTTGGTCGAGACATTACGATATACTATCCACATGCCTTCTTACATCGAAATAGGTTAATAAATACGCGTGTTATCACGTGACAAATATAAGATCGTTTCAAAATTTCAGCCATGCTAGAAATACAAAATGCTATAATTCAACAATTTTCTAAGATATATACGAAACAAAAACTGCTCCGGAATCTTTGTATCAAGGTCAAACACATAAAAAAAACTTTTTCATTTTTCAATTATTTGATAACTTATTTTAAATTTAAAATTTATTATTTTTTTTAAATGGCAGCCCTTTTGAAACAAGATGGCGAATGAAGCTGGCCAACGAACTCGGTCGAGACATTGGTATGTACTATGTACACACCAAGTTACATCTAAATTGGTTCATAAATACGCCTGTTATCGCGTGACAAAATTCAGGTTGTTTCAAAATGTCAGCCGCAATAGAAATTCAAAATGCTATAACTCAGCCATTTTCTTAGATATAGACGAAACAAAAACTGTTCCGGAATTTTTGTATCAAGGTCAAACACATATAAAAAAAATATTTTTCATTTTCCAATTTTTTGGCCCCTCATTTTAAATTTTAAAATTTAAAATTTTTTTTAAATGGCCGCCATTTTGAAACAACATAGCGGATGAAGCTGGCAAACGAACTCGGTCGAGACATTGGCACGTATTATGTATACACGAAGGTACATCTAAATCGGTTCATAAATACGCCTGTTATCGCGTGACAAATATTAGGTCGTTTCAAAATGTCAGCCCCGCTAGAAATTCAAAGTGCTATAACTCAGCCATTTTTAAGATATAGACGAAACAAAAACTGCTCCGGAATGTTTGTATCAAGTTCAAACATATAGGAAAAAAATATTTTTCAATTTTCAATTTTTTGGTACCACATTTCAAATTTTAAATTAAAAAAAATTTTAAATGGACGCCATTTTGAAACAAGATGGCGGATGAAGCTGGCCAACGAACTCGGTCGAGACATTGGAACGTATTATGTATACTCCAAGGTACATCCAAATCGGTTCATAAATACGCCTGTTATCGCTTGACAAATATCAGGTTGTTTCAAAATGTCACCCAAGCTAGAAATTCAAAGTGCTATAACTCATCCATTTTTTAAGATATAAACGAAACGAAAAATGCTCCGGAATCTTTTTATCAAGGCCAAACACATAAGAAAAAAATATTTTTCAATTTTCAACTTTTTGGTACCACATTTCAAATTTTAATTAAAAAAAAATTAAATGGCCGCCATTTTAAAACAAGATGGCGGATGCCAGCAAACTCGGTCGAGACATTCGTATGCACTATGTATACACGAAATTTCATCCAAATCGGTCCATAAATACGAGAGTCACAGTGTGACAAAGATCAGATATATATATATATATGGATATATATATATATATGGATATATATATATATATATATATATATATATATCAACTTTTGAACGGAGGGTGGTTTCGGGGTCTGGGGGTCATGATCGATGAAATTATACCAAAATTTTTGGAAATCTCTTTCCTCCGAACGGCTGTAATAGGTAGCTTTTTGTAATGAAAGCTACCTAATATATCTTTTTTATATGTTTGCATAAAATATTGAATTGTGAATTTTCTTTATGATACTTAAAAAAATAGCTGTTACTAACCTTTAAAGAAAATGGGTTTCTAAATATAGTAATAAGTATATTCATACTAATCTACTGCAACATTTCAATCATGCCGGAGTCCGGTTTCGGATACCGCAAAACTCGGATCTTGCCAAGCGGTTATTTGTTTGAAGAAGCGAAAAAATGATAAAGAAAGATATTTTCAGAATTGTGATACTAAACTTTCAGCAATCTGAAAAGCAATAGTGAATGTATTAAAAATTGTTTATTTTGTTTCGAAAACAAACAAAAAAAATCTTATAATCTTTAAATCAATATTGCGTTATTATTCTGATCTCGTTAATGACTCTTAAAAGTGAAACGCATTATTAAAAGCATTTTAGTGATACATGTATGTAGCTTTATATCAATCTTTACCTGAATTCATCTTCCATTATACCTATTTAATTATTTTAGTTGAAAAGGTTTTTAAGTCTAAAAAAATCACCAACCAGAACATTGTCTTTAAATATATGTAAGAGACATGTTTTAAAATAAATTTTTGCGTGCAAAATGGGCTAAAACACAGTACTTTTTTGTATATTGTAATGTTTATATAATCTACAAATATGCATAACAAAAGGTCGAATTCATATACCATAAATATAACCCATTTAAAAGGATAGAATAAGTAATAGTACTATTGCTATAAGTAGTATCAATAATTTAACAACACCTTTCATATACTTGGACGTTTTCTGTGGGAGAGATTTCACATTCGGAATTGTGGCCATAACAGTCTATTTTATAGTGGAAAAGTTTCAGATACTACATTTTGTCCATTTAAGAATTGAATTAATTACTACTTTTCATGGTAAAATAAAACAAGACAGTTCTATTTAATTAATTGATGCTTTATTTTTATTTATGTTCTTAAAAATTCTACCAAAATTTAAACAATATTGACAATACATATCGGTTCGATTCGCCTTCAGAAGAAAAATAAATATTTTTTATTCTGAAGGTTTTTTCTTCTAAGTTTAATGGTACTGTAAAAATAATATAATCAAGATCCAGACAGTTTTAGCCTGTAACTGATTATTTTCAGATGAAATATTTAATATATCACAAATTTAAGTGTGTAGCATTATTGATGAAAAACCACTTGCACTCCCGTAATGAATATAAAATCGAATAATGAGCGAAGCAATGTGGTGGATTTTTTTTCCTTTCTGAAGGAGGAAGCTAAAACATAGCTTTAAATAACATGTGAAATAGATAGCGTCAAACTATATACAATTAAACTAAAGAAATCCCATTTCAGTAATTCAAGCTGCATTGTAAAAAAAAATACTGCCAGTTTTCTGGTAGGAATCGGAATAATAGTTGCCCTTATCGTACCGGAATAATTTCCGATCCAGCACGGAATAAAATCCGTAAAAATAAGGAAATAGTCAGTAAAACGGTATTTTACGGATTTTATTCCGAGCTGGGTTGGACATTATTCCGGTGTGATAAGGGCAACTATTTTTCCGATTCCTACCGGAAAACTGACATTAATTTTTTACAGTGTCGCTTAATTTCGTAAAATGAAAATTAAACGAATCATTGATTTTTATTGGTACTGGAGAATGGATACAACCTGTGCTGTCAATGTTAAAGAGCGTATATGTTTTTTTAACGCTAATAGAGATTTTAGGTAGCTTTCTTTACAAAAAGCTACCTATTGCAGCCGTTCGGAGGAAAGCGATTTCAAAAAATTTTAGTATATTTTCATCGATCATGACCCCCAGACCCCGAAACCACCCTTCGTTCAAAATTGATATATATATATATATATATATATATATATATATATATATATATATATATATATATCTGACCTATGTCACACTGTAACTCTCGTATTTATGAACCGATTTGAATGTAATTTGGTGTGTACATAGTACATACCAATGTCTCGACCGAGTTCGTTGGCCAACTTCATCCGCCATTTTGTTTCAAAATGGCGGCCATTTAAAAATTTTAAAAAAATTTTAAATGTGAAATGTGGTACCAAAAAATTGAAAATGGAAAAATATTTTTTTCTTATGTATTTGACCTTTATACAAAGACTCCGCAGCAGTTTTTGTTTTGTCTATATCTTAAAAAATGGCTGAGTTATAGCATTTTGAATTTCTAGCGAAGCTAACATTTTGAAACGTCCTGAATTTTGTCACGCGATAAAAGGCGTATTTATGAACCGATTTGGATGTAACTTCGTTTATACATAGTACAAACCAATGTCTCGACCGAGTTCGTTGGCCAGCTTCATACGCCATTTTGTTTAAAAATGGCGGCCATTTAAAATTTTAAGAAAAATTTAAATTTGAAATGTGGTACCAAAAAATTGAAAATTGAAAAAATATTTTTTTCTTATGTGTTTGACCTCAATAAAAAGATTCGGGAGCAGTTTTTGTTTCGTCTATACCTTAAAAAATGGCTGAGTTATAGCATTTTGAATTTCTAGTGTGGCTGACATTTTGAAACGCACTGATTTTTGCCACGTGATAACAGACGTATTTATCAACCGATTTGGATGTACCTTGGTGTGTACATAGTACATACAAATAACTCAACCGAGTTCGTTGGCCAGCTTCATCCGCCATCTTGTTTCAAAATGGCGGCCATTTAAAATTTTTTTAAAAAAATTAAATTTAAAATGACATACCAAAAAATTGAAAAATGAAAAAGAGTTTTTTCGTATATGTTTGACCTTAATACAAAGATTCCGGAACAGGTTTTGTTTCGTCTATATCTAAAAAAATGGCTGAGTTATAACATTTTGAATTTCTATTGTGGCTGACATTTTAAAACGACCTGATTTTTGTCACGCGATAACAGGCGTATTTATGAACCGATTTGAATGTAACTTGGTCTGTACATAGTACATACCAAAGTCTCGACCGAGTTCGTTGGCCAGCTTCATTCGCCATCTTGTTTCAAAAGGGTTGCCATTTTTTTTTTAAATGTAATTTAAAATTTAAAATGAGGTATTAAAAAATTGGAAAATGAAAAAGATTTTTTTTATGTGTTTAGCCTTGATACAAAGATTCTGGAGCAGTTTTTGTTTCTGAAAATTTGTTCTTTTGTTTATATCTTAAAAAGTGGTTGAATTATAGCACTTTGAATTTCTATCATGGCTAACACTTTGAAACGATCTTGTATTTGTCTCGCGATACCACACGTATTCGCCTTTTTCGATGGAAGAAGGCATGTGGATAGTATACATCAGGGTTGGCGAACCTTTTTATAGCCGCGTGCCATTTTTTTTCCAAAAAAGTTTTAAATGACCCTGACGTGCCAACAAATTGAGGGGATTGAGAAATCTTGAATAAAAATCACTTAAGATTTTTAAAAAAGGGGGTAACATACAGGTGAGGTTATAACATTATAATAATCATAAAAACAATAAAATTTTCGAAATTATAAATTAAAAAAAAAATATTACATAATTAATTGTGTTGTTGCATCTTGGAAGAAACATTATTAATATCAGGTTCATACTCAGTTAATTTCAGTAGGATGCAAACTGAACCGAATTTATCTGACAACTACTTTTATATGATTTTTTGTATTATTCATCCGAGAAAATAATGACCTTGCGAACGTAGATAGATGGAAAAATTACTAAAACGGCAAACGCCACTTTCTTTAAATAGCTCTGAAATTAATTTCTAAGTTGGCATAATTTTATCACTGGTACTTTTATTATGTGGTAATTTACGGTATTTTAAAGCCGCAATTAAAATTCTTCAATTTCCAATTAATCGAATTTAGACAAGATCAGATTATCAAATCAGATCCGTTTGTGTATTTTGTGCAATATTACAGTATATTGATTTAGAGCCACAAGCGAACCGTGCCAAAATTATTCTTTCGCGTGCCACTTAAAGCACGCGTGCCATGGGTTCGCCGTCCCTGGTATACATCAATATCTCGACCAAGTTCGCTGGCCAGCTTCATCAGCCATCTTGTTTCAAAATGGCGGCCATTAAATTAAAAAATATATATATTTAAAGTGAGATGCAAAAAAATTAGAAATCGAAAAAGGTTTCTTTCTTAAGTATTTGACCTTGATATAAGGATTCAGGAGCATTTTTGTTTGTCTTTATCTTAAAAAATGTCTCAGATATAGCAGTTTCAATTTCTAACGTGGGTGACAGTTTGAAAAATCTGATTTTTTTGCCTGCGACAGCACTCGTATATATCAACCGATTCCGATGTGAGTGAGCATGTGCACAGCAATTACTAAGGTCTCGACCAATTTCACTGGTTAGCCTCATCCACCATGTTGTCTTAAAATGGCAGGCACTTTAAGAAATCGCCGAATTTGGCAGCCAAATATAAGTTACTTTAAGTAAAAGCAGCTTGGATAAAGCTGACTAATTTCGCGAAATTCTCATTCATAATGATTTAGTATTGATAAAAATTAGTATTGAATCTCCTACATTCGGTTTCCACTTAATTGAGCTTCGTGTGTTTGAATAATATAAATTGGCTTTTTTAAAATAAGGAATATGAAAGCTACCTCTTCCTCCCGGCACTGGCCGGAAGGACTTTTTATATTAAATTGATTTTTTATACTGTTCACTAACAACAGCAAAAAGCATTTTGATATAAAAATATCAATTATGTCTTCGTATAATTTATTTTCAAATTAATTAATACCCATAATTCCATATTACCCGTATGCAAGAAATAATAGTGGAAGAAATCATTTAAAATTTTGCTACTTACAGCAGTCTTTTGGATTCCGATAATTTCAGGGGTTTAGACGCATAGGTTGGTTACGAGTCTGTTAAATTTGTGTTATATTAATAGTATATGATTTTTTTATTAAAGATATTTTTTTAAATCGTTATTGACTATTAACCGGAAGCATATTCTTTAATATTTATATTTTTTTAAGTGCAAACGTGTTAGTGTTTTATAGGCAGTAGGATTTTACGAAAAAAAAAAACTTTCTTTTTACCTAAAAGGGGTACGTACCAAAATTTGCCTTTATACTATTACATCAACTGCGTGCAATTTCACCGCTGAAAAAAAACGTCACTTGTGTCTGCGCTTTTGGTCCAAATGTCGAAATTTTGGATAAAATTTTGCACTTAAAAAAAATCATGTAAAGCTGGTTATTATATAAAAGTGTTATTTAGACCTTTATTATTTCAGACTTAACATATTAAAACGATAAAGCGATCTCTTCATTATGTATAATTGAAGCAAAACTGGCAACTTTCTGTAGAAAAAGCGCGTTGCCATTCTGTTGCGGCGAAAACTAATTGTTATTGTGAATACAGCTATTACCTAGTTGCTTTCAAAACTACCCTGGACATACCATATGGAGGTGGCTGCATGTCATGTCCGACTCGTGCTCTGCTCGACCACCCTATCATCTAAGCACAACGTTTTATTTATACATTGAATTATCATTTTTTATAAAAGACTGGCATAAGTTTTCTATGTATCAATCTAGTTCATATCTTCTTTGTAACTATATACTTTGGATGATGCCTGTTGTGAACTCCTCCACTTCTCACCCTACTGCTTGTGTAAGAGAAGGCATACAATATGTAATACAGTGGGGATGTTGTTAATGGAATCTATTCATCTATTTAGTATTTTCACCAAAATTGCATCCTATGAATACATAATAATTGGGGATTGTGTTACCGCCATAATTTTACAATCAATTAGATTTTTTATAATTATCCACTTCAGAGATGATTTTCGATATTTCAGATTTGCGCATGCCACCATTTACTCTCTTCTTGCATCTATTATGTGCTGTTTAATGGGTTGACGATCGTCAGAGATTTTTGATATCTGAATTTACTCAGGGCGTGCAAAGTAACCATTGTCTATAATATATTTTTTTTATTATTTATTGTCTGCTGTTTTCTGTGTTGTTTAGCAGCCGAGTAATTGCCCAAGAGATTTTAGATCAATACTTTAGATGTGGATTACATTTGATAGTTTTCTGGGGCACAAACTTGGATTACATAGTACTTTATGAGTGAACGTAAAGACTCAGATGCGGCAGTGAGTGCTCATAAAAGCGGAGAATCCCATTACCCGTTGTGAGCCATTTTGTGTGGAGTGGACCATCACAATGGATCATATACCACCTCTATTTCAGTGAATTTCCTCTGCGTCGTTTATTAAACAAGATCGATGGGAAATATTCTGACCCACATGGATTCAACGGACCAACAGGAAAATCTTTCTACACGTACAAATCACTTCCTATTGCAATTTTTGTACACATAGAGAAAAATTTTGTACACATAGAGAATTATTTTCTGATATGAAGAAAAGGGCATTCAGCACAGACCAGAAATACCTGCTGGGCATTTCCAAAACTATTTCATCACGATATTGCTCAGAACAACTAAAGAATAGGAACTCAGGAAATTTGTCCCAAGCAAGATGGCTCACAAAGCTAAATAAAATTTCCCGCCTTTATATAAGCACTGATTGACCTTTAGGGTATGTAGGTTCACTTACAAAGTTTGTAATGCAAGTTTATCCCCCAAGATGGTTTACACCAAATGTACTCCATATCTGAAGAATGGATTAAAATAATAGTGAAGTTACTGGGCTACTAAACAACAAAGAAAATGGCATAAAACAAACTCGAAAAATGCTATTTATGACAATGGTTGCTTTGCACTCTCACGAACAAATTCTGATTCTAAGGAACTCTGATGATCACTATCACATTAAGCAGCTGGCTTCTCAACATATAATAAATGCAAGAGGTAGAGTAATTCATGGCACACTCAAATTTGAAGTACATACAATCAACTTTGAAGCATGTGATTATATAATAAATATAATTGATTGAAAAAAATGTTTTTTTTTACAGAACTCCCAATCGTTGTGCATTAATTCTCTGCAATTCTAGTGAAGATAATAGACGGCTGAATAGATTCCATTAATAATATCCCCGCTGCATTGCTGTGCTTGTCTTCTCATACGCAAGCAGAAAAAATATACGTGAGGGAGGTCATTGCAAAATCATCCAAAATATATGGAATTAAAGGAGAGATGAATACGTCAAGATTGCGTTCATACATAAAAAAATGCCAGTCTTTATAAAAAAAATCACAATTCGATGTATAAATAAAACATTGTGCTCAAATGGTAGGGTTATAAGGTGGTTGGGCTGGAAACGGGTACGACATAATCTGCAGCTACCTCCACGTGGTTTGTTGTGATTAGTTGTGAAAGAAATGCTTGCTAGCGAAGAACTGCATTGAAAACAACGATTCGGTGTATGCTGTAACAAAGTGGCAAAACTATTTTTTACCGAAAATTTTCAATATTTCTCCAGTTATACAGGATAAAGTTGTTGTTTTAACGTTTTAATATTTTTAAGCCTTAATAAGAAAGGTTCAAAAAACCCTTTTAAATCGTAACCAGT
This sequence comes from Maratus speciosus, assembly GCA_963932465.1. Lineage (NCBI taxonomy): Eukaryota > Metazoa > Arthropoda > Arachnida > Araneae > Salticidae > Maratus > Maratus speciosus. The sequence goes on from CAWVRF010000773.1 coordinate 290,187, forward strand.
TCTATAGGAATTTTTATAAATATTTTTTAAAAAATTATCAAATTTTAACCGAAATTTCGTATTTGGACCAAACGCGCAGACCCAATTCCTTTTTTTTCAGCGGTAAACTTGCAGAAATAGAAAGACAACTTTTGCCGCCTACCCGTTTTTTGTAATATATATATATATATATATATACAGGACAGTGTCACATTAATTAATAATAGTATACCAACTTTTTAGTGATTATTATGCATATTGGTTTATTTTATTAACTAATGTTATAGTGTATGTATTAAAATTGGGTAAATAGTTTTTTTTTATTATTATTCCTCTATACTATTTAATATTGTTTTATTTTCAACATTGTATTCCATGATTAATTATCGGTTTATATGTTTGATTGGCACAATCATATTTTTTAGCTTTTTTTATAACTAATATTAGGATAATTCACACACTATATATGTGATCTTTAGGCTATTTGGAATTTTAGTATCTGAATCTTATATAAACATCCATTTTTATTTATTTATTTTATAATTTATTTAATTATTTATTTTTTTTCTTTCCTGTTCATTTTTATATGTAAAGCTAAATATTAAGACTATTATATTTTTATAATATAATTTATTTTATTTTATAGCATATAGCCTATATTCTATGTATTATCAAGTTTAAAAAGTTTTTTAATTTCTCAGTGTAGATTTAATGGTATGGTAATAGAATATATTGTATTAACATTTAATTTATTTAAAAAAAAAATTTTGAATAATGAAATACAGTATGGTATTGTTTATATTAGGATGTGTGTAGGAATGCAGTTGATACAATTTAATTCATTAGCATGTATTAGGTTCTACTTATTGTGACATTTGTATAATCATAATAGTTTTAAAATAAAATAATAGATGTCAGCACTATAAATTTTGTATTTTCAAATAGCCTCTATTACAGTAATAATTTTAATTTTTTACATTAGGTGGTTATTAACGCTGAATATTGGCAATGTTGTAAAATTGTTATTATACAATTTAAAATTGTTTTTATGTATTATAAATAATGTAATTATTTTTATTTATATTATATTAATTATATTTATCTCAATATTTCAACATGGATTAACTGTCTCTATATCTTTTAATTTCTGCGTTAACTTAACTGTTTTATTCACCTTAATCTTATTATGCTTTTTGGATTCCATGTGCGGGGATATATTTTGAAAATCTACTGGGAATTAATACGGTATGTTTTGTAAGATTTCTATTGCTATGGGTTTAATGGGTTGTAGTTTTTTTTTCCATTTTATGCCATTTGATAATGTTCTGTATTCATCTTGAAACTATTATTTTGATTATATTGGTTGTTTGAGTACAGGGGAAAAAAAAATTTTCAGCTTATAGCTTTTTTCCCACAGAAAACAACCGATTTGCTTATATCATTGAATTTTGTACTCTTGAAAACGTAATTCAATATATAAGTTTTTCAATTTTTTCGGAATCCATATTCTTCTTTTTTTCTTCCATGTTAATTCTTGTAATTAGATATACGGTACTTCATTTTACACATACAGTTCTTTATTGTTGGTTTATGGCGTGTAGTCAATCATTCACAATATTGCAGTTTTCGATGATGGTCGGTAATGTTTAATTAATGGTTATATATATATATATGTGTGTGTGATACATGTGACGTTTTGACGGCAAGTAGTTGGTATTGTCGAAAATAATGGGGGTTTCCATTCATGCAGCACAGGTATTCCAGCCGATTGGTTTAAGATAATAAAGAAAAGTGAAGAATTCACACAAGGCAGTCGCTTGAAACACTATTCACTTTATTTCCACACTCACGATTGAATCTAGGGAAGATGCTCATTCCTTCAATGGTAAAAAGAATAAAGTCTATTCTCATCACACAATTAGTTTTAAAAGCATTCCATCTCTTGACTGCGTTCTATACATAAATCCGTAAACAACTAACATCTCCGTACCCATTACGATACCGTTTCTTCCTCATTCTACACACATATAAAACAGTATTCAACCACCGTATTACTACCTCCATCGAGCAGTCACATTGAATATCCAGTCTGCCACGACTGCAATCGGCTACCCTTCTCTCTCTCTTTACACTTCTACATGACATGACATCGCGTTCACCTCTACATGCTAAAAAACTAAAAAGCTAAAAGCCAAATAAAGCTCCTCTCTGGTTCCCGCCATCCGTATTTATACTCCCCTCAAAAGATTGTTCTAGAAAATTCTTATATCCTGCCCCCAGATGTCTAAAGCATAAACAAATGTTAAAATCTGTAGTCGAGATTATGCAAATATAACCCTTTTTTCCCTCTTCAGACGATAAAAGAAATGAATTTATGTCTGCGAAAGTTTTAATCTTTGAAATATTTTAATTACACCTGGATATTTTAAATAAAAGAATAAATTGATATAAGTAGGTATTTTTCTTTAAGACGGAATAATATTTTAGCATTTAAATAAAGATTTAAGGGTAATATGATATACCGGAATTTAATAGCAGAATTTAATAGGAATTTAAATAATAAAAGTTTTATTAAAGAAACATGAATAGATTGAGCCATTTTTAGATTTACGCAATTTGGAATAAATATGAATTAATATCTTATAGAGATTAATAGACTAGGGTTTTAATTTAATAAGCCGGTATAATATACGGAATATTACTGAAAAAGGAAAATTTACATAAAATACTTTAAACTTGGCGCAAAAATTTAAATGTTGTAATATATATATATATATATATATATATATACCGGGTGTCCCAAAAAGGACTGACTGATTTTAAAATTCAATAACTTGCAAACGGTGACAGATATTTAAAAAATTCTTGCAGGAGGGTTATGCATAAGGTCAAAAGTTTTATTACAGTGATTTTCGATTTTAGTTCGAATTACAAACAATAGATGGCGCTGTAAGCAATAGTCGCTAAATACAGGCTCGATTTCAGGTCCTTTCTTTTGTTCCATGCTGAAAAAGGAGATGGAAATGTATTATCCGGGCCACGAAATACCAAAAATCGAGCCTGAATTCAGCGTCTATTGATCGCAGCGCCATCTATTGTTTGTAATTCGAACTAAAATTGAAAATCACTGTAAAAAAACTTTTGACCTTATGCATAACCCTCCTGCAAGAATTTTTTTAATATCTGTCACCGTTTGCAAGTTATTGAATTTTAAAATCAGTCAGTCCTTTTTGGGACACCCGGTATATATATATATATATATACTATATATATATGTAATTTATTATATATAATTTATTTAGTGTTATAGCATATTGCTATATTATAATATTATATTATTATTGTTTTTAAAATTATTTAAATTTTTCATAAAAATTAATTGGGTATGGTAGTAGAATATATTGTAATCTTTCTATTTGCATTTGTATTTATTTAATATTTATTTGAATAATGAAATATAATATGGTATTTTTATATTAGAATTTGTTGGGATTATTAGTTGGTACATTATGATAGTATTAGCTTATAATAGCTTAATCGTTTCAAGTTAATATCATAGATGACAGCACCAAAATTTAAATTGGATTCTGTCTGATGCTTAGATTAGCGTAATAATATCAATTTTTACTTTCTTCTATCTTTACAAGAAGAAAGTATTGGATTCATGAAAATTTTCGAATTCCGGTTTTCGACGGATTTACACGTTTTAGGGGTCAGAGATTCCAAAAAACATGTTTTTACAAAATGTCTGTCTGTGACTCTGTGAGTCTGTCTGTCTGTGTGTATGTGACACAAATTTTGTGGGCGCTCTATCTCAAGAACTAATGCACGGAATTTAATAAAAATTGATATTCAGTTAGTGCCTAATACAAATTGATGCTGATTGGTTTTTGGTGTAAATCGCTCAACAGGTGGCGCTGCAATGCTGCATTTTTCACGATTTTCGCAATAGCTCTATCTCAAGAACTAATGCACTGATTTTGATCAAACTTCAGATTTAGTTAGTCCTTGATATGAATTGATGATGATTACGTTTTGGTGTAAATCGCCCAACAGGTGGCGCTGTTATGACGAATTTTGCAGGATTTACACGATTTCCCCAATAGCTCTATCTGAAGAACTAACGCACGGATTTTCATCAAACTTCAGATTAAGTTAGTCCTTGATATGACTTGCTACTGATTAGGTGTTGGTGTAAATCGCCTAACAGGTGGCGCTTCTCTGCTGCCTTTTCCACGATTGCCTCAATAGCTCTATCAATAGAACTAATGGACCAATATTCATCTAACTTCAGATTTAGTTGTATGTTGACACACGTTGTTGTTAATTAGGTTTTGGTGTTAATCACCCAATAGGTGGCGCTGCTATGCAGAAATTTTCACGATTTTCACTATTGCTCTATCTCAAAAACTAATGTACGGATTTTCTCCAAACTTCAGATTCAGGCAGACGTTGACATAAATTGTTGCTGATTAGGATTTGGTATAAATCACCCAATAGGTGGCGCTGCTAGGCAGCATTTTGCTGAATTTAGACGATTTCAGCGATAGTCATATCTCAAGAACTAATGCACGGAATTTCATATCGTTAGAATCCTCATGAGATGCATAGATTGCCATTTAATTTTGGCAGTGTGATAGCGAATTTTGAAGTATTAACATGTATGAGATAGAAGAAAGTTTTGGGATTGGTACATCCGACTAGTTAACACATGGTGAAGCTAAATGCTGGCTATTTGCGATAATGTAAACTAATAGTTTTGGTATTTTTTATTTTAGTTAAGAAATATAAAAAATTTAAAAGTGTTAAGAGGTATTTTACTTATTATGTAATTATTTTCTATTTATATTTCTATTATTTTAATTGCATTCATCACGGCATTTCAAAATAGATTAACTATATCCAATAGGTTTTAAAATCTGTGTTAACTTAACTATAAAAATAACCTTAAACGTATCGAGCTTTTTGGATACCATGTTCTGATGTGTATTTGGATACTATAACTGGGATTTTATTCGGTATTTTGTGTATTATTATTATTTTTCCTTGCTATAAATTAAATATTTAAAAGGTCTTGTATTGCTTTTTCCATTTCATAACATTTAATATTTTTCTGTTTTCATTTGAAACTATTCTTTTCGTTATATTGGTCGTTAGAGTACAGGAGAAAATTTTTTTCAGCTTTTAGCTTTTTTCTCACAGAAAACGACTAATTTTGCTTATATAATTGAAATGTGTACTCTTGTTAACGTAATTCAAAATATAAGCTTTTCAATTATTTTTATCGAAATCCATATTCTTTTTTTCTTCCTGATTAATTCTTGTTATATAGTACAAGTACAAGGGACTTTATTTTATACATAGAAGCTTGTACATTATGTTTTTGTATCCATTCAGTGTGCTTGAGGACACTGTATTGTTGTAAATTTATTTATACTATCACAATTATTTTTCGTGGTCAGTAATGTTTAATTAATGGTTATGTATATATTTTTTTTCGCTCCACCCTAATAGTCGGGCTACAAGCAAAATAGAAACAAAATCATGTCTGAAAATTACCTTAAAAACCATAAAATAGTCAGTAAATTGTGATACAGCTTTTAACAAATTGCTTTTGTAGTAACAGATTTTTTTTTTTTTTCATTTCCGACGGTGTAAAACTTTAAATTTTGCGATGTTTTGAAGCTTAAAAAATTGCAGTAAAAACGACATTTATTGATACGGCTTTGCCATTATCAATAGAGATCAAGATCTTTTTTTTTTTTTTTTTGGTAACATGTAGGATTTTGCTTCATAATACAGATTCCTTCTGAAAAGTAGTGGCTACATATAATGTAAAATAATTATAGTTACCTATCGAGCACATTCTCCATTTTTTTAACATTGTGCAAATTATATTTTACTGTTTTGTTTAGTTAACACAATATATCTTTTTTTCTATTTTTAAGATATTTAATTATTAATTCTGTAAGGTTTTTGAACACTATATTTCTTATTGTATAATTATATGTAATTATTATACTTAACAATCGAAATGTGTTTTTATTATCTAAAAAGTCTTTACATTCAATATCTCTTTTGTACCTCACTTTTCTAATTCTGCACAAAAAATAAAATTTTATAACACGTAGTTTGCACAGATACGGGTAGTAATTTTCTGATAAGAGTCAGGCACGTACCGAATATCCGTTGAGTAAAACACGAGAAGAAACAGTTTTTAAATTTTTATGTTGCAACATGTAACAAAAGAGAATAAAAAAAAATTCCAGAAACATTAAAGAAAGGTTTTATTGTGTTTTTTCTGATATAGTAAAAACATCAACATTTTTCTAATTAAAATCTAACGAGAAAATGTCTTACTTTGTGTTTGCATAGTTATCTACTTTTTCTTACTTTTAAATTTTATTAAAGTTCTGAATTTAATAGCAATACAAGAGCATTTAGAGCATTTAGAATAATGAAAGTGAAATAGAAAATAAATTATTTATTAAGTACTGATGTAAAATAGCACGAATATAAATTTGTTCTGTTTAAAGCATATATATCTCGTTCTGATGCAATAAAACGTTTTTATGGCTTATTTTAAATTACGTTTTTCTAAATAACTTTAAACGAGATTTTATGTCTTCGTTCATATATATAAATAACGAGGAATTTTTTTCTCACTCTATGTTTAAAAATAATAAATACATAAATAAATAAACATTGAAATTTATAATTTTCTATAATATTATCCTTTAATTCAAATTTATCTTAGAAATATATACATAATTATTAAATACTTTAAATACTCTAGAGTGTCTCTCTATTCTAAAAAAAAGTAACTACCGCTGTCACCACCGCCGCCGGTTTTGATTTTTTTGTGACCGGAGGTCTTTCTTCGTTAATATTAAGAAAAAATAATGCATGCAAAAATATGAAAATCGGTAGTATTATACAGAAATGTTTGATAAACACGCTGATGCAGACAGTTTTCAAATCGAAGAATTATTTTAAGAGATATTTAATGCCAAATTTGGACAAAATCGTTCCATTAAAAAAGTTTTATAGGAGCAAAAACTGTACATAGGAATTTAATCATTTTTAGATCATTTTATACGTTTGAAGTTCCCGGTGTGCAGACTGTTTTCTTTTTTTTTAATTTGGCTAATTTTTTGAGGTTTTATTTCTATTTTAAATTCAAATTTTCAGGATTTCTAGAGATATTTTTTACAGATTTTAGAAAGTGATATTAATTTAAACTGTTGCCAACTGTATAAACAGCGGAAACAATAATGTTTGCTTCAAAAAAAAAAAAAAATTATACGTGTAATAAATAAAAAAATTATTTACACGTGACTATTATAAACAGAAAAAAAACATTTGAAATTAGAATCAAATAATTATGTACAAAAAGCAGGAACTTATTAAAAATTACGTCATAAAAACTATAATTACACGTGAATTTTAAGAGAGAAAGGAATTTGTAAAATAATAAATTTATTAACATGCGTCAGAAGTCTTAAATAGGAGAAATTACGTCATATTTACGTTACATTACAGTTATTACATAAAATGAACACCAAATAATATATTAAATTATAAACCAAATTATTTTCAAACCAAATAATATTGCAAAACGGTTTAAATTTAGAAATTGCGCTAGACATTTATTTGATATTTTGAGAGGATACTTTTCAACTATTTTTATTAGGAAAGCGCAAATAATATTTCATTTCTAACACAAGTATTTTCACGTGAATATTAAAAGGAGAAAGAATAGTTTGGTCAAAATTACGTCAGATTAAAAACGATTAATTTGAAATGTCTTATTTAAAAGAACTTTCTTTTCGCTTTGTTAAAAATACCGGGAGACAAAGATTCTGTTTACTTAATTCCTTTTATAGTAGCTTATTTTGAAATGTTTATTTTATTTTACTTAATCAAAGACGAAAACAGCGATTGACATATGTATTTTTGGTACTACATAGTTATCCCGTCGACCAAAAATCTATCATTCGCCAAACTATAAGATTAAATGTCAATAATGGTTGATCGTAAATGTCACATTAACTTGACTTTAAGCAAGTTACACGTGTCTACGTCATCAAGTTATTTTTATTTCGACGTTTTATTTGTATTTTTATTAATGTTGCACTAATTTATTTGTTCTTTCGTTATTTAAAATAAAAGTGATGTCAATTTGTATAATTTGGCGAGTGCTTTGGCGGTTTATATAATTTGGCGAAATTGGTTGACGGGTTAATCAAGTAGTAGGATTTGGCCTTAAAATTCCCCAGTCAAAGGGAAATGAATAGAAATCCGTTTATAGGGAAATCGCCATTGTTTTTTAAAATTATCATTCAATCTTCCGAAATATTTTTAAAGCCGATCAAATTAGCGTACTTTTAGAGTCTGCGTTGTCTGAACGGGAGATGACGAGCGTAGCTACTAGGGGGCAGACCCCCCTAGTATCATAAATAGAAGTATCAAGTGCAGCTATTCAGGGAAAATGTATTACTATTTTTAATAGAAATTTCTTTCAATTTTTTTTTTTTTTTTTTTTTTTTTTTTTTGAAAATACGCGTTCAATACATGTTTAATAAAAAATAGTACTTATGCAAAGGTACGCAAGTTTTTTTTCATTTTATTCAATTAACCATTTAACTTGGTTTAGAAATGTAATCGACATTTATTCAACTTGATTTAATATTTAAATTTAATCAGAAATTATTGACATTGTTTTTAATTGTTTTGTTAATATGTAAAATTAAACGTGATATAAAAAAATAGCTCTCTAAATCTGCAAGAAAGATTAATATAAAATATTCATGATGTAATATAATGATAAAACAGCTTGATCTGTTACAGACATAAAACAAAATGTCTAATGTAATACAATGTTAAAAATATGAACTGTAACATATTGTTAATGTAGGAATGTTGGAAAAAAAGAAAATAAATACGATTGCGTGATTCAGATAATAGATATATAGACACAAGAGTTGAAATCGGGGTAAATATAAATAACCTATATATTAGAGAAAGGCGTTTTCATTATTAATACTTAATTTTTGATTGAAAAAAATCTATAATCTTTGCTTAGATAAGCTAACCAGATAAAACGATTAATCACACTTTCACTGATAGCTAACCAGACGAAACAATTAAACACATTTTCATTGAAGTGCAACGGATGCATGCTGAAAAAGGACTGAAAATGCTTCTCTTAAAGTTTAGCAGTAGGAAGAAATTAGTAAGTTGTTATAAAATACGGGAATAATGCGAAGTTCAGCAGGTGCAATGATTCACAGTTGCAAAAATGACTATAGTGCTTGGACGTGCTCACAACTAGACTGGGAGACGAATGTACAAACAATTACCTCATCGAGTTGATGAATGAAATTCCAGGATTATTTAACTAGATTATGGTTAAAACTCAATAACTGGTCTTGCAAGTGATTCTGGTGGGAACTGCTGCAAATCGATTTTAGTGGTTGACTGCTAGGTTGAACACTCTGTTTTCCTGCTGCCAGTCCTCCGTGTTTTCAAAGGATGCAGGAAATATAATGTTAAACTTACTGATTAACCACTAAAATCGTGTCTGTAGGTAGTTTTCACAAATGTATGACTTGGCAGACTGGTTGCCTTTTAATATGCTAATGGAGTTTTGTCTATTAATGGAATTTCAGCCGACAACTTGATGAAGCGTGTCTGTCTAAACAATTATGTGAGTACAATTTGCCCTTTTTGTTGGTGTATTGTAGTAGAGTGTTCAACATACATACTAGGGATAGTGTGACACTTGTGGCCCGAAACAAACGGCTGGAGACAATTCACACGCATTGTCATTATGTAAATGAAGGTCCACATCAATCTGTTCTCAACAAAACATTCGAATGAAACTGAATTCAACTAATATTTTTTGTTCGGTACTTGACAAGAGTCCAGAGCTCACAGCGGTCTATAAATTTGTTCTTCTTCTTAAACGAGCCAGAAGTCACTGAACATAGAATAACTGATTGAACTTTCGTAGTAATTTTCATTATTTTGCTTGTTTTAGAATGTCGCAAGATCTGGAGGACGCTTACGGCCAAATTAGACGTTCAACAGTCAGTGTAGGCTAGGGTTCGCTCTGTGATGTTTTGGGTGTGATTTTGTACAAAACTGTGTTGTTAGTGTGATATTTACCAGTAGAATTAGCCGTTTATATAGTCTGGTTATTTTAACATTCTGGGTGTTCAAGTATTTTTTCTTAAGTACTTCATTACGAGTATGCTGTGAAATCTCCATTTTCTAAAATGACAATAGCCATATTCACAGGGCTGCATACAAAATTGACTGGTTTTATGAACATCCAGACACCATAAAACAAATCAGATACCGCACATAAAAATTATTTGGGTTAATATCAACAAGTTAGAAAATCGTATAGAAGTATAGTACCTCCGATAGTTGATAGCTTGCCGTGATATACTTATGGGAGATGAACTGGAGATGATATACCTTCCGATCCTTGTGCATTGTTTTCAAGTCAAATCAAGGTAATTATTGAGGTCCGCGGCACCATTACATGGTATTACACAGATGAGTACAAAATGCTACTATTTTTTTTTCTTGTCTGGTGAGTTTACGTATATCAGCATGATAAACTTTTAATGTTTTAAAATGCAAAAGTTATTAATTTTAAAATCCGTAAATGATTTTTTACACTGTTTAAAATATTATACACAGACGCATGTTTAGGAAATATCGATTCGAATTCTATTCTTGTATAAAATAAAAAAAAATTTATATATATTATATTAGATTTAATTGCATTTTCTCTAATGTTACTCATCACATCCAATCGTTAAATTAAAAATTAGATTTATTTTAGAATTTTTTTTTATTTTTCAGACACTTAATCTCTAATATGCTTGTGTGAATCAGACAACATTTAACCGGAATTTCATATCAACGTTTCCGGCAATTATTAAAATTAATTTACGTAGATATACAATGTGTTTCTTGGGTAATCTTCTTGAATATCAGATTTTACAATTTGTATTTAAGTTTTGCTTCATAATGTAATTCAAAACTTCTTTATTTCTTAATTTCACGTAAAGACAAAAAGTGCTTGTCGTGCTTTAATTCACGAAAAAAAAATCTGAATATACCAAAATACAACTTTTACTAAACTTTTTATTTAAAATTTTAAATTATTTATGAATAAACGCTTGTTTAGGCATAGTTTTGTTTTCTAAAAATCTTATGGATAAGAAATACATTTGTTTCCAAACTCAAAGCTCTAATTCCGTACTAAATTTAGTTTTGTTTGTCCAACATTCCTACACCCATCCCCCACCCACCAAAAATGTTTTAAATGACTGCATTAGTTTCCTTTGCTCAGATCTTTTAATTCTTTAGAAAAAGTAACTCGAAAACTTTTCTTGGGCATTACAAAATTGAATTTCATATCAATATACTATCTATCCCTTGCTATCTTTAAACCACATATCGAAACCCATTTAGATAACACACACAACGTTTTTGCTTGAAAAATCCTCTAGAGCATTAGATATTCGGTTTCTTTTTATATTTTGTTTTCAAGTTATTTGAAACTTCTCTTTTCTTTAAATATACGCTCTGTTATTAAAAAAAAAAAAAAAAGATGTTACAATATTTGACATATATAGAACGAACTATATATTTTCAGTACTTCTTTTATTTAAAAAAATTTAACATTTAAAAGAATATATTCTAATTTTATAATATAAGGAATTATAACACAAAATAAATCATAAAAAAGTAAACTACTGTTTTTAAAACTTAATGCGAAAGATACCTTTTAATCTAAAATCATTCATTACTTGAATATATTAGTGTATAATTAAAAAAAATTATTGGTAAAAAAAATTATCCTGTGTGAATGAGAGCAAATATACATTAAGTCATTTCGGCAAAAACGTGGAAGGAAATGCTGCTGCTCTATCCCTTGTTTTTAAAACATCAGCTATCCTTATTGAAACTCATGAAGCCAAAATACGCGGAATCCAATTATAGAAGATTCCGTACCAGTGTTCTTCAATTCTCAATATGAATGTTAATTTCGACGAATCGGCCAGGTATACGTAAGTTGGCTTCATTTATGGAAATTTATTTTTAGTCACCAAGTTTGTAAATATTTCGCTAAGAAATCGAAGCTTGTCGAAAACTTGATATTGGTGGATACGACTATGTAGTCTTTCACGCTGAGTATGAAAGCAGCAAAAATACTCACGAAAAGGAAAGTACATTTTCGTGAAACTGCGTTTTCTAAAGTTCACAATAGAAACCAGATTATTGAAAAATCAGCCGCACTAGAATTTCAAACAGATAGTAGCAAAACAAAAAATGACTCGGAATAGTTTTATCAAGGCCTTACACAGTATGCTACAAATTTTCGGATTTCTTATTTTTGGTTCATTTTTTTCCAATTCGAAATCATTAAGAGACAGTCATTTAAACAAAAGAGAAAATGAAGTTGGAAAATGAACTTGGTCTAGACATTGATAACCCCATACGTAAACCCAATCCCAGTACCTAAAGTTTAAGAACAGGCGGATTTGAATATCATATTTTTTATCCTGAATTTATTATAGTTAATGAATAATTGAATTTTTGAAGTGAGGCGTCCATTGCTGCTCACTATGTATTCACGTTAATACGACGACCGTAGCGAAGGGTTAAGCTATATACCATGAAGTTCATTTAGTTTATGCATACTACTTTTTTGCTTTAAAATGCCAGAGAGATTTAAACATCCAATATATTTTATATTTTTATATTTTCTTTCAAAATTTAGTTAGAGTACTTTTTTTATCTTAAACTTATATGTAATAGAAGTATTATGTAGTATAATGTTTAACTCAATTATATTAAATGAAATTAATATCTAACATGCTTTCTAGTGAACATTTAAATAAGAGTTTAATCTTGTAAAAAAAAGCTAAAACTTTTAAACCTGTTTAAGACATTATTTCGGGTTTCATATTGAAAAATATATGTACTTTAATGTGAAAAGTTTATATTTTTATACAGTAACCTCCAGATGAGACACACTCGACTAACCATCAAGTGTGTGTCATGTAGTAAAACAATTTCATTAAGTTAAATCACTGGTCCACTTAAGTGTCTGATAATCGAGATTATTCCAAATTCTTAAGACACATGATTTCATCACTCCTTCTGTAGGGCAATTTTCATTTTCTGATATAACATTGACTCCGTGAGTTTAATTTAATATGGTTTCTACTGTATTAGTATATTTTATTATAATACTGTAACATTTTGTTTTGATGTTAAGCTGTTTTTCTAAATTATACAGACATTTTCTCATAAAAAATACAGTTATTACACGAGAAACATTAATATCACTATAACTTCAAATTTTTATAAGGCAATCCCATATTTATTTTGAAATACAACTATCTTACTTACGTATAGCATTTCATCCCCAGTTTAAAATCTCAATTCTTATTTAAAATACTAAATATAATTAAAAAAATAGAAATAGTAAATGGATAATAAACATATATTTTTTTCTATTTATCTGCAAAATGCTTGTAGTTATTTTCCAACTAAACTAATTCCAAAGATATAAAAAAATTATTTCATAAAATATTTGTTTGTTTAGAGTGTAGAAGACAGGAGTTAATTAAGGAATGAAATTTGAAATTTTAATTTCCTTTTAATCCCTTAGTTTAAATTATTTCCTCTTAGAACATCAATTTTTCTTTCACACTTTCTACTTTTTTTGTAGAAGATAATAACCTTTTCTTTCCATGCAGGAGAATTCATGGTTTAAACTTTTCTAGCAAGTTTGACATCTCATTTCCTTTTCTAACTAGATTTCTTAATATTTTTGTTTCTCCATTATTTGGAAGGAAATTGCACAATTATTTTCATCCTTTTGAACATAAATTCTATTTGTTTTTCAATTATTGTATATTTTATTTTTTCAAATACATTTTTTTTTTACCTTTATCGATATTTATTTAAAAGTAAAATATAAAACATTTTACGTTTAGTTAATACATATAATTATATTCCCACATTGATTTATTATGTCTAAAAAATATTTCTAGTGCTTTTCGATAAATTGTGTTATCAAAAAGACAGTTACGAGTATATTACTAATTTTTGGACAAGTTGATATATCTGATTGCACAGTGAAAAAAAAAAATACTGTCTTCACCTAGAATGAATAGGTAATCCTTTTTGAATACCTAATCTAGATATATAGGTTTCCGAGATATGCGAATAGGGTAATCAACTAAGCTGGACAGACGAATTGATCTATAATTTCTAGTCTCTTGTTTTCTAGTTGACAAAAAATAATGAATCGTTTCAGTAGCTAGAAATTACAGCTTGATTTCTGAAATTCTTTCATAAACTAGAAGTACAGTTACTAAAACTAACATATTGTATTCGCATCTATTTGCAGAGATATTTAAATTAGTTTATCTGATTGCACAGTGAAAAACAAATACCGTCTTCACCTAGAATGAATAGGTAATCCTTTTTGAATACCTAATCTACATATATAGGTTTCCGAGATATGCTAATAGGATAAACAACTAAGCTGGGCAGACGAACTCATCTACAATTTATAGTCTCTTGTTTTCTAGTTGACAAAAAAATAATGAATCGTTTCAGTAGCTAGAAATTACAGCTTGATTTCTGAAATTCTTTCATAAACTAGAAGTACAGTTACTAAAACTAACATATTGTATTCGCATCTATTTGCAGAGATATTTAAATTGGTTTATCTGATTGCACAGTGAAAAAAAAATACCGTCTTCACCTAGAATGAATAGGTAATCCTTTTTGAATACCTAATCTAGATATATAGGTTTCCGAGATATGCGAATAGGGTAAACAACTAAGATGGACAGACGAACTGATCTACAATTTCTAGTCTCTTGTTTTCTAGTCGACAAAAAAATAATGAATCGTTTCAGCAGCTAGAAATTACAGCTTGATTTCTGAAATTCTTTCATAAACTAGAATTACAGTTACTAAAAGTAACATATTGTATTCGCATCTATTTGCAGAAATATTTAAATAAGTTTGACCACGTGGATATAGGAAAACGTTTTTGAATTCTAGTAGGAGACTCTAGAACTATCTAGCAAATAAAACTAGTATTTTTGGGGATGATATGGAGGTTTTTTTTCCAGAGCCACAATTTAGATTCTAGATGCCATAACCATATGCTTTTCTCAGTGCATCTTACAAGTAGATTACGAACATCAGGTATTCATTTACTACATAATAAAATCTAATGTAATCTATTTGTCCGAGTAAATGTAGTTTGTAGCATTATTAGTGAAACAACAACTGGTGAAATTAACATTATTATTCTGATAAAATGTTAAGCAAAAAAGAAAGAAAACAAACCTTATATTGGATATGATCACTTTCTAGCTATATTACAACACGACATTTCTAGGACACCTAGACATTCAACGAAAACATAAACGATCTATAATTGAAACTTTACTAAATAGGGCTTACTCATTAGACATTGCATTAACACACACTACTATTACAGTTGTCTCTCCTTAAAAAAAATAAAATAAAATAAATAAATAAATAAAAAATAAAAATAAATAAAGAGCTCTACAAAAGCAACAATTTTAGATTTCAAGAGTAACACGAAATTTCAAAAATAAAACCAGAGAGTTTATAGCGTTGAAATACCGCAGTGTTTGCCCTGGGATCCATCAGCTGCCTGACCGATTGCAAATGGTAGTAGAAATTCAGACTATATTGATTGAAGCCGGTACAGTATTTAATTTTTATTAATGTAAGAAAAATTCAATATTAACGTGAAAAAAAATACAAATTTACTAAATTGCTTATACAAAATGTTGTAAAGTTAAAAAGTAAAGAAATATTAAAATGAAAGTATAACAATCGACGTTTCGTTCATCATCTGTAACTATCTTCAGGAAAGAGTTGTTACATTGCTTTTAATGTTTTAAAGAAAAAAAAAAAAACACAAGCTGTCTGGAATTTGAAAAATTCGTTACGTTTCCAATCTGTTATCGCTTCATTCAATCGTAAGAGAAAGAATATATTTTTTGAAAAAGGGAAGAAGGAAATTTTACATTGGAGTTAGAAAAAGAAAATTTGTACAACATTTTAGAGAACACAAAGGAAATATTTTGCAATATCAACGTACAACAGCTGTAGTTAAATTTATTCTAACAATCCTGACAGTTATGTTAATTATGGAAATGCCAAGAAAATTTCTATCTGGTAATGCTAGTGAAGGTCTACAGAAAGAATCCATTGATATTGCGGTTAGAAGAAGTGACGTATGTAATGATAACACCTCACTTATCATCCCTAAATTTTGAATGTACATCTTAAAATAATCATACACAACTATTTTTATATTCGTTCAATCTTTTAACGATAGGCAACACACTGCTATTTATGCTTCTAGCAAATTTTGTCTCTTGACGTTCTGCATTTACTATTCTGCATTTTATTTCATCATTTCACATAGGATGTCGCCTCTGCATACCATAATTTTATTTGATTTTTCTTTTATTCTGTTTCCATTTTATATATGACGCCATTGCATACTCCATCGTTAAATTGTTTTAACTTTTATTCTGATATTGTCCGATAGATGATGTCACTGCATACTCCATTTCTTACGATTGAATGAAGCGAAAAGTAATTGGAAAATAACAAACTTTTCAAATTCAAGACGGATTGTGCTTTGTTCTTTACGACTTTAAAAGCAATGTAACAACTCTTTACTGAAGACGGCCATAGATGATGCCCGAAATGGCTATAGATATAATTGTGTTTTACTGTTTCTCTAATTTTTGACTTTACAACGTTTTGTATACAAAATTAAACCCTGGAGGACGAGAGCCAGGCCGGATAGACCCAGAGTGCGTATGGTTTTTAGAATTGCCACCACTATTTTTATAAGCAATTTTCAACTTATTTTATCGTAAAATTTGTAACAATTGTCTCCGAATAAATATTGTGACGATTATTGTTTGTATTTATCGGTGTCAAAGTAAAAACCATTCATATCCCGGGTATGCGCGAGTTCTACCAGGTTAATATATATTTTTAGGGTTTGTACTTATTTAGTAAAAACGGAACCATTATAAGATCACTGCTGTGTCTGTCTGTCCGTCTGTTACAGACATTTTACTCGTAAACTATGGAACGTGGAAAGTTCAAATTGGGGGAAGTAATAAAGTTTATAGACCCACATATTTACAGATTGTTAAACATTCATAAATATATTTAGGGAAAATGTAGAGGGTCTAATTAAGTTACTTAAAAAAAAAATCTGTTCTTTGTGTATCGTGTGAAATGACCTGTAACGCTGAACTCAAAACTGCATTTCTTTAATTTTATGCATTATATTTTGAGAGATATCATTGAAAATGTAGTGAAAAAATGAGTTCTCCCCCTTCTATTTCCGAATCTAATGAAAATAAAATGATGGAAAAAATAAAGGTTGTAAACGTTAATTTAAACCTTGCAATAAAACAATAGCGATCACCTTAGGTCACATAGATTTTGAGAGAAGCGTATTTTTCCGTTACACACAAATTTCGATTTGAGGGCATTCAGAAAAAGTGTTGAGGATCGCTGGAGGTATCTATCGTAGCAGAAGTAAAAAAGCATTGTTATAATGAATTTCGAAAAAAAAAGTTTGGTAATTAGCCGAGATATTAACCTTTAAACATGCGGAAGGTTTGGACATATATAATGTTAAATTTAGACATACATAATGTTAAATTTAACTTTAACTTATATACCTTTTTAGGCCTGGTCGTTTTCCTGTACAATAAATCGTAAATGTTGCTATGTAGCTACCCTATCTATATTATAAAGGACAAACATATCTGTGCGTAACGCATACGTCATTTTGCGAATGGCAACACTTCGAAATTTGAAATAAAATTTTGGTTTTGCAATTTTAACTACTGCAAATTTTTAAACTTCTAAACATCGCATATTTAAAATTTTTACACCGTCGTATAAAGAAAATATTGCTCTATTAAATACAATCTGTTTGAAATCTGTATCTCAATTTATTTCTGAGATATTAATTTTTTTGCAGTTTTTAATACCATTGTTCTTATCGTGGCAACAAATGTACCCCATTTCTATTGAAAGTCATTGAAAGTAAACAGAAAATAGTCGAAAAAAGGAGATACTGTATCTTTTTGTTGCCATTTTCTCATAAAACCAGAAAAAAAAGTTGAAATTAAAATAGGGCTATGTCAAGAATATTGTCTGTTATTCCGTGATAATGACGTCATATGCACACTTTTCTAAGGATGAAGTTTAAGAGTGGATTGTAAAAGTGGATTGCTTTAGCGGATGCAAATGACGTCATTTTATAAAAAAAAGATTGTATTTTAATTCTTAAACCTGAATTATGTTTTGTAGAAATGTGTCATTTTCACAGCCCAGCTGCTTTGAAATTCTTTACAATTGAAAATGGTTCACTTTTAAAAATAATGTAATCGAAATCACATACTGATAAAACGCAATGTTTTACAAAAATTTAGAGTGTCTTTATAGAAGAGACGTGACATGCAAATAATAGCGATATATATTACAGAAATTGGTGATTCTCGCCTGGATGGATTTGCTTCGCCGAGTTATAGATAATTCGTGGTTTAAAATAGTATCATGTTCCTGAAGTTTTCGTTCAAAATTCTCTCGAATAATAAAATTTTAATGCTATTCTTCAGGACATTATACCATAATTTTATCAAAATAACATAATTTGCTTAATTTAATTTTTCCGAATTTTATATAATCTATATATTTAAACCACAAGTGTGTTTTTAGTTATCTGCCCTGATCTTTCTGCTGAACCAATTTTACTAATATTTTTTTTAAGCTGAAAGCTCTTCATTTGTAGATGTGATAGCTTTTATTATTGCAGACAAGAGTGAAATAATGAGGTACTTTTATCTTTATTCATGCTATTTTTTGATAAAAATTTAAATTTGATGATAAAAATTGTTGTATAGGGTTTAGTGTCGCAAAATCCCATTAGGAGTAGAATATTATATTAGGGGCATAATAACGGAAAATGACATACTGTTTTTGAAAACACGCATTTTTCTCATAAATTTTCTATACTATTTTTACTTCTGCATGTGTACTAAGTTTCAGACACTAGGCGAAATGCTTATTTAAGTGAAAATGAAGTCATATTTAAAAGAAACGATAATTTTGTTAGACAAAACTAAACATTTTAACACAAATGCATCTAAAAACCATAAATTACGGAAATTTTTACTCTCCGGAATTGAGATTAGAATCTTAAGTAAAGGGTGCGTCTGTTTACATAAAAGATGTTGCTGACAATCGTGACTTCAAGTTTTAAGTTAAAATGGTTTTTAAATTATCAAACAAAATATTTTTTTTTAAATGCTGCATATGGATATCAGAAGTGCGTATGCAAATTTTGAGAAGGTGAAAATTTCTGTTTTTCATTCCGGAATACCAAGCATAAGAGCCTCAATTGATAACCACATCCCAATAACTGATCTTTATTATATTTTACAGTTTAAGTATCTATCTATATTATAAAGAACAAACGTATCTGTACGTAACGCTGACGTCATTTTGCGAATGGCAACACTTCACGATCAAATTTCGGTCTTGAAATTTTCGCTACTGCAATTTTTTAATCTACTGACCATCGTACATTTTTAATTTTCGTCGCATACGGAAAAATTTACTTTCAAATGCAATTTGTTTAAAAACTGTATCTTAATTGACTGATGTATTATATTTTCTAAAATAATTTTTAAGCATGATTTTTTTAAGTTTATCTTATCACGTGCCGGTTTCAATACATAGTAATAATAAACATTTTGCACACAAAGCAACAAACATTTTTCAGTATTTGTTTCTGACTATTGTTGCATAACGAAATTAATACTTCCTTTATAAACAAATAAAAGAATAATATTAAAAAAAACCACCAATTAACATATTTGTGAAAGACAAATTAACGAAATTAATACTTATTTTATAAACAAAGAAAAGAATAATATTGTAAAAACACAAATCTAACATATTTGTAATCGTACAATTTAAATTTTTAGATCACCAAATAGGATTTTTTTTTCAAATAGAATTTGTTTGCAAAGTTCATCTCAGTTTACTGATTGCCTATGGTTTTAAAAACAGTTTTAAAGCATGAAATATATTTAATTTATCTATATCGCGCGGAGCTCGATTACGAAAGATTAATCCGTTTGCCCTTTAAACAAAATAAAGAGTTCATCATTTTCTTACGGCTAATGTTCATTTAGAAAAAACTTCCCTATGAATACATAAGTAAAATGATATAAATAAAACACAAATTTAACAGACATGTATAAGCTCTGAAATTATCAGAATACAAAAGGATGCCATAAGTAGCAAAATCTTGGTCAAATAACTCTTAGCATGTGGCTAATAAGAAAATATCGCTTTTGATAAATTTCAAAAATTTATTTGATTGTATAATTCGTATTTTCCATATGAAAAATGATTTTTAATGTAAGTGGGCAATCTAAAAAAATTATTGCATATAAAAAAAATATTAGTTTTCAATTTAGAAAAATGTTTTCACCTATAAAATTTAACCCGGGAAGCCCGAGTACGATCCCCTAGTATATGTAAAATCCTAATGAAACGGATATTATGAAAAGAATTTATATAATGATTCTATGAAACGACTGATTAAACAACTGATTATGTTTCACGGCAATTACTCCTAAAATACGGAATACTTTGCGATGAAATTAACACCATAAATCGGTATTGATCCTCAGATCTCAAAACTGGTATTAGAATTTTTAAATTCGAATCAGTTTTCGAAATATTATTTTTTTTCTAATTTTATACACTTTTCTCTAATGATGGCAACTCAAATTTTAATCATAACATATATTTTTTTCTTCAGATTTTAGAAAAGGTTACTATTTTAAACTAATTTGGCGAGAAGTTTGGCCTCCCTTAAATGTATGCTAAGAAATGTATCTTGTTACTTTTATTCATAATTCAATTTGTATTTCATTATCATTTTATTTAATACAAACTGAAACATTAAAATAAATGGCTTTCACTTCTTTATTTTTTTAACCGAAATGAACAGAAAATATTAGGCACAGATGTCATATACGCACCGGGGTACCCATTTGGCGCCAAAATGGCATTATTTTGGTTGACATGGTAACCCGGCTATTGCTGTTTATTTAATAATAAATGTTTATTTATTTTATTTTCTTTTTTTAAATTACATAAATTGTTTTGTTCTATAGTTAATTATTTTTTTGTTACTTTCCTTTAAAAATAAAACAAAAATAGAAAATAATTAAAAATACGGTACAACTTAGTTATTCCATCGACCCATTTCGCCAGATTATATAAATCGACAAACCACTCGCCAAATTATACAAAATGACATAATTTGTAATTTAAATAACGAAAGAACAAAGAAAATAGTATAACATTAATAAATATACAAATAAAAATCGAAATAAAAATCACTTGATGACGTAAAGACGTGTAAGTTGCTTAAAGTAAAGTGAATGTGACATTTACGATCAACCATTATTGGCATTTAATCCTATAGTTTGGTGATAGATTTTTGATCAACGGGATAACTATGTAGTACCAAAAATACATATGTAACTGGTATTCGAAAACGAGGTTTTCGCCAAATTTTTGCAAAAAAAAAAAAAAAAAAAAAAAATCACGCCAAACCCGGTGCGTATATGGCATCTGGCCGAATTTTAAATGATGTAACAAACAATGACATTTAATTTCAACTTCAAAGCAATGTTTTAATTTACCACTCGAAAAAAAAAATGCTAACTGGCGAGTTGAAAAATAGCTATTGGCGAGATTTGCACCCGGCTAGCTTAACAGTACCAAGAATTCTTTGCGATTATGGAAACTTTTATGTAGTTTTATTCGAAAAAGAAATTAGATTTTTTAATCAAAAGGGAAATTTTCGGGACATATGTCATATATGGACCCATATTGGCGCGATTTTTTTCTGACGCCAATGTCATATACGCAACGGCTACTTAACTGGCGCCATAGAATCATTATTTTGCTTAATTTGATAAGCTGGATGTTGTTGTTCATGCTGTTGATGTTTTCCCCAAATTACCGTCGGGAAAAAATCGCGCCAATATGGGGCCGTATATGATATCTGGGCCAAACTTTCATATTTCAAAAGCGAAGGGATCAGAACGTATTTATTTATGGCAGTTACATGACTTGTACTATTAAAATATAGATGAAATGATGACAATACAGTAATATTTAGCGACTTGTCACCTGTACATGGCTAACATTAAAGTACCAAAATGGCACCATGAATATAAAAAGCGATGTGGTTCGCCCGGAACTGTTGATGATAGTCTCATGACTTAGGCTATTGTTATAGAAATTGTTTTAAAATACCGGGAGACAAAGACTCTGTACACTTAATTCATTTTATTTTAGCTTCTTTTCAAATGTTTAACTGATCATCTTTAATCAAACACGAAAACAACCATTGGATGTCTTAACAGCAACTGATTCGGCCTTAAATTTTTCAAATCAAAGGAAATTGAATGGAAACCCGTTTACAAGGAGATCTTCACAGCTTTTTTCAGCATAATTCAATCTTCTATAATATTTTTAAAACCGATCAGATTAGCGTGTTTTTAGATTCTGCGGTGTCTGAACGGGGGTTTGTGAACTTAGCTTGCAGGGGGCAGAGCCTCCTAGTGTAGATATATTTTGATCGCACATCAATTATTTATCAATTTCATTTTATTATGCAACAAATTTTACATAAAGAGAAATTAATTATTATTTTTTTTTATTTAAATGGATTAATAGTCACAAAAGCCACTAAGTTAAAAACATATTTTTGGATTTAGGTTTCCTTATTTGTGTAGAATATTTGGAATGTTCATCTAAAAAATAAACAATGTCTCGACGAGGCAATTTTTAGTATCCTATTAACTAATATTAATATCAATTTTAATTAATTCTTAAATGCTGTTATTTTTTATCAATTCGTATTGATTTAGTATTAATAAAAAAAATATCTCTTTTTTTTTTTGACAAAGCCTAATGTATACGGTATCGTATAATATATATATTAATAAATATACTTCCTTTTTCTTTAATGTGATTCTTCAAAAAACAAAATCAATTTCATAAACTAGGATTTTTAGCTACAATTATAAAAATGAAAATTGCAATATACATTTTAAATAAATGCTTATATTACAAACAAATAAACGATACAAGTGCGAGTATTAATCGAGCACAGAGTGATCCGTACAGTAATATATGAATTAGTAAGTGTATTATTAAAAAAATAATAAGACTTTGTAAATATTATATAACGTAGGGTTGGGTATAGCCGTATATTATACAGGATGCAAAGGAAAGTCCCTTTGATCTCAAAATACTTGCGAACGGAGACAGCTACAGCTATACAAGTGAAGTAACGGTACAGTAAAGCGACCACGCCCGACCTAATTGAAACGACAGCAGCAACCGTGGCGAAATTTGGAAGATAACGAAAAGTGGTAGGGCGAATTTTCCACTTAGAATGTTCTAGATCATCAATTATTTAGTACGAAACGACATTTGGTTCACACGGATAAGATAAATCGCCGCTTGCATACCCAAAAATGTTTGAAATCGATGACCGACGATTCTACTTTGCCTATTCACATTCCGGATATGTAGCAGTACACAATTGCAAATTGTGACTTTGTACCGTGCTGTAATGTCTGTAAAGATTTAATTTCCAATGCATTTAAAATTTTAGAATGACCCTTTCAGGGCCAGAAGAATTCTGTTCGTAAACTAATGAAATAATTGACTGACACCAGAATATCCAAACGAATTTCTCAGAAAACAAAACCCCGAAAAATTGCACTTTCATTACAAAACCAAAATTTTATTAAAATATTCTTGGTGCCATTTATCAATTTTGGAATTAAAATTAGGGGGCTAGACCGTCTACCCACCGCCCTTGAAAGTATTAAATATACGTCGTCGTGTTGAAGAGGCTCGCAATAGACTTTCAATGCTGGGAAATGTGCATGCAGAATTACTCTCACGAATACAAACGTATATCGTGAGCAATGGCGAACATTTCGAACGCACTGAATATTAATCTTTTATCACTGTGAGACAGTTTGTCTTTTTTTGTGCTTGTGTGTGATGTTATCAAAATGTATTGAGACAAGTACGTATTTATAGCATAAATTGTGCGTATTTTTTTATACTTCTGACTATTCCATTCAAACGTTTACAGAAAATGAAGTGCATCGATTTCGGACATTTTGGGGTAAACAGGTGAAGGTTTATCTTATCCATATAATCTAAATGTTCTATTCTATTAATTAATTGATGCTCTAAAACTTTCTAACTGGAAATTTTGCTGTATCTCTTTTCGTTTTCGATGCGCAGTGGCTATCTTCAAAATTTCGACACAAGGGGCGCTGCTGTCGTTTTCATAAGATCGGGCGTAATTGCTTTACTATACCGTTCCCTCATTTGCACAGCTGTAGCGCTCCGTTCACAAGTATTTTCAGCTGAAAAGGACTTTCCTTTGTCCCCTGTGTTCTAGAAAAG
Organism: Maratus speciosus; assembly: GCA_963932465.1. NCBI lineage: Eukaryota > Metazoa > Arthropoda > Arachnida > Araneae > Salticidae > Maratus > Maratus speciosus. Next base: position 314,823 of record CAWVRF010000773.1, read on the forward strand.
TATAAATGAATATACCATGAATGTTCAAAGATATATGGAACCTAAATAATAGTAAATATAGCTATTCTGTATATCTGTTATCCCATGTAGGTTTATAGTTAACCTTTAAAGACATAGTAGGTGTATTGAAAGAACCACTCAATGGAAACTAGTTGCAAATCCCATAGTATTTATGTGATAAATTCTCATTAAATTTGTCTTTTTTGACAATTTTACGTTTATTGCTTTTATACTACTACTGGGCATTACATCACATATATATATCTTTAAAATTTGTTATCTAGGCTTTAAAAGCCGATGGAGCATAGAGTACGCCGTCCCTGTGATTATGTATGTCCAAATCGTCCGTGTCTTTAAGGGTTAATATTTCGGCTAATTCCCGACGATTTTTTCCGAAATTCATGATCAACAATGCTTTTATACTTTTGCTACGAAAGGTAACACAAGCTCTGCTCTACACCTTTGTCGAAGCCCGTAAATTGAAATTTGAGTGTAACCAAAAAATGCGATTTTCTCAAAAACTTTGTGACCTAGAGTAATCGCTATAATTTTCCTGCAAGGTTTAAGCTAATGTCTACTACCTCTATTCTTTTCAGAATTTTAGTTTCAATAGATTCGGAATTAGATTGGGGGGAACATATTTTTTGCACAACATTTTCCACCATAACTTTGAAAATATAATAACTAAAATTAAATGAAATATATTTTTGATTTCAGCTTTACGAAAGCTTTCACACGATAACCCATACGATATACAAAGTAAAGATTGTTTTTTTTTTCAAGCAACTTAATTTGCCCCTATACATTTTTCCTAGATACATTTATGAATATTTATTAATCTGTAAATATGTGGGTCAATAGTCTTTATTACTTCCCCCATTTTGAACTTTCCACGTTGCATAGTTTGCGAGTAAAAGGGCTCTGACAGACAAACACAGGAGTGATCTTATAATGGTTCCGCTTTTATTTTTAAATACGGAACCCTAAAAATATGGATAGACATTTGGAGAATTCTAAATCAATCACTTGGAAGACACTGGTCTAAAAAAGCTTTAAAATTTCATGCAGTTGTTCAATATTATTTTTTTGGTAAAAATACTCAAATAATAATAATAATAAATTCTATACTGTTCTGCATTTAATGGGAAATGTTCACAGTAGGAAGAACAAATATCAGATATATATAAAACATATCACGCTCTGAAAGGTACAAATTTCTCAATAAAATTTTACGTAGAAAGAACTACTTATTCAAATAAGTTAATTGATTCCACCTATTAAAAGAGCTACATAATAATTATAAATCTATCTTTTTTCTACAAAAATATATGGTATGTTTATCCTAAATTAGAATAAATGAATAATTAGTAACTTTTCAATTATTCATTATTTCTTTTTATATCAATACTGTCGAACAAAACGCTGTTTAAAAAAATAAATGCACGTTAATGGCACAGAAAAATGGGACATTTATTATAGGTATTTAATTAGAAGATGTGACAATCTTTTTAAAATGATGATTCCAGTGTCAAAAAACTTCCATCAGTAAGACATCCGACGTCCATCAGAAAATTTTTAGTAAATAGTTGCATAGCTACATAGTGTCGTATCACTATTTTCAATTGACATCTTCGTCTTATTTAATTACAAAATTTAACATTATTCTGTCATTCCTATTCAGGTAAAAATATATTTTATAAATTTAATATATTGTAAAAATTTACGTTGATCAATTATAGAATAATGTACCAAGATGTATTAGAAATGTATCGTATAAGATGTATCATAAAATACGTATTATATGTTTATCAGTTCTTTGATTACATGAAAAGATGTTTGCATTAAACAATGTATCATAAATCCTTATGCTATTCCTTATACTTCCTGATGCACTAAACCTTAAATAAATGGACAATGAAAAAAATTTATTTCATTAATTATTCGTCGTTAGGATAAATTGCTCAAGTGTAAATTCCTTGACAAAAACACTTATACGTAAAGTGAATTGTCTGCTACCATTAGGTAAATGAGCAGCTTTTTGTTGAGTTGTCCTGAAAGATAATTACGTTCATTTGCTTTAAATTAAGAAGGCACATATTCCTCAAAGGCATATATGATCGCTTTAGTTTTTAGTCTTACATGTGTTATAGTTAGCTACTACATTATATATTAATACTAACAAAAACACACAAAAAAATACTTATGGATGTCTATTTTTGTAAGGCTTGTCAATCGGAGGAAAACAAAAGTGTTAAGTAAAGATAACGAATTCTATACATATATTGATATTACTAAATCTCTTTTAATTCTTTAAAGTTATGATGGCGCTAATGTTTCTATTAAACTATTACTTCTTGTAGAATTCTTTTAGACACCAGTTTTGTATTCCAGATAAAAGATTTTTAACTCTTTATTATTTTTTTAGCTTTAAAAGTTGATACGTGACTTCTTCTCTTATGCCACAAGTAACAATGAAATCTGTAGAGGAAACTCTCATTCGATAGTCTTTTTATCCGGCTGCGTTAAAAAAAGTATGTACACATAAAAAAAGTATGTACACATAAAAAAAGTATGTACACATAAAAAAAGATTTTTTTTATAGTTTTTAAAAGAGTAGTTTAGACTACGTTTCGAGAATGTTAGATTGCTTTTCTTAAACAAAATAAAAATACATGAACTGATTATACTAACTCAATATAAAGATCATTATAACTTTTAAACTTCTTTTTTGGTGTATAATAAATTTCTGAGGGAAGATGCATTTGTTAAATAATTCTCGTTTGAACACTCAGAAGCACTGAATATGTAAAAGTGTTTAAAAACAAATGTGTGAAGATATAAAATAGATTTTGCTTTTTTAAGAAATAGTTTAGACAAATTTAAACTTCTTTAATGTAATGAAAAAAATCTCCATGGAATGATCACACAAACAAGCTAGAAATATAGTTACAACGTTTAAACTTATTTCTTAGATTATGTTAATTTTTTTGCTGGAGGATGAATTTGTTGTGTATTTCTCCTCGGAACACTCAGAAGCTCTGTATTATATAATTATATAACCTATGCATAATTTAATTTATAGACTAAAAAAGTAATATTACAAATAAATAGATAAAAAATACAAGTCTACTAAATATACAAGCATTATCAGTTATATTGTTTTTCCTTGGCCTATTTGAAAAATACAAGAACATATTGATTCATTTAGGTCGGTGGCTCTATTAATAGGGACCTCGGGCCTATATCCCCCGAGTAGATAATCGACCGTCAAAAATCAGTCTAACCAAACTCTAATAAAAGGATATCTTTTTATTATTATTTTGCCTATAATTTTTCTTGTTATCTGCACCTAGTATTAACAGTATATGATTAAACTACATTTATCATTATGTCTTCATTTATGTTTCAGCAGTTTGCAAAAATAATAATATTAATATAAAAAACAATAATAATAATACTATTATTATAATTAACAGCAACAACAACAGCAATAACAATATTAGTAATAATAATAATATATGTCTTCCTAATTATCTTTAAACAGTTCGTATTAGTTTTATTTCAAACATACGTTTTGTCTTCAAATTTTAAATAGTGCTTTTTTAATAATTTCTGATAAGATAAAAAAAAAAAAACTACTGGAATTATGTTTTGTTTATTTAAATCTGTTGTAATACGGCAACTTTGAAAACGCTTTAAAATATTATTCATTATCCTACGGTCATATGAATACTAATTAAAATATCTACATACGTTAGATTTTAGTAAATGAAACATGCATTAAATTTACGTACACTATTTAATTTTATAGTTTGGATAGATGCTTATAATTATATTATTGAAGAAATGTTTTTTTTTCCACAGTAGAAAAAGAAATTCTCACCCGAAATGAAAAAGAAATTTTCGATAATGTCGGTCCATTATTAATTATTATAATGATCCCTTCCAATTAGATTGAATATAAGTATTAGAATGTACTTTTAGAAATCATTAACTTTAATAACGCACATGTGAAAGATAAGAATAATCTTCCCAAATACAGTGAATGGTAATTGTTTAGCCAAACATAAACAAATAATAAGTTGAGAATTTAAGCATATGTATTAAAAGATTGTTAGAAAATATATCTTACATATAAATACACACACTTTTACAAGTTAAGTTTGCAACTAAACATGTGTTTGAAGGATGGATAGCATGGATAAATTAGTAATATTTTCACTTTCCAATTTCTATTAGTTTATGAATAATTGAGTCCTAAAACGATTTCATGTATTTGAATTACAAAGTATACAAATGTTTTAGCAGCAGTTTGTAAAACAAACATTTATATTATGATATTTAGCAGAAAATGAAATGGTCAGTTACTGATGCCAGTAGCTGTCTGATACTGTCAGTTACTTTTTCCTCTAATACTACAAATATTTGGAAAATTTTCCCGAACTATGAATCCTCTTGCTTTAATTAGTATTTAGGGAAGTCTACTGACACATATTTCAATAATTGTCTTCGAAATAAAAATAAAATTGAAGAAAATTAATGTAAAGATTATGTATTAAAGATACACTCACCTTTCTTTAAAAACATGATTTTTCTTATAATAAAACTTAAATGCGAAAGAGTAGAAAAACAAAAAAAAATAATTGCAATTAATTTATTTTATTGCCATTTATCTTAATTTTCTAATAAGAAAATTATTAATACAAATAACTTCATTTCATTCAAACTCTACCAAATCAGGCAATAAAAAAGTGCATCCAATCTTCAATATCTATAGAGACATTTATGAAAAAAAAATATTTCCTGAAATTGCGTATATAAAGCAGAGAATAAATAAGTAATTTAAAAATTACATTGAAAATAACTTAAATTTTCAAATATTCTATTTTTATCAAATGTTGTAAAAGTACGGGTGTGAAATACACACTGCGTTTTGTAAAACTGGAGACAACGATAAAAAATATTTAGTTGAGAAATTTTTTTTCTTAAGTTTATGAAAAATCCCTTTCTTTTTTAAATATACGGTAGCGATTTTGCGATATTAAGTATAAAATAAATTTGGAATTTGTGTGAAATTAAAATAAAAATATGTAAAGTAAAATGCGTATTCTGATTTAATCTTGCTATCGAATGCGAATATTATTTTAATTTCAGTTCTAAATTTCTGTGAATTATTTATATCTTGGGAGATAAAAGTATGTTTACATTTCCTTCTTTAATGAATTTTTCGATATTCTGAAAATTTAATAAGGAAGATGTTCAACTGTTTTTTCTGGATTTCGTCTCAATTTATATTTTGGATTGAGATGAGTATTATCTTGCTACGAGTTTAAAACACACTACAAACAGACTACAGGAACTACAAACCTGAAACCAGCGATTCACGAGAAAAGTTTCTATAACTTCGTACATAAAGAAAAGTAAAATAATAAAATAAAATAAATAATAATACAATTTCAGCTAGAGTATCATCATTGGAAAGCTTATAAAAACTAAAGGAATTACTGTTTCATGTACAGCCGTTATGATATATGGGAGCATATCTCCTATGAAGTTATATATAAATAAGTAAACAAGTGATAAGTTTCTGTTCATTTGCAAACTACTTATAACATAGCAAAATATGTAGCAATATATTCGTGATTAATCTCTTCTAATTATCCTCCACAGCATCACAGATTCATTTGAGAATCGTTGATGAAAAAGTTAATGCAATTCATTGAAATAATTTTATTCGAAGACGTAATAAATTTTTAAAAATGTCCCGTTAATTCGATTTTTTTAACCAGTAAATTTTATTACATTTTCAAAGCAATAAAAGGGACTAAAAATGTTCTTCAAAGGCACAATATGCCTGCATTACTGTCTGCTATAGCTTTACTGTGTTTCAACGGCATAATGCCATAATATAAGGCTTAGAAATAGGAATTTGTTCGCAATACTGTCCTGTTAGTTTTATAATTTTTCAAAAGCATTTTAATGGGCTAAAAAACATTTAAAAATAGAAAACAAAAACAAAAATAATTACTTATTTATTTGCATTTATCTCATTTAGAGAATTTTATTTTATTTTCTTCTTAAATATTGATAGTTATAAAGAAAAAAATCCATTTTTAAAGGCCTTTGGTAAAAACGTCTATAAAAACATTTAAAACCAAAAAACTGAAAAAAAAAAAAGATTAATTCATTTTTATTAATTAAATTTCTTACACTATGTTTTTAATAAATATGAAAAAGAAATACATTTTTTAAGAAAAGTTATCTCTTTTTTTTTTTTTTTTTTTTTTTTTTTTTTTGTAAATATAATGGAAAAATAGTAGATAAAATATATTTTAAACACGTCTTCCATATAATTATAGATGGTGTTTGATACATAAATTATCGAACCTGATAAAAATCAAGTTACTGCTAATTTTTGCAATTGTTTTCTTCATTTATAGTATACTAGCAAACCCCGCGGCTTTGCTCGCGTAATATTTGAAATATGCCAAGTGATATTTATATGTCTAATTTTTATTAAAAGGTACTAACTAAATTTTTATTTTATTAAAAGGTAATATTTTATTTTATTAAAAGGTACTTATTACTTTTAGGAATAATTAAAAAAATTACTATTTAAAACACAGTTTGATTAAACATCATTGTTACACTGCATAAGGCAGAAATGAGACTTAAATTAATAAAACGAAATAAAACTAAATAAGTAATAATTTAGAAAATATTTTGAAACTTTTATGCTCAATTAATACGCTCATTTCAGTATTCATGTTTTGAATTTTTTAGAAACCATCTTCTTACATCTTAAAATTAACCATCATGTCAAATTCCAAGTCCTACCACCTCTCTCAACATAAAGGGCTACGTTGAAATAGAACTGTCACCATTAATTTGCCAACATTAATTTTGAAATTGGTTTGTTATTTCCTAATATTCCACAGAAACGTAATTTAGAAAGCTTTTAAAAGCCTTTTTTAGAGCGTTTGTTGTTTCTGTAAATCCCAGGTGGTAGAATCATCGGCATAAAATATAGCCTGTGTAGGATCAGAGACTGTTACCATTGAATCGCAACTATTACTTTTATATTTGGCTTATATTTTCTGAAATTGCGTAGAAATCGTAATTTAGGACTTTTTTAGAATGCGTTTCGCACCTTTATATTTTATAAGTAACTATCATGCCATATTTAAAGTTTCTAGCCTTTTCAGTATCACAGAAATCGCAATTTAGAAATCTTTTAGCTACTGCAACCCTCTGGTGGTATTGGCACAGACATAAAATATAGCTTATGTTTGAGCAGGTTCTATCACCAACAATTTGTTATCATTATTTTTTTAATCGGTTTGGTATATGATAAGATTACATAAAAATTGTAATTTATAACATTTTTCACTCACTTCCTCTTTTTAAATTTGAAATTTTCTTTCGACAGTTCATAGAAAGCAGTTGCATCTTGTAAGTAAATAACATGCCATACTTTAAAGTGTTAGACCCTTCAGTCATGCAAAAAACGCAAATTAAAACATGTTTTGCTTTTGCAACCCTCAGATGGTAGTGACAGCAACATAAAATATAACCTATGTTATAGCAGGGACTGTCACCATTGATTTGCAACCATTACTTTTGAAATAACTTTGGAATTTCTTGAGATTGAGTAGAAATCGCAAATTAGAACGTTTTTAGAAAGCTTTTCGCGCATTTTTACCCCTTTTTAAATTTCCAATTTTTTGGAAACGGTTCTTAAAGATCATTTATAGCTAATAAATATGTACCTTGCCTAATTTTAAGTTGCTAGCCCCTACCGATCACAAAAATCGAAATTTGGAATGATTTTTTGCTTTTGCAACGTCTATGTGATAGCGTTACCGACTTGAAATAACACCTATATTAGAGCAGAGGCTGTCAGCATCAATTTCTTACCATTACTTTTGAAATCAGTTTGATTTTTCCTGAGATATTGGTGACAAATCGGCATTTAGAACGCTTTTCGCTCATTTTGCTCCTGCATCTCCTCTGGGGTAGTGGAAACAGATATAAAATATAGCCTACCTTAGAGCAAGATCTGTCACCATCATTTTAACACCATTATATTTGAAATCGGTTCAGTATTTCCTGAGATTGCATAGAAATTGCAATTTAGAACGTTTTTTACAACGCTTTTTGCGCATTTTCACTACTTTTTAAATTTCGAATCGTTTAAGAACTGTTCTTAGAAATCCTTTATATCTAATAAGTAGCTGATACTTCAAATTTCATATTTCTAGGCTCTTCAGTAACACATAAATCCCATTTTTAGAACGTTTTTTGCTCCTACACCCCCTTTGAGGTAGTGGCATCGACATAAAACATAGCCTATCTTGGAGCAAGCGTTGTCACTATCATTTTGACACCAATATTTTTTAAATCGGTTTGGTATTTCCTGAGATTATGTAAAAACTACCATTTAGAAAGCTTTTTGTGCATTTTCACACCATTTAAATTTCGAATTGTTTAAGAACTGTTCTTGGACATCATTTATATCTTATAAGTAACTAATATTCCAAATTTCATATTTCTAGGTCCTTCAGTAACGCAAAAATCGCATTTTTAGAACGTTTTTTGCTCCTGCACCACCTTTGGGGTAGTGGCACCGACATAAGATATAGCCTATGTTCTAAGTTGGACTAACACCATCATTTTGATGCCATTACTTTTGGAATCGGTTTGGTATTTCCTGAGATTATGTAGAAACTACCATTTAGAACGTTTTTTAGAACACTTTTTGTGCAGTCTCACCCCCTTTAAATTTCGAATTGTTTAAGAACTGTTCTTAGACATCGTTTATATCTTGTAAGTAACTAATATTCCAAATTTCATATTTCTAGGCCCTTCAGTAACGCCAAAACCGCATTTTTAGAACGTTTTTTTGCTCCTGCACCCCGTTTGGGGTAGTGGCACCGACATAAAATATAGCCTATGTTCTAAGTTGGACAAACATCATCATTTTGATACCATTACTTTTGGAATCGGTTCGGTATTTCCTGAGATTATGTAGAAACTACCATTTAGAACGGTTTTTAGAACACTTTTTGTGCAGTCTCACCCCCTTTAAATTTCGAATTGTTTAAGAACTGTTCTTAGACATCATTTATATCTTGTAAGTAACTAATATTCCAAATTTCATATTTCTAGGCCCTTCAGTAACGCAAATATCGCATTTTTAGAACGTTTTTTGCTCCTGCACCCCCTTTGAGGTAGTGGTACCGACATAAGATATAGCCTATGTTCTAAGTTGGGCGAACACCATCATTTTGATAGCATTACTTTTGGAATCGTTTCGGTAGTTCCTGAGCTTACCTCCTACAAATAAACAATTTTTTCCTCTTTATAATATGAGTATATGAGTATATATATGATATATATATATATATATATATATATAATGCTTTCAAAAAAATTTTTTAAAAACAAATAACCCAGTGCATCAGGCGCAACGCAGCTTCTTATATGCACTAAGTGAATATAGCTCTAATAAAAGTGAATGATTATGAAAATTATTATGAAAAGAGGGTGCAAAACAACAATAAAAATCCATGAAAATTTATAACGAAAAAACAACAAACAAACCACTCCCTGCTCTTCAGAAAGTGGGAGGAGTGAAAAAAGCAGGTATCAAAAACAGAAATTGGATCCTCACGGGTTTCGCAAGATATGGCCAACCCACATACTCCAAAAGTATAACAATAGATTTAAACTTTCAAAAACACAACATAAAAAAGCTATTTTATAATTTTAACAAACACGCCCACAAATTTGTATAATAATTTGCAAAATAACCACAAATTTGCAAAATAACGCCCACAAATTTGTATACCTATGATTTTGAAAACCTTTTTTCTAATATACCTATAGATTTACTTTATGATACACTAAAAAATATTTTTGATATGTTCTGTATTGAGGAGGAGCTTGGAATTAAAAGAGATTTTTTCTTGAGTTTATGTAATTTCTGTTTTCTTAATAATTTCATTACTTTCAATAGCTCATTTTTCTATCAGGTATGTGGTATTGGTATGGGAACTAATTTTTCGAGTTCTGCTGCAAATCTGTTTCTTTTTTATTATGAATTTAATTATGTATTAAACAGTAATAAGAGTTATTCGGTTTTAAGGTATATCGATGATTTAATAATATTCGATGACAAACTTTTGGTATCGATTAACGATATCTATCCTCCATGTTTAAAATTAAATAAGGCTTCTGTTGATAATTTACATGTTAATTTTTTGGATTTGGACATTTTAATTAATGATAACAATATACTAATTAAGCTTTTTGATAAACGGGATTTTTTTAATTTTAATACTCAATCGATGCCACACTGGTATTCAAATTTAAGTAAGAAGGTTTTTAATAACATCATTGTGGGACAAATTAATAGATTTTATAGAATTTGTAGTAATAGAGAATTTTTGAGTTCACAGATTTTTAAATTTACTGCTAATCTTTTTTATAATAATTTATTTCCATACCAGTTTATTTTTCATTATGTAAATCAACTTAAGAAGTGTTTTATAAAGTGGCAACAGCTAAGCGGCCAAACACTGTAATGGATGCCAAGGTAGCTGCTTGAATAAATGAAGGATGTGGACTAAAGTCTTTAAGAACGTCTGCATGTTGATGTGCTTCAAGTAGAAACTGCGGTGACTTGGAAAGAAAATTAATGATTATGAGGATAATGGAAAGACAAGTCTTCACGACGCTGGTCTAACTTGGATTATGGCCTTGCTTGCAACTCCTGCTGATGGAAAGAAGTGGAGCGTAGTGATTGTTTTAAAGGTAGCAAGTTTTCTTCAGGTCTTCATGGGTAAAGGTGGGGATATGGCCTTCTCACATGTTCAATACTTTTAATTGCTTAATGAAAAAATTTTTTATTAATTCTTATTTACGTTTTATAAGCTAAATCGGTTTTCTTGGATTTGAATTGGTTGGTTATTTTTGTTTTTAAAGCAGTTTTGTTAAAATTATAAAATAGCTTTTTTATGTTGTGTTTTTGAAAGTTTAAATCTATTGTTATACTTTTGGAGTATGTGGGTTGGCCATATCTTGCGAAACCCGTGAGGATCCAATTTCTGTTTTTGATACCTGCTTTTTTCACTCCTCCCACTTTCTGAAGAGCAGGGAGTGGTTTGTTTGTTGTTTTTTCGTTATAAATTTTCATGGATTTTTAGTGTTGTTTTGCACCCTCTTTTCATAATAATTTTCATAATCATTCACTTTTATTAGAGCTATATATATATATATATATATATATATATACTAGCAAACCCCGCGGCTTTGCTCGCGTAATATTTGAAATATGCCAAGTGATATTTTTAAGTCTAATTTTTATTAAAAGGTACTAACTAAATTTTTATTTTATTAAAAGGTAATATTTTATTTTATTAAAAGGTTTTTTTATTAAAAGGTACTTATTACTTTTAGGAATAATTCAAAAATTACTATTTAAAACACAGTTTGATTAAACATCATTATTACACTGAATTAGACAGAAATGAGACTTAAATTAATAAATTGAAATAAAACTAAATAAATGATAATTAAGAAAATATTTTGAAACTTTTATGCTCAATTAATACGCTCATTTCAGTATTCATTTGAAATTTTGAATTTTTTAAAAACCATCTTCTTACATCTTAAAATTAACCATCATGTCAACTTCAAAGTCCTACCACCTCTCTCAACATAAAGAGCTATGTTGAAACAGGAACTGTCACCATTAAACATTTGCCAAAATTAATTTTGAAATCGGTTTGTTATTTCCTAATATTCCACAGAAACGTAATTTAAAAAGCTTTTAAAGGCCTTTTTTAGAACGTTTGTTGTTCCTGTGAACCCCAGGTGGTAGAATCACCGGCATAAAATATAGCCTGTGTAGGATGAGAGACTGTTACCATTGATTCGCAACTATTGCTTTTAAAATCGGTTTATATTCCCTGAAATTGCATAGAATCGTAATTTAGAACTTTTTTAGAATGCTTTTTGCACCTCCCCTTCGCTTCACCCCTTTTGAATTCGAATTTATTTTCGACGTTCCTTTGAGGGTATTTATATTTTATAAGTAACTACCATGTCATATTTAAAGTTTCTAGCCTTTTCAGTATCACAGAAATCGCAATTTAAAAAGTTTTTAGCTACTGCAACACTCTGGTGGTAGTGGAACAGACAAACTATAGCTTATGTTTGAGCAGATTCTATCACCAAAATTTGTCATAATTATTTTTTTAATCGGTTTGGTAATTTATAAGTTTGCTTAAAAATTGTAATTTATAACGCTTTTCACTCACTTCATTTTTTTTTTAATTTGGAATTTTCTTTCGACTGTTCTTAGAAAGCAGATGCATCTTGTAAGTAAATACCATGCCATATTTCAAAATGTTAGACCTCCCAATTGTGTAAAAAACGCAAATTAAAACATATTTTGCTCTTGCAACCCCCAGATGGTAGTGACAGCAACACAAAATATAACCTATGTTATAGCAGGGACTGTCACCATTGATTTGCAACCACTACTTTTTAAATAGCTTTGGTATTTCCTGAGATTGAGTAGAAATCGCAATTTAGAACGTTTTTAGGACGCTTTTCTCGCATTTTCAGCCCTTTTAAATTTCCATTTTTTTCGAAACTGTTCTTAAAGATCATTTATATCTAATAAATATGTACCTTGCCTAATTTTAAGTTGCTAGCCCCTACCGATAACAAAAATCGAAATTTAGAATACTTTTTTGCTCCTGCAACGTCTTGGTGATAGTGATACCGACATAAAATAGCCTCTATGTTAGAGCAGAGACTGTCAGCATCAATTTCCTACCATTACGTTTGAAATCAGATTCATTCTTATTGAGATATTGCCAATAAATTGGCCTTTAGAACGTTTTTAGAACGCTTTTCGCGCATTTTGCTCCTGCATCTTCTCTGGGGTAGTGGAAAGAGATATAAAATATAGCCTATCTTGGAGCAAGATCTGTCAACATCATTTTTACACCATTATATTTGAAATCGGTTCAGTACTTCCTGAGATTACATAGAAACCGCAATTTATAACCGCAAGTTTTTTACAACGCTTTTTGCGCATTTTGACCACCTTTTAAATTTCGATTTTTTTAGGAAATGTCCTTAGAGATCATAATATCTTATAGCTAACTACCATTCCAAATTTCACGATTCTAGGCCCTTCCGTAACGCAAAAGCTGCAATTTAGAACGTTTTTCTCCTGCACCCCCTTTGGGGTAGTGACACCGACATAAAACATAGCCTATCTTGGAGCAAGGGTTGTCACCATCATTTTGACACCATTATTTTTCAGATCGGTTTGGTATTTCCTGAGATTGCATAGAAACCACCATTTATAACGGTTTTTAGAACAATTTTCGCGCATTCTCACCCCTTTCAAATTTCGAATAGTTTAAGAACTGTTTTTAGAAATCCTTTATATCTAATAAGTAGCTAATATTCAAAATTTCATATTTCTAGGTCCTTCAGTAACACATAAATCGTATTTTTTGAACGTTTTTTGCTCCTGCACCGCCTTTGTGGTAGTGACACCGACATAAAACATAGCCTATCTTGGAGCAAGCGTTGTCACCATCATTTTCACACCAATATTTTTTAAATCGGTTCGGTATTTCCTGAGATTGTGTAGAAACTACCATTTAGAACGTTTTTTAGAACGCTTTTTGTGCATTTTCACCCCTTTTAAATTTCGAATTGTTTAAGAACTGTGCTTAGACATCATTTATATCTTATAAGTAACTAATAATCAAAATTTCATATTTCTAGGCCCTTCAGTAACGCTAAAATCGCATTTTTCGAACGTTTTTTGCTCCTCACCCCCTTTGGGGTAGTGGCACCGACATAAAACATAGCATATCTTGGAGCAAGCGTTGTCACCATCATTTTGACACAAATATTTTTTAAATCGGTTTGGTATTTGCTAAGAATGTGTAGAAACTACCATTTAGAACGTTTTTAAGAACGCTTTTTGTGCGTTTTCACCCCTTTTAAATTTCGAATTTTTTAAGAACTGTTTTTAGACATCGTTTATATCTTATAAGTAACTAATATTCAAATTATCATATTTCTAGGCCCTTCATTAACGCTAACATCGCATTTTTAGAACGTTTTTTGCTCCTACACCCCCTTTGGGGTAGTGGCACCGACATAAGATATAGCCTATGTTCTAAGTCGGCGAACACCATCATTTTGATACCATTACTTTTGGAATCCGTTCGGTAGTTCCAGAGCTTACCTCTGACAAATAAACAATTTTTTCCTCTTTATAATAGGAGTATAGATATAGATTACTTACTTAAAACTCTTCGGTGATTTTCAGGGTTTCGTTCATCTGACGGAACCCTGATCGTCTCACTCGTGTCCTGTCTGTCCATCTGTCTATCCGTCAGAGAGCCCGATCTCAGAAACTATACATGTTGGAGACTTGAAATTTTGGGTACTTATAGCTGAACACCTTACATCAAACGGCAAATCATAAAATTTGGAAAAAGTCGGTAATTAATCGAATTACCGGATAATTAACTTCTAAAATTAACCAATTAACTTGTTTAACGCAGGTACAAACGCACCTTCTCCAAATCGTCGGAGTTTCTCCTTAGGTTTGCCAGTAAAATCAGCATATGCACGGTTACCACGGAGGAAATTAAGCCGAAAAATGAAGTCGACATTTTAATTCGAAATCTCATCTCAGAAAGTATTGGTCCGAGAAATTTGTAAAAGATATAGACAGACGCGGAAAAAACTACTTTATTTTGATATAAAGTTCATATTTCTGCGATGTGTCTAAGTGAAAATATCCAATAAAAATCGATCGATAAAAAAACAATTTATTTATTTGGGAAGACAAGGAAAAGAGATTTCATTTTCGCGCGAAGCAAGTGTCAGACATGACGGTGCTTCTGGTTTTCCGTAATAGAATATTTTAATATGAAATTTAAACTTTTTAAATATTAAATTTTTTGATTGAAGTTTCTGGCATCCGGATGTGAAATTGCCGATTTCATACATACCCAGTTCAAACTCTTAGCTTAATTACAAGCTGAGATATTAATTATTATTTATTTAATCGGTTTCATTTCTAACAAATACGTAGATTAAAATAGAGGCATGTGCTTTTTTAACCACGAAATAATTTAAATTAGGAAATCTAACAATTTGCGTGGGGTTTTTGAACATAAGTAGACAAGTATAACTTATTCATTATCAGAAAGCTTACAAGTATTCATACCACTATTTCGAATAGTAATTTCAGCAATTATCTTAAATTCTTGGTTAAAACCCCCTCGACTAGCATAACTCCTGATAGGTTGTTTAACGGAGTTACGTTCAGATACAGTTTTGTTAACAATAGAATGCGCTCCCTCGTGGTGGAATGTGGAACTAACAGACCGCGATTTCATTTAAAATAGGAAATCTAACAAGGCGATCTGTTTCAAACGTTAAGATAGTTTA
Organism: Maratus speciosus; assembly: GCA_963932465.1. Taxonomy (NCBI): domain Eukaryota; kingdom Metazoa; phylum Arthropoda; class Arachnida; order Araneae; family Salticidae; genus Maratus; species Maratus speciosus. The sequence continues at coordinate 330,324 of CAWVRF010000773.1, forward strand.
TAACACATAAGAAAAAGTTTATAAAAAATGGTGCGTGAAATTTCGGACAAGTGGGGAGAGGGAGAGGAGCAAAATATTTCTTTTTCTTTTTTTACCTTTTTGTTTCATACTGTTTCAGGTGCGTTGTTTTTGACGGAGTCCTCAGATACATGCTATTTATTAAATATAAATATGTCAAAACTTAAATTACCACTATTTCCGAATAGTAATTTCAACAAACATCTTAAATTCTTGCTGAAGACCGCCACCCCCTCGAGTAACATATCTACTGATAGATTGTGTAAAGGAGTTGCGTTCAGATACGCTTTTGTTAAGAATAGAGTGCTCTCCCTGGTGATGGAATGTGGAACTAACAGACCGCGATTTCATTTAAAGTAGGAAATCTAACAATGCGATCTGTTTTAAACTTTAAGATACTTTATAACACATGATAAAAAAGTATAAAGAAGAATGGAGTGTCGCGTTTCGAGGGGGGTGAGGGAAGGGCGTGAACAAAATTAGGAAATACAGCTGGTCGATCTCTTTGAAACTCTAATATAGCTTACAAAACATAACAAAAATTTTACACATCAGGCCGCGTCAAAAATCATGTTGACCATTACCCCACTTCGCCCCTCCCCCCAAGGGGGCACTTTTCTAAATTTGACAAATACCCATCATGTGCTATATCGTAGCATTTCGGGGGAAGGTTCACGAACAAAATTAGGAAATATAGCAAGGCGAATCTGTTTGAAGCTTTACGATAGTTTAGGAAGGGTTTGCCAAAATTTAGAAGGTGTTCCATGGCGATAAATGTACTGTACTTTTTGTAAGGAATATTAAACAAAACCCTTTGTGCGATCTATGATCACACTTACCCACTTGTTATTTTAATTTGCAAGTTATTAATAGCAACCCCCCCCCCTCTTTAGGCCGTTTTGGAAAAAAAAATTGTTTCTTAGAAAAACTGGTTAATTAATTTTATCAATCCGAATTTCAATACAATTCTGAAACATGGAAAAGGGGTATTTATTGAGAAATGTATATATATTTTAGTAAATATTATAAAAAAAAAAGGTTTTTTTTATGTTTTATTCAACAAAATGCTAAATGATAGTACTAGATGTTTTTTAATGCAATTTGTGCGATATTTTACTAGGAAAGGTGTTTTAACAACACTTGTATCTAACACATCTACACATATATATACATATGACAGGAAAATACCGAAGCATTCGGAAGCATTCATATTCAATGCCTTAAACTGTAACAGGTATGATGAGGAGTTACATTCATGGAATTTTTATTTCAACACTCGGCAATTTAAAGCACGGCGCAATTGAATTACTAAATTTCATTCAGAAAAGCTGCAAAAATTTTTTTGCATCAAAACCATGTTGTTTTCAAAATTTATTTCCGCAAATTTTATTTAAAACTCATTGTAAAAAAATAAATGAATGCTCGTGATAAGAAATGTATTAAAATTATTATTAGATTTCTATGTCTGCTGTTTTTTTATTAACGTTTATTTAATAAATTTAAAAATACATTGCGTAGATATAATTATTATTTATTTTTCTATGTGTACTGTTTTTAAATTTATTAAATTTTATTTAATAAATTTAAAATATATCCCGTTGATATTTATTCCGTGTAAATAATAGGGTTTCATTACAGAAAATGATTTGCTCCTTTACTCTAGTTTTTTTTATAAATAACGTATAACTATATATCATTATTATCTTATGTTTCTTCTCCTAACACATTTTGATTTAAGATTTATTTTTGAATGCGAATTATTGTTGTTGTTTTTTCTTACGTTTTCTAAACTTTTTACAAATTAGTTTAAATAATTATGTTGCAATAATTCTTCATTAGAAACATTTCTATTCTGTGGGTTTATTTATTTATTTATTTATTTATTTATTTATTTGGTGTGTGTGTGTGTGTGTCTTTTGGAGTTATGTAAAACTATTATATATATTGTTTACGCTTCAGAAATTAAACTGTCTTTATAGCAGCTTGAAGTAATCCTTTACTTAATTTAGCTTTTCTAGTTCATTTTGTTCATTTATCATGTGCCCCTATTTTTGTCTCTTCTGTTTTTTTTCTCTCTAGTGCACATTTCCTTTCAATATAAACTTGCATTTATTTTGTTGATTAACTGGATTATTTTATGTTGCTTTTGCCATGTGTTTATACTTTGTATCAAGTACACATTCAAATATTTTCAGATCTTATATTCCAAATGGATCCATGGTATCTAATTTTAATATAAATATGGTGTATATAAACGAATTTTCATCGATTGACGTTCAGTATTTTCTATAAAACTGTTTCTAAATTTTAACTTAAAATATTTTCTATTTCGATGTAAAAATGTATCTTTTAAAATAGATACTTTGAATTCAGCCAATATTAAAAACATGAATCAATATATTCAATGTAACTTTTCTATACTGAGTCTGTTCTAAACAGTATTGAAATCAGCTGTTATTTTTAAAGTTGAGATTACCTTTGTATGGTTCGAAATTCCAATGAAGTAACGATTATTTTATTTCAAAATTATTTTATTAAAAATAAAATTTATAATTTAAAGTGTTTGTGATTTCATAATTGTAAAACTGTTAATTCCCTTCATATGTGCGGATTAATTATAAAAAATATATTTATTATTTTGTCTCCTTTACTCATTCAAAAAATACACTAATAATTGATTAAACCGATTTGATTTGTTATTCACCAAATATACTTTTATATCTCACATCTATATATCATCGCATTATCGATATTATGCTTGTGATTAAATAAACAAAAAGTCAATGTATTTTACTGAAACATTAACATCTTACTTAAGTAAATATGAATTCACGAAAATGCTGCAATACAAATATTATTCGACATTTTCACGATTTATTAATGTAAACAGCGCTGTTGTACTCTTTCACAACATCATGAGATATAGAAAGTAATTAAATTTATAAGTCAGTAATTCTTCCCCACATCCATAGAATCATTAGTTTTGTATTTCTCAAACACTCTCTTTATTATATTACACCTTGACAGATTCTGCATTATGTGTATGCAAACAATTTCGAGAACAACCATGTATATATTTTTAATTATTGTTTATGTATATGCAGTTTAACAGAGTACCTAGAAAATTAGTATCAGAAATACATAACTGCATGCATTCCAAACATAACTGTTTCAATTTTAATAATAAATTTTTATTGAACTACTAAAATAAGTTTTTCTGTATATTATATAGTTATATATATAATTATATATTATGTAGAAAATTGCTTTTAGAAAAAATAAACCAAATACATTTATAAATAAAAATGTTATGCCTTTACCGATTTATCGATTGATTTTTAAAAAATCTTCAAACTAAACAGAAGAATGAGCATAAAATTAAATACATGACTTATTAAGTATTATTTCGTTTAATTTATGTAATATTTATTTAATTACTTAAAATATAATTTATTTTCGGAATGCAGTGGTGATCTAGATTATAAGCCCATTAACTTTTAAAAGGTCGTTTATTGATTACATAATGTTTTAAGTAATACATTAGTTTTCATAAAATATATAATTTTATAGTACTTCAAAACAATCGACTCTACAATAGGAGTTTTACTCAAATGCATCGTGCGAAGAATTATTCATTTATATAAAAAAATGATTAATCTATTTTTCCTTATTTTTTATAATTCAAGTTTTAAGAGATATATTTTACATTTTCATATGCAACATATTTTTGAAAGCTACGAGTTGTAAAATTAGATAACCGTTAAATAGAAAACCATTTTTGTAATATGCATGGCAGTAAAGATAATTACAAACTTTTAATAACGCTTTTTTAAATATGATTTCTGGAGAAAAGAGATTTTAAATAACAAAAAGTTGGCACAGGGAGCATACACTGTAAAAACAATTCCGCAACGTTCCTGGGAAAAAATGGGCAGCTGAGTTGCCCATTATTTCCAAGAAACATTTTTTGAAAATGACTGGAACTTTACTGTATATGTTAAAAACTTTCTACAGAAATGCCAGTAAGTTTCCTGCGAAATACCAGGAATATTTCTGTTGACAGCAAAACATTACTGACATTTCGCAGCATGCGGGATCCGCAGACGATTTTTACATTTCCAGTTGACAATTTTCGCTTTATTAACATTATTTGTTAGAATGAAAAAATATTTTGAAATTGACATCAAAATTATTATTTATAATTTACACGAAAAAATAAATTTTCAGTTAAAATTCAATAAAGTGAATATATATATGATATATTGTTTCTGAACTTTGCTTAAAATATAAAAATATATAAATGAAAATAATAATTAGAAAAAAAAATCTAGACATAAAATATTTTGGATTTTCGTCAGTAATTGCGTTAGTTTACAAGTTAGATAAAATACATATAAATTTTCATGAAAAAAAAATAAATAAATAAAAAAAAATAAATGTAATTGTATATTTTTTTCCGAAAAAAAAAATTCAAATTTGCAGCAATTCAAAGTGTCAAATATATATCAAATTTAAATCAAATTGTAATAAAGTGTTAAAATATAAAATTAATTAAAAAAGAAAAAATAAAGTCAAGAGGTAGCATCGAACTCGGGCCGTACGGGTGGCGTGCGAGCCTTCTGCGTCCACACCACGAAAGACACGTTAAGAGCTGCAAACTAATGGGTATTTGAAACGTATTCTAAACCTCGGCATCTAATTTCTGAAAATCTAAGGCCCATTTGAAGAAATTCTTTCACAAGAATAATTAGAGATAAGAACTCTAAAACATACTTTAAATTAATCAAAATCGGTGAGAATCATGTTTGATGGTCCACTAGTTAATAGAGATCCAAATAATAGGTGTATTTTTTTTTTTTTTTTTTTTTTTTTTTTTTTTTTTTTTTTTTTTTTTTTTTTTTACACGGTTTGCTCGTTAAACATTCCACAGACAAGTACGAGAGATAATCTCTTCGCGATGTCACAGAGGTATTGTATTTTCATCTGAATTGTCTTGACAATAGAGACGTAAAGGATTATGTCGTCTATTGATTTATTTGCATTCCGTATTGATTTTTTACATTCATTTAAGGAATTCGTTTTCGACACTCGCGCGCGAGCAACGGATTATAGCAAAAAAATAATAAATGGCGGCCGCAGCGTTTTGCTGTTTTCAACTTTTGTTGAGGAACGTTTCAGATTAGAAAACCAGAATTTCACAGGAAAGAGCTAAATTATTCTGAAAACCTGAGAAAAGGCGAAACGTTCCTGGATTTTACATGGAACGTTACCATTTTTTTTACAGTGTATATCGAGTTCGTACAATTCGATTCAGAAGAAAAAAAAGCGTATTAATTATCAGATCTTTAAAATAGTTTTCGATATTTGCCTAAATCATTGTTTGATTAAGATTAATCAATACTTTTAATTGACTTAAAATTATATTTGAAGAAAAATTAATTTCCTTTATTTTCTGTTTATTATTTGCCTAAATTGCAAATAAAGTATTTTACTATATAATTTTCAGATTCAGCAGATTCATTTGGAATCTTCAATCGGAATATTAATAATTTTACTAAATTCTACAAACATTCCAACAAATAATCAATTGAAATCATATTTTTTTGGCCGAATGTTTATGTCTAACAAAAATTCCAGAAACAAGAAAAATGTATTGCTTTTAAATTTATTTACGGTAATTGGGACAGCCGCTTTATAGATAAAAATTGTAAAAAAAAAAAAAAAAAAAAAAAAAAAAAAAAATTATTGTACTCCATTTTTATTTTCATAACTAAATTGATATTCTAAATACCATATAGATACCTTAAAAATTGAATGGTAACTACAAGAAATAAAGGAATAGACAATATACATAAAAATGTGAAAAACCATATGAAATACATTGTTTACGCAGTTTAATTAAATCAAAATGCTTATCATATATAAAGAAGGATATTTGTAATCTATTATTCACTAACTTCCTTATTTGCTATAATAATACAAATTGTGTTCGCACATGGCAATACACACGACAGTACATATTTTGATAGTTCAGATATTAATTAAACATATAAAACAATAATTCTAATGTATAAATAAAAATAATTGTCTTTCGTATCCGGGATGAGATGATAAATCGCTAAATTGTCCTTATGATTAAAACCGTATACTAGTTCGAACAAGAATATAACTAGTAGTGCGGCAAATCGCAATCACTAAAACATGCTGATTGGCTGTGAAGCTACGACAATGATATAATTTAAACATTAAAGATAAAAGATTAAAGATAAAAACAACATACAGTGAAATTCTTCCTTAAAATAACCTCTTACCACTTAATAGTTCAATATTAATAAAAAGAAAATCAAGGAGTGTAATAATACTCTTTAAAATAACCTCTTACCGAATAATAGTTCAATATTAATTCCATTATGATTTTACGTTGAGAGAATAATTTTGATATACTGAATAGATATTTTATGTAATGCATTTCTTTTTCTTTCCTGCTATCATATCTGTATAAACAATGAAACATTTTTTTAATATAAATTCATATAATTGCGCTTTCTTCTAAGCGTAAACAAAAGCAGAGATTTCTCTTTAATAGAGGCCCACGCTAAATTAACGTATTATAACACACCATTTTTGAATGGCATGATTTGTAGCAATAATATTAGGTACGTATGATTACGAAGGTACGCACTGAATGCTTCTAAACGATTTTTTTTTTTTTTTTTTTTTTTTTACCATTTTCCCTTTTTTACTTATTTTAGGTTTCCGTACGAGATTAACATTGTACTACATCTGTTGCCCATGTTCCTTTTTTGTTGTTGTTGTTTGATTTTTATGCCATCATTTTGAATTCACGCGATCCTTTTTGTATAAGATTTAATAGGAAAAAGAATTTTGTTTTTGTTTTTGAAATTGTTTTGGCGGAAAAAAATTAAAAATTTACCACTAAATAAATTATTAATATTTTGAAATCAGTACAGGTTGAAAAGTTTTTATTTCGTATGTTAAAGAATAGTAATTTGCATCCGCAATATTTTTTGAAAGATGAGGCCATAAAATAAAATATTTCGGAACGCTTTACGTAACACTTTTACGCTACAGTATTTTCGAATTACTCATGGTTTTTTGAAGCAAAATTCTTCAAGCAGTGAAAGGTTTTAAAGAGGACAATTTTAACTTTATACCGGAGAAGTTTAATGAATTAATTACTCAAGATTACTCAATTGGAATCTAAAAGGAAATTATTTTGAATGGAAAATAATTCATCGTTTTATACAAGTCATTTTACCAGCCACTGTTGCTGATCGAAAAGAAAAAAAAAAAAAAAAAAAAAACATAAAAAAGAATTAGAAATAGAAGAGTTATAATTATAAAAGAAAAATTAAAAAATTTATTTATTTTATGCTAGCTAAAGTACAGGGCGTTGCCCGGAATTTTAAGAATGTTTGTTTTTAAAAAACAATTTTAAAATTAAACATACAGTATAAATTAAACAAAAAAAGCAATAAAGCCATCTTCATTTCAGTTCTTCACTAAAAAGGATCTCTAGGCACCTTAAATGTTATGGAAGTTCTAATAAACACGAATACACACACACATATATATATATATATGTATGGAATAGATTTAAAAATGGCGATAAAATACTGAGAAACTCAAAATGTTAAAATATGCCAATGTTTCCATAATCGGGTTTTTATGTTTCATAACTTTTATTCAAACTCATATAACGTTATATATTCACCTGCTTACGTTTGTTATATTTCTAGTATGACATAATATTAACTTTTTTTTTTCATCAAACTATTTATTTCATTTCATTTTTCACGTGGAAATCATGCGATAGGAAATTGTGATATGAATATTATTGCGGCTTTCTAATTGTTGGCAACTGCTATAATGGAAAATTTTAAATTTGATAGGAAATTGCTGTTAAATTGTTGGTTTTTTATTAATTAAAAATTATCTATAAATTATTTCGATTCCGGATTCCTTCAGTTGCCTCGACCGTGTTTTAATACATATGTACGCAACATTTCACAATTCTGCCTTCCAAACTATGGATTTGTATAGAATTACAGACAGACAGACAAATTTTCATTTTTATATATTAGATATTCTTTTCCCATCTTTAATTCCACTGATGCTTTCTGTGCAAGATTTAACGCCAAAAATACTGTTTTAATTTTTTCTAAATGTTTTGTAGAAAATACTTAAAGAACAGTATTTTTGTAAAAAAAAACATTTTGTAGAAGAACATATTTGTAGATAAATGTTTAAATATTTACCGTTGAATGAACTATAGTATCTTCAAAACTTAAGAGTTTGAGTAATATATTTTCGTTTGCTTTAACTATAATTGGAGTCTGCATTATTTTTTGAAAGTTGTAATGTAAAAAAAGGCTCATTTTGAACACTTTAATTAACATGGAATATACATATTTAGATGCGATTTTAAATTTCTACTAATTAAAAAAACACACACACAAATGATTTGACATTACAAATTCGATTAAATTACGTATAATTATTAATAAATTTCGTAAATTAAAAAAAAAAAGTAAATTGAATATTATCACATTATTAACTGTATTAGAAATTTAATTTTGAAATCATAGGCTTACAGCACAACTGCGTACGAATTTTAAATTTAAAATATCACTTAAATCATAAAAAAAAAAGATTCCATATACAACATTTTAAGATCTATTTTTAATTTATCTAAAGTTTAAAGTAAATAATTGCATGCATTAATTTATCTCAGCTATTTGACTAGAAGGGTGCGAAAAGAGTAATTAGAAGCATATGTCTGCATTTGTTTCGCACTATACCTGTACAGCTGCATTCTTCAAAAGTTTTCTGCATTTCAGTCTTAACACAATTACAAATTTATTATGTCAGCATTTACAAATTAGCTGAGCTATGCTATAATTTGAATTGATTAGAATAGGAAAGACGACTTATTCTTTAATTATGTACTGGTGTAGATAAGAGTTAGAAAGATAATTTTAATATATTTACAATTTACAATGGAATAATTTATTATTTAATCGCAAGTTTTGTGATTAAATAATGCGGAGATTACTATTTGAGAAAAGGGGTGACATGCAGTTTTTAGCTATGCATTATGTTTGCGGGGTGCTCCCGAATTCGACCGAAAAATTCAGAGGGATGATAGTAAGCATCAAGACGATAAAAGCTGCAATAGAACATGAATTCGCAAAGAACTTAAGTAGTAACAAATACAGTGTGTTTCATGCTAACTGAGCTTGCTTTGACGGTAAGAAATTAGGAGAAAAATATGAACACCGGAATGATAATGCAACGATATGTACCTTTTTTGTGTGAAATGTTTTAAAATCATGAAACGTTCTTGAAAAACAAGGTTCTCAAGCAATTTATAATACCATATGAACTGTTAATCGCAGTCCGAAATGTGTAGTGTCAGGTGTATACGTCTGGTGCGTATAACAGAAACTTCTACAACTTTTTTAGATACACATACATTTTTAACTTGTGAATTAAAATATTTAAACTAATTTTGATACACTAGACAGATTTGACTACATTAAAACAGAGAAATTAAATAAAAAATATAAAAACATTTAATTAAAGACAAAAATGTATACAAAAATAGAAGTTTCACTGTACAACGCACAGCCTCATCAGTACAAGCATCAGCAATAACATAATATCGAAGCATGTCCTGGACACTGTCAATGTGAATATTAAAGTTATTCTTCCAAAAACACAAAATATTCCATCGGGATCGTACCAGATTCGTTGAGCATGTATAGGGAACCAGTTTCCTATGTATAATCTATAATGATAAGTGTGCAATTATTTTTCAAAATCTCCTTAGATCAGACTTAATGAGCATGTCGGAGCTTTTAAAAATGGAAAAATAAACTCTAAATTAGTACGGTACTCCTTTGAAACGGAACACACCCCATCCTTCAAAAATCCATTGGTTTTGAAAAATAATTGCAACACTTACCAATATAGATTATTCATGAAAAATTGGTTCACCAGACTATACCCTTACACGCTCAAAAGTCTGGTACGATCCCGATGGAATATTTTGTGTTTTTGAAAGAATAACTTTAACTTTGACTTTGACTGTGTCTAGGACATGTTTCGATATTCAGTTATTGCTGATGTTTGTACTGATGAGGCTGTGCGTTGCACAGCGAAACGTCTATTTATATATATTTTTTTGTTTTTAATTAAATGTTTTTTCATATATTTTAAATTTAATTTCTCTGTGTTAATGTAGTCAAGTTTGTATAGTGTATCAAAATTAGTTTTTCTACACATTTTTTTTAAATATAATATCACATTTACAACAAATATGATGATATTTAGTAAAAGTTTTATTATAATATGCTCAGTTTTATGTAAATTATTACGGTTAACCCAAATTGAGTGAGGGTAGAACAGCCTGTGTATTTTATTAAATACGTGTTTTGCGACCACGTGTTATGTGGTAGTTTTTCATCATCTTGATGCCTACTATAACACACCTGAATTTGTCGGTCGAATTCGGCAACAGCTTGTATAAATAAATTGATGAATCATATACATCGACAGATTTCTATTTTCTAGATTTATAATCGATTAAAATATAAAATATGAGACACAATTCACTTATTAAAACATGTGCAGAAAATGAAGTGTTTGAAAAATACAGCTACAAATATCAATGTGGATAGATACATTGTGATGTATCTGATAAATTAAGTAACTGAAAGTAAAATATTTATCTAGACAATAAGGAAATATAATAAAGACATACAACACAAATTACTATACTATAAATATAAATGTTTATAGGCAGTTTCTGACAAATTTATGATTGTATTTTCTATAAAAATATACTTGAGTACAATTATTCGTGTTCTTTAACCCTCTAAGTGTTTGGGGCGTATTATTCCGTTCACTAAGCTCCAGGTTTCACAGCAATACAAGCAATATTTAAGGTAATATAATTCTATAGATTTATGGAATTTTAAATACATTGAAGAATTATTAATGCTCTTAAGGATTACATTCATATTTGTAATTGAGTTTTTTTTATAATGTTGAAAGACTCATATTTTTTTAGCATTTAAAACAAAATGCAGAGAAAACAACATTACAATTTTACCCTTTTGCAAGACACTCGGAGGGTTAAACCTGAACTTATAATGGTGTAGTGTAGCTTTAAGATACTGCATGCTTGATTTTTCTTATTATGTGTATTTTTTATTATATGTACTTAATCTGTTTACTCGTGAGTTTTGAGGTTTTCAGGGAAGGTTTAAAATTACTCATCATTCCTATGTACTTTCTATTCTGTTAATATTATTCGTTAAGGAAACTGAATATTGATTAAGTGTTGAATACTGAAAAGAATTTGACCATTTTTTGTCTTTGTATATTTTATAAAATTTACATACCAAAAACACAACTTTTAAAGGGTGTAACAGATACATGTTCCGACTTTCGTTTCTTTATTTCAGATCATAATGGGGAAAATTAAGTTATAGCGTATTTGAAACTTGTCGAGCAAAAACGGATACGTGCAAGATTACAAAAAGTTTGATGCATGTACAACAAAGGTGTTCGTGTCTAATTATACTTGAGGGTCTTGTGCTTAAACTGAAACTGAAGAAAAACTTTATCAATACAATGTTTATATTTTTAAAATAACATTTTATCTTCCCCATGTAAACAGCAACTTAAAACTGCGAAAATATAATGTTTCACCAAAGAAATATAAATTTCAATTTTACTTTATATAGGCTTGATCTATATGATACGCTATAACTCCTAAAAATTTCAGAAAAAAATATATTGAAAAGCTTTTTTTTTTCCTTCAACTACCGTGTGTGCAACTCCCCAAAACATTATTTTGAGGGAAACACTTAAATTTCTTGTCTTTCTGTCAAACTATTCCCTATTTTAAAAATCTTAAGCATGCTACATATTTTGTTTATCAAGAGTTCAGAAAAGTTTGCCCTTTAATTTTTTTAAAGTTTCTTCGATGGTTCTAAGTTCCAATAAGACATTAAAAAGATTGTGTTACAGACTTTTAAAAGTCTATTTAGAAAACTATGGTAATTTCTTGTAAGAAAAAAGAAAAAAAAATTCTAATAAAATTTTGCTATTTATAATCAGCAAGTATTTTGACTTTAGTAAAATAAAACACTATGAAAAATATTTTTTTTCTGATTTTATTGCGCAATCAATCAATTGTTACAGGCCAGTTGATGTTTATAAAGAGAATGATTTGGCACTTTGTGGAATTTTGAGGCAATTCATTAACGTTACTCGTACTGTTTTAATAATCAATGGTTGCCAAAATAGCTCATTTTGACTCATAGTAGATAATTCTTTAAACATTTTTCACGTATTCTTGTATATCAACTATACACTACAACGACATTTAGTCATTTCTTTACGAAAGTTATATGATAAAAATAAAAAATAATAGAAAAATAATAGAAAAATTACACACAAAAAAAAAAACATTTAGAAAATATTTAACCTTTATAAAATGATTAAATTTTTAATGGGACTCCCAATATAACAAACATTTTCCAACAGATAACAGACTTTTGTAAGTTAATATCGCATAGCGTTAACACTAACGCTCACTATGAAAGTTCGGAATGCACAATTTAAAATAAGATAAATATATTCTTTCAATTGCATAAATTGTCCTAAAACGGTAAATAAAAAAAAGCAACATATTTATTGCCATAACATTACATTACATTGCCATAACATTAGTTTTAATACATAAATTGTTAACATAAAGAAATATTTTATCTATTGCAATTGTGGTATTTAGCTTCTATTTTGTTGGCCGTTCTTGAATTTAATCACTTTTCATTCTTTCATTTCGCGCGACATGATTGAAATGCTGTTGTTTGATTGAAATAAGTTTGTGTTATCGGGCTTCGTTCTATAATTATGAAAACAGAGCAAGACGATGTAAATTTCTTTCGAGAGAACGTAATTTGCATGATAAGATAAGTCTGAGCATGAAATAAATTTGTATTTTAGTGAGAGTATTCGATGGAGATTTAATCTTCGTGCTTGTCGTAATAAAAATTGAATTCGCCAAGGTATGCGGCTTCAATCAGATCAAGTTTCTTTGTGTTTGTTGTTTAGTTATGGTTGGAGCGAAAAGATGACGTCAATTATATAATGTGAACAAGTAAAAATTAAATAAAAAAAAAAAACCTGACTGCGTTAAAAGCGAACTAATTAATTATTTCCCATCAATGTGAAACTATTTTTTTATATTACTTACCTATTTTTTTATTTACTTGTATTGATGACTTTTATGTTGTGTTTAATTGCTAGTTCATATCTATAAACACTGTTTTCATGAGGCCTATAAATGCCTATGAAGTTTAGAGTTGCAGTAAAGTTAGAGGTCCTACCTACACAACTTCCAGGTTGCGTAATATCAAAACGGAGCTTCTGACTGTAAAATAGTCAATGAAACATCGTCTTCAATTTGAAAGACCTATCCAATGATATGCCCCTCAATATGGTGTGTAAATATTTTCTTTTCTGTCTCTATAGCCGCTATTTTGAATTTATAAAAAAAAACCTAGCCTATAACCATCGGACGGTTAAGACGAATCGATACAGATCTCATTCATTAAAATCCATCCAGCCGTTGGGATGTTTCGAGGGTAAAAAGAAATCCATATACCCAGATACGCGTCAAACACATAACCGTTCTTGGCAGTCGGGTAAAGACAATTAGAAAATCCTCATCCAAAATTGTAGAATGGGGTAATTATATGCGATAGGTTTTTAATTTTAGAGTTTTATTTACCTCAGTTTATGCGGAGAAGGACAGCTGATTATCCATTTTCATAGACTTTAAGTGATAAAAAATGTTTCAGCATGTTCTTTATTAAATGATTATTATTATTTTTTTTTTTTTTTTTTTTTTTTGTAGTTCATGTTATGTTTCCTTTAAATAGTTCTGTTAATACATTTTAATTATTTTGAAGAAGTTTTTTTAAGATATTAATAAAAAGAGTTGAAATATTGTGTATAGGGGAGACTAGGGAATGTTGACCATACGGGAGGCTTGACCCACCTATCAGTTTTCATATTTAAAAGAATTTCAGAGCTTTATGAACAGATGTTAAGCAAAGCTACTAGAATGCTCAAACAACAGTCTTTGTTTCATGCAGATAATCTAAATATATGTGGAAAAAATCAATTGTGAATGGTTTTTACCCTAAAAGTTGTGTTATTTAGAAATATTTTGTAAGCTTTTTTCAGATAAAGTATATCATAGAAATTTAAGTAAGTAGGTTTTAAGTAATGCAGAAATATCGAGCTTTCAGTCCTGGCATAAAGATTATACTGTAAATTAGGCTTAATACAACAGTGTGCTATTCTATAGAAAAGAGATATGCGGGGAGGCTTTACCCAGTCAATGTGAGGGGGTTGATCCGATGCTCAAGGCTCCCTTAATTAAGTGGTTTAGGAAATCTTTTTATTATACACTGTACAAAATGAAAGATTAATGGTTACATAAAAAATGTACATTTATTCTGTAAAGCTACAGTAAAATAGGATGATGAAAAAGAAATTTTTAAAACTGATTAAAGAAAGATGTGAAAAATTGCTATGTTATCAACTGCATGAAAAAATTTAATGAAATAGAAATGGGAAAATGGATAGGAACTTTTTTCCATTTAAATATTATTTAGAATAGGTAAATAGAATCAGTGGGAATTAAAAATTAGATGAAAGCAGCAGTTTTAACCCTTTCAGCGGCAGTGACATGTTTACGAAACCACTTAATTTTAATTCCAAAACGCCACAATGGCACCAGAATTTTGCTAAAATCATTTCCGTTTAATATATATATATATATGAAATATAGCCTTTTTCTTATTTCTATATCAATTTGTTCGTAAATTCCGGCGCTAGTCTTTTATTACTGAAAGTACTTTGACACTGAAAGCGTTAAAAGATGTTAATGATAAGTTAAGCCTCATGCGGCTGGAAAAGAACATAGCATCAATCGAAAAACTTTAGGAAGATCTGTAGTCAAATCTCACAAGGATCAATACAGTGAGATGAAGCCAAACTATGTGAAAACTAGAATTGTTAGATCGAGTGTCACAAAAAGTAGGACAAGGAAACGAAAAAAGGGGGGCAGTGGCTCCAAAATCCGGTCATAATAATACGTGAAACCCTATGAAAACGGAATCTGTCTCTAACGGAATGATGTCTTAAATGACAAAATTTCATTTTTCCTGCTGTACAATTATACCTGCTCAGAGAATATCATGTTTAAAACAAAATCTTTCTCCTCTGACTTGCAATTGCATCTAAACAGGTTTGTTTAAGCATAATATTTACAAAAATATATTTTTTATAATAATTAATGTATGTAGCATAAAGTTATTTTGCTTCTTTTAAGCTGATTTTATTCCTCGTCACAAATATTTCTATATAAAACAAAGTGGGTCAATCCTCCCATATAGTGGGTCAACCCTCCCATATGTGGAGAGGCTTGACCCATTATTTTCTCATGATTAAAATCAATCATTTTTCCAATTTCTTATATATTACACTTATGTAGCAATTTTATTTTGATAACTGATTGTTTAACGAATACAATGATATATAAAACTTTATTCTAGGTTCAGTTTTTAAAAAAATAAAAAATCATTTTGTAAAAAGTGGGTCAACCCTCCCTAGTCTCCCCTATAGAATTAGGATACTTTTACGTTACTGTGGCGAATAGTATATTGCATTTAGATACATTGAAGAGATCTCGATTTATCGAATTTCATGCATTTTAGAGAATTCTACAAAACAAATTTCACGTATCTTGTGATTTTTTCTTTATTTATTTTTCAACGGTTGTGTAGAGTGTGTACATCGTTTAGGGATCTTGGTTTTAAATTATTTCATACATTTTAGAGGACTGTACAACGAATCTGATGCCTCCAGTGATGCTTTTTTGTTTGTTTGTTTGTTTGTTTAATGAACACCTTGCACTTATCAGGTTACAGACATATCAGGGTTTTAAAGAAGTTGGCGTAGTTAAACATTACTGAAGAAAGTGTCTAATGCATTTTTGATTTTTTTCTTTTATACATATACAATTTAGAGGAAAAACGATTTGGAGATGAAAAATTGTTTTATGAGATTTTGGCGATCAGTGAAAGTCCGGCTAACAAAAAGGTAGTGGTATTTAAAACGGAAAAGCACAATTTTTTATTTTAAAAATCACATATGTCAATAATGTAGCATTAAATATAGTTTCTGAATGTAAGTGACTTCAACTTGAGTATTAAGCAATGTTAAGAACATAATATTTCAGAAAGCTTTTCAATTTAATTAAAAGATAAAATAAATTACAAAATAATAAGCACATACATTACGACTCGCAACTGAAAGTACACTTTATGTTTGCTATGCAATTTTCAAGTATTATTATTTTTTTTTTTTTAGTTTTTGGTTGTTTCAAACTTTTGATTACAAACTTTTGATTGCGAAAGTAATTAATAATTAAGTTAGTTAAATACATTTGGAAAATATACATATAAAACAAATTTCCTATAGAAACGTTAAAGGATAAAACTTAAAATTCAGTATAATGGATTCTTGTTAATGCATCTCCGCTTAAGACTCATCACCTGTTAATGAGGGCAATTTCACTTACTCAATTAATTAATTTTTGTAATTAATGTTTATAACATCGCTTAAAGCGTACTGCGTATTCATTAATGAAGACAATATTTACACTAACTGACAGAGCAGAATCGGAACTATTTTTGCAAATTATTTTTATTAAAATGAACTTTGGTCAATCAACCTCTCATAGGAAGTTTTCAGTTTTAATATTAAAACTAAGAAAACTTTCTACCACAAAAATCGTGTGACGTTCAAAATCTTCTAATGGCTATTCGCCGATATTACCAAAAAATTATATATAAAAAAAACGAACTTTCGAGTGTGTTGCAAAACGTTAAAAATTGTGGTAAAAACATTTTTTGTTCAAGTAACGCAAAGGTGAGTGCTTACTATATTTAAAATTAACTGATAAAAAACGGAAATACGTTTCGATATTTTGTTTATAAACAGTAATTATATTATTTGTCGTTAACAAATTGTTAATAACTTGCTTGTAAAGGAAAATATCTAAATTAAAGAAAAAAGTAGTTTATTTTACTATTAAGTTAGTGACCTACGTAATTTCTATATTTAATTGAGTTATTCAAGTAAAGGGATTATTTTAAATCATCCAAACGTCCACATCATTTAAGGAAATTGAAATATGGACTCACTTTGAATTTCGCACGAACGGTAATCCACTGTATTGTGATAGTTGAGGTTAAAATAAAACAACTCCATAAGTGTGAGCAAAAATTACACAGAGGTTTTCGTTTAATATTCTTTTCTATATACTTTAACATTTAATTAATATATCCAAAAAATAAATTTATAATTATTGATTTCATACATAGAAGGCAGCATAATTCAATTAAATTTTAAATACATTACCAAACAAAGTTATTTTTTAACCAAATGAAAAATATTCACGTCAAATTATTTAAATAAAATTCAAAAGTTCCAAATTTCAAAAATTTACCTGAGGTTTAAAAAAAAAAAATTCTAAAAACACGAAAATTGTTTAAACGAATTTTAAGAGGTTTACACTTCTCAAGAATTTAGTGTCTGTCTAAGCAAAATTATAATTTCGAATTTTCTTAAAACAAAACAAACTGTTTAAACACAATTTAAAATTCTAAAATTTTAAAAATTTAACAAACATTTAAAAACAAGAAAAATTTTGCAATTTCTCACAAAAAGAATTTTTTAGTTAAAAAAAAAGTGGTTGTTTAAATATATTTCAACAAATATTGACCTAAAAATGAAAAAAAAAATATCTGTAAAATTAAATCTTTTTAAAAAAAATTAAAACTCCGACTCCTAGTTTCGAATCAAGATCCGTTTGTATAGCAGGCGAGCACGCTGCCGATGGGCTATCTAGTGAACGCGAAAAAGAATTAAGATTCTTTATTAAAATATAAATGACAAAAATGGTAGGATGTCATTAAATTAATTCTTTAATTAAAATAATGTAAACCATTTTCAAAATTTTATGGCTTGTCTTGGGATCGGATGTATTAAGTGCTAACTATACAAAATTTCAAGCCCCCAACTTATACATTTTTCGTATACAAACTCTGTGACGTACAGACAGACTGGCAGAGGAGTGAGGCGAATAATGTTTTCGCCAGATGAATGTAACCATAAAAAGCATTTTTACTTACTTTTGTTTTAAAATGAATTGTTAAATGAAATACTATTTGTTACACTTATTTTGCGAAGATTTAAAAAGAAGATGAATTGCTAAATTACGGTGTTTGTTTGATCCTACTGATAATATATCGATTTTTTTTTAGATTAATATTTATTTTGTATAATATTATAAAATATTATAAAATATTGTTATTATTATTGTACATTTGGAATCTGGAATTGTCAGGAATTTTATCTGTTGCAATTCACAAACATATACTTCTTATACACAAAATTTTTATATCGATTATTTATGATAAAACAACTTTAAAGATAAGAATATGTAACAAAAAATACTCATAAAAC
The DNA here is from genome assembly GCA_963932465.1 of Maratus speciosus. NCBI lineage: Eukaryota > Metazoa > Arthropoda > Arachnida > Araneae > Salticidae > Maratus > Maratus speciosus. The sequence continues at coordinate 348,981 of CAWVRF010000773.1, forward strand.
TAAGTTAACAAAAATAAAAGAATATGCAAACTTTATACACTAACTCTTGTTTACAAGTTCTAGTTTTTAAGAAAATGGGGACCTATGTTATTATGAGATTTCTTGAGATATCTTAAAATAATAACTATATTTAACTATCCTATTTTACACAAGTGTTTACCTGGATGGCATAATATATTCTACTCATTATTTTACCATTCTTTCAATTTTAGGTAGCTTTCTTTACAAAAAGCTACCTATTGCAGCCGTTCGGAGGAAAGCGATTTCAAAAAATTTTGGTATATTTACATCGACCATGACCCCCAGACCCCGAAACCACCCTCCGTTCAAAATTTATATATATATATATATATATATATATATATATATATATATATATATATATGACCTATGTCACACTGTAACTCTCGTATTTATGAACCGATTTGGATGTAATTCGGTGTGTGCATAGTACATACCAATGTCTCGACCGAGTTCGTTGGCCAGCTTCATCCGCCATTTTGTTTCAAAATGGCGGCCATTTAAAATTTTTTAAAAAAATTTAAATTTGAAATGTGGTACCAAAAAATTGAAAATGGAAAAATATTTTTTTCTTATGTATTTGACCTTTATACAAAGACTCCGTAGCAGTTTTTGTTTCGTCTATATCTTAAAAAATGGCTGAGTTATAGCATTTTGAATTTCTAGCGAAGCTGACATTTTGAAACGTCCAGAATTTTGTCACGCGATAACAGGCGTATTTATGAACCGATTTGAATGTAACTTGGTCTGTACATAGTACATACCAATGTCTCGACCGAGTTCGTTGGCGCCAGCTTCATCCGCCATCTTGTTTAAAAATGGCGATCATTTAAATTTTTAAGAAAAATTTAAATTTGAAATGTGGTAGCAAAAAATTGAAAATTGAAAAAATATTTTTTTCTTATGTGTTTGACCTTGATAAAAAGATTCGGGAGCAGTTTTTGTTTCGTCTATATCTTAAAAAGTCCTTTCGGCCAGTGCCGGGAGGAAGAGGTAGCTTTCATATTCTTTATTTTTAAAAACCAACTTATATTATTCAAACACACGAAGCTCAATTAAGTGGAAACCGAATGTAGGAGATTCAATACTAATTTTTATCAATACTAAATCATTATGAATGAGAATTTCGCGAAATTAGTCAGCTTTATCCAAGCTGCTTTTAATTAAAGTCACTTATATTTGGCTGCCAAATTCGGCAATTTCTTAAAGTGCCTGCCATTTTAAGACAACATGGCAGATGAGGCTAAGCAGTGAACTTGGTCGAGACCTTAGTAATTGCTGTGCACATGCTCACTCATATCGGAATCGGTTGATATATACGAGTGCTGTCGCAGGCAAAAAATCAGATTTTTCAAAATGTCACCCACTTTAGAAATTGAAACTGCTATATCTGAGCCATTTTTTAAGATAAAGACAAACAAAAAATGCTCCTGAATCCTTATATCAAGGTCAAATACTTAAGAAAGAAACCTTTTTCAATTTCTAATTTTTTTGCACCTCACTTTAAATATAATTTTTTTTTTAATTTAATGGCCGCCATTTTGAAACAAGATGGCTGATGAAGCTGGCCAGCGAACTTGGTCGAGATATTGATGTATGCTATCCACATGCCTTCTTCCATCGAAATAGGCGAATGCGTGTTGTATCGCGTGACAAATACAAGATCGTTTCAAAGTGTTAGCCATGATAGAAATTCAAAGTGCTATAATTCAACCACTTTTTAAGATATAAACAAAAGAACAAATTTTCAGAAACAAAAACTGCTCCAGAATCTTTGTATCAAGGCCAAACACATAAAAAAAAATCTTTTTTATTTTTCAATCTTTAAATACCTCATTTTAAATTTTAAATTACATTTTTAAAAAGAAGTGGCAACCCTTTTGAAACAAGATGGCGAATGAAGCTGGCCAACGAACTCGGTCGAGACATTGGTATGTACTATGTACAGACCAAGTTACATTCAAATCGGTTCATAAATACGCCTGTTATCGTGTGACAAAAATCAGGTCGTTTTAAAATGTCAGCCACAATAGAAATTCAAAATGTTATAACTCAGCCATTTTTTTAGATGTAGACGAAACAAAACCTGTTCCGGAATCTTTGTATTAAGGTCAAACACATACAAAAAAATCTTTTTCATTTTCCAATTTTTTGGTATCTCATTTTAAATTTAATTTTTAAAAAATTTTTTTAAATCGCCACCATTTTGAAACAAAATCGCGAATGAAGCTGGTCAACGAACTCGGTTGAGTTATTTGTATGTACTATGTACACACCAAGGTACATCCAAATCGGTTCATAAATACGTCTGTTATCACGTGGCCAAAATCAGGACGTTTCAAAATGTCAGCCACGCTAAAAATTCAAACTGCTATAACTCAGCCATTTTTTAAGATATAGACGAAACAAAAACTGCTCCCGAATCTTTTTATCAAGGTCAAACACATAAGAAAAAAATATTTTTTCAATTTTCAATTTTTTGCTACCACATTTCAAATTTAAATTTTTCTTAAAATTTTAAATGGCCGCCATTTTTAAATAAGATGGCGGATAAAGCTGGCCAACGAACTCGTTCGAGACATTGGTCTGTACTATGTATAAACGAAGTTACATCCAAATCGGTTCATAAATACGTCTTTTATCGCGTGACAAAATTCAGGACGTTTCAAAATGTCAGCTTCGCTAGAAATTCAAAATGCTATAACTCAGCCATTTTTTAAGATATAGACGAAACAAAAACTGCTACGGAGTCTTTGTATAAAGGTCAAATACATAAGAAAAAAATATTTTCCATTTTCAATTTTTTGGTACCACATTTCAAATTTTAAATTAAAAAAAAAAATTTAAATGGCCGCCATTTTGAAACAAAATGGCGGATGAAGTTGGCCAACGAACTCGGTCGAGACATTGGTATGTACTATGTACACACTGAATTACATCCAAATCGGTTCATAAATACGAGAGTTACAGTGTGACATAGGTCAGATATATATATATATATATATATATATATATATTGATATATTGATATATATATATATATATATATATATATATATATATATATATATATATATATATATATATATATATATATATATATATATATATATATATATTGATATATATATATATATATATATATATATATATATATATCAATTTTGAACGGAGGGTGGTTTCGGGATCTGGGGGTCATGATCGATGAAAATATACCAAAATTTTTTGAAATCGCTTTCCTCCGAACGGCTGCAATAGGTAGCTTTTTGTAAAGAAAGCTACCTAAAAATGGCTGAGTTATAGCATTTTGAATTTCTAGCGTGTCTGACATTTTGAAACGTCCTGATTTTTGCCACGTGATAACAGACGTATTTATGAACCGATTTGGATGTACCTTGGTGTGTACATAGTACATACAAATAACTCAACCGAGTTCGTTGACCAGCTTCATTCGCCATCTTGTTTCAAAATAGTGGCCATTTAAAAAAATGTAAAAAAAATTTAATTTAAAATGAGATACCAAAAAATTGGAAAATGAAAAAGATTTTTTTGTATGTGTTTGACCTTATTACAAAGATTTCGGAACAGGTTTTGTTTCGTCTACATCTAAAAAAATGGCTGAGTTATAACATTTTGAATTTCTATTGTGGCTGACATTTTAAAACGACCTAATTTTTGTCACGCGATAACAGGAGTATTTATGAACCGATTTGAATGTAACTTGGTCTGTACATAGTACATACCAATGTCTCGACCGAGTTCGTTGGTCAGCTTCATTCGCCATCTTGTTTCAAAAGGGTTGCCATTTAAAAAAAAAATGTAGTTTAAAATTTAAAATGAGGTATTAAAAAATTGGAAAATGAAAAAGATTTTTTTTTATGTGTTTGGCCTTGATAGAAAGATTCTGGAGCAGTTTTTGTTTCTGAAAATTTGTTCTTTTGTTTATATCTTAAAAAGTGGTTGAATTATAGCACTTTGAATTTCTATCATGTCTAACACTTTGAAACGATCTTGTATTTGTCACGCGATACCACACGTATTCACCTATTTCGATGGAAGAAGGCATGTGGATAGTATACATCAATATCTCGACCAAGTTCGCTGGCCAGCTTTATCAGCCATCTTGTTTCAAAACGGCGGCCTTTAAATTAAAAAAATTATATTTAAAGTGAGGTGCAAAAGAATTAGAAATTGAAAAAGGTTTCTTTCTTAAGTATTTGACCTTGATATAAGGATTCAGGAGCATTTTTTGTTTGTCTTTATCTTAAAAAAATGGCTCAGATATAGCAGTTTCAATTTCTAAAGTTCGTGACATTTTGAAAAATCTGATTTTTTGCCTGCGACAGCACTCGTATATATCAACCGATTCCGATATGAGTGAGCATGTGCACAGCAATTACTAAGGTCTCGACCAAGTTCACTGGTTAGCCTCATCTACCATGTTGTCTTAAAATGGCAGGCACTTTAAGAAATCGCCTAATTTGGCAACCAAATATAAGTTACTTTAAATAAAAGCAGCTTGGATAAAGCTGACTAATTTCGCGAAATTCTCATTCATAATGATTTAGTATTGATAAAAATTAGTATTGAATCTCCTACATTCGGTTTCCACTTAATTGAGCTTCGTGTGTTTGAATAATATAAGTTGGCTTTTTAAAAATAAGGGATATGAAAGCTATCTCTTCCTCCCGGCACTGGCCGGAATGACTTTTTATATTAAGTTTTAGTATAGTAAATTATGTCATATTCCCGTTGCAACATACTTAATGAAAATGCACTGAAGTGTAATAAAATTTAGCAATTATAGCAAATTTTGTAAAATATAAGTAACATCAAGGTGAAAGTGGATGATTCCATATCATTCCACACCTACAAAGCTGAATTTTATTTTGACTGAACATTTTTATGGAATACTGTACAAATTCACTGAGACGAATGGATTAAACTTGGATGAATATAAAACATAAATATTTATATAACATATATTGTATAAGAATTGTTTTATGTACTTATCAAATACAATTAAAGTAAGATATATTTTTAATCACATGTTAACAAGAAGTATTAGATCGTTTATCACTTATGGGCCTTTAAAGTTTATTTTAAACATTTATACCGGAACTAACACGAAAACATGAACTACTACATTAGTGTAATTATCTCTAAAAATGAAATTTAGACTTTACGTATGCTTTAAGCATCATTTAATCAAATGAAATAAAATTCATTTGTACTTAGTAACACAAATAGTTGCAATTCTACACGTATTCGAAATGATTTCAATTGATTTGTGAAATAAATATTTTGCAATCAAGACTCATTACCGAATATAGCAGATCATATTGTAATAATTATCGAAATTCACCATTAGTTATTCACTTAATGATTCATTAAAGAATATAAACATATTTTTATTAAAATAAAGAAAGAGGAAATCCATGCATCATTCCATCACGCATGGAATGTGAGCTACTTTCTAATATTATAAGAAATATTAAAAAATAGAATAAACTTCTTCAATTTCTGAGTAAATTCTATCAAAGAATAATCGAAGGTGTCGCTGAGTTTTATAAAATTACTAATTCTACACTAATAGCTTAGTGTGAATTGATTCTATTTAAACCTTAACTTTTGAAAGTTGTTAATTGTCTTTTTACTTCATGTTTGAAAATCTGCGTAATTTTTTATGAATCTGCTTCCAAGTTTTACATAAGCTTTTTCCTAAATCTTTACAATACACTATTTTTCATCAAACTCTGTCACGCAAGTCACAGTGAATCTAAATTCGTCAAAATTATTTCAAGAGCGCGTCTTTATAATGTAAAATGCGCTTTTATTCATGGTATTTCCAGAAAAATCAAATACAAAATGCCTTTGGGCTAATTATCTCTAATAACGGAGAAATAAACTGGATGGTCATTAAAAAACTTAAATGTATATACGCCGATCTATCCATAACCAGTCGCTACTCAGTTCAACCAAATAAAATGAAAAGTACGATGTAGTTGTTTGAAGATATGCGCTCGATATTATGGTGGACATGACTGATAGAGCCTCCATGGATACGGTTATAGTGAAGATATTCGAAATAATTGAATGACAACACTTACATTTTCCCATCACAAAAAGATCAGCCCAATGAAAATCTCTGAATAAGTTCGAACGCTACCTCGAGAAACAGGGAAGTAGGATGGCTGCAAATAACAGCATTGTAAACAACCGATAGCAACAGATGGTCGAGTCGCACAAACACCAAATATAGAACACCGTGTACAAATCAGCGTTTATGGAAAATCATTAAAAGCTGTATAGAAATGTTGTAATATCTGTAAAACTTGCTTTTCCTCTCGTTTTCGTTAATATTGGTAAATTGGATGGCCGATGCGATCCACTGGTTTTCAAAAGGCTGTCCACAGGGTTCCTGCCTAGGCCCATTCCTTTGGCGCGTTTTCATACAGGGTTTACTAAATGCACTCAGAGCAAGAGGTATTAAAGTAATAGCTTTTGCAACCTCTTGCAGATGACCTACTTCTAATATTATTTGGATCGACAAGACTTAAATTAGAAAACATGGGATCGATAGCCTTGGAAATAGTAAGTGATTGGGCTCGGCAGAATTCAATGAGGATTTCACATGAAAAATGTAAAGTCTTAAACTTGAGTAGACCACGCTTTCTCAAAAATCCCCCATATTCAAACTGGATAATATAAATTTAAAATCTGATTCAACAATGCCTTACCTGGGCCTGCTTCTTGACCGGACATTATCATTTCTACCACATCTCAGAATGAAAAGAACAATAGTCACTCAAATTACACAAAACCTCTTAAAATTTGCTTCTTCCTCAGGAGGAGTATCAAAATCAATCCTCAAAATCTGGTATAGTACAATTTTAGAAAAAAAGATTACATATGGAGCGGCAATTTGGCTAGACAAACTTCAGAAGTCACACGGGTTACGTTTAATTTCTTCAATCCAAGCTCAGTGAATCCTCTTGGTCACGGGTGCATATAGGAAATCTCCAACAGTGGCTCTTTGTGTGCTATCAGGTATACCACCACTTGCCAATCGTCTGCAACAGATTTCAACAACTGGAAAAGTCCCACGCCTGGGCATTCCATCAGAAGATTACTTACCAGTCCTATTCCAACCCAAGTCCTTAAAATAAGCTTCTTTCCTCTACGAGTATCACTTCGCTTGGGCAGAAGAATCAAAAATTAAATCCGACATAGATCTATTTACTGATGGATCAAAAACAGAGTACGGGACAGGTCTCGCCTTCTGTGCCTACTCAGAAAACCAAATGATTTTCTCCTTACAACTGCAACTCAATATAGAAAACTCAGTATTTCAAGCTGAGCTAGAAGCAATTACAGAAGCAATATACTGGTCAAACAATAGCAAATTCCATAGCTTCACAATCCACTCCGACAGCCTATTGGGCTCAAGGCTCTAGAAAACAACTCAACAACAGATTTACAGGTGCAGTCTATCATTCGGGAACTTCAGATGTCATCCAAAATTTTCATCTTCAATTGGGTTTGAGGACACACTGGGATACACGGTAACGAAACTGCTGACAAATTGGCAAGAGCGGCAACTTTTCCATCCGACACGATACCAAAGAAATTTGTTTCTCTTCCATCTTCATTTCTAAAAAGAAAATTGAAATTGCAGCTCCTTTCCAACTGGCAAACCGCATGGAACACAGGCACCACTGGGAGATTCTCTTACGTTCTTTGTCCAAAGGTCACAGAAGACATACTTCATCACAGGAATCTATACATTTTTGCAACCGTACATGGTCCGTTTCCTTCCTATCTTTCCAAATTTGGAAAGTCAGCCTCATCGCGCTGCACATGCGGGCAGAGGGGCACGTCATTACACTATATAACCTTAATATCAGCCTTTCATATAAAAAAAAGCACCCTTCATTAATCTAGCATCATGGTTTAAAATTATTCTTAAACAACCATGTCTACTTAAAAAAAATAATAGATTGTATATACCTATTAGAAAAAAATCAACTCTTATTTCAACTTCCTCCTTTGGACGGACTCTCTGATGAAGAAAACTAATAAATGTTGAACTTCAGTAGACTGATTTCACTTTATGAACTTGCTGCTAGCAGTGTATTCTATTTTTCCTTAATGCAACTCATTTGACAGTGCTCCTGCTCAACAGCCTAAAACATCTGTTAGGCATCATTTACCTACTCTGTATCATTGTGTATTCTAATTCTATTTCATTTTATTATTCTGCTAAGTATTCGCATCGCTTATTGTTATTGGTTCCTCTATCGTGTATTATTACTATTATTTGCATCGTGTTTGTCTTATTTGACATTCTTATTGTTGGCATCACTATAGTACTCATTAGCGCCAAATTTAATCTGCATAGAGTTAAAGTCTTCTCTTGCACCGTGTTTCACTTGTAAATAATGTTCTAAGGCACCAATTTTAATTTGCAAAATATCAACATATTATTATTTTTTATTATTATTATTTTCTTTTCATTAGCATTTGCATATAATTCTTGGTTCAATTCTTACTTGCATATGGGTTTTGACATCAAAATAAGAATTAAAACTCTCATCAAAAAGAACTCTATCATTGAAAACGAAGTATTGCTTTGAACATTGTTATTTGTTTTCTAGCATCGTGTTTCTCTGTAATTAGTCTCCTGTGTCAGTTCTTATATATTGTTTTATTTTTTCTATGTGTAACAGTGTAATCCAACATTGTATCCTGTATCGTATCTTATATGTAAAAATGGGAAAAAACTTCTTTTAACTCCCATTGTTTTTGTTGCATCTGTAAGTCCTATTAAGTGGATTTTCCACATTTGATTCACATCTGGACTTCTTTTGTTTAGTGTATTTTTAATGTTTTTTACTTGTTCACCAATGTATAATACTGCATTATGAGGGTTTTTTTTTCTTCCCTTCAAAAACTGTAATGTACATAAGTTTGTATAATGATAAGTCCAGACCGCCTGGGATATAACTGGGCTGCCACTTGTAACATTTCTGTATAATTTTGTAAGTTTTAATATATAGGGGTCTTTTTCAACGAAGGTATTTCCGGGCCCTGCCTCCGGCAGCGGCCAGTTATCATGGTAGTTATTCTGCTGGGTGGGGCTTGTTGAGCTAAAACTATATTGGTAGGCCTCCCCGCCTGGCCTGAAACTGAAACTGTTTAGAATGATGTACTTTGCATGTGACGGACTTCGCTGTATTTCATGCTGCTACGTGTAAAGTTTCAACGTCATTTATAGTTTCTCAATGAGTTGGTCATTTTGTTTCGGGAAAAAGTGCGTATTGCTATTAAAAAAATTCGAATTTTTTTCATTAACCGTAACCGTGCAGACTCCAATGTTTTTGTGCTCCACAAATGTCCATCAATATCTGATTAAAGCATATTCATTAGTACTACTCACCTGTAACACAAAACACGCAATACTACAAACATTTGAAGTAAGTTCAACTAATTTCTGAAAATAATACATTGTAATAAAAATATATTATAGCAGTTGTATCTTAGCATATTATAGCTGTTGTAAATGAGTGTTACGTTCAGATAGCGATTTTTTTAATTTATCATTACCTGTTCACCTATAGATACATAAAACAAATGTAAAAGCATTTATTTAAAATTATTAGCAAATTTACTCGTGTATATTTCGTATTATTGTACAATACGTACTTTCATTTTGTTAACCAAAGCAAAAAAATAATTGCAGCTATAAATAATGCTAACCATGTTATTTTACGTAAATGATGGTTTGAAAAACAAAAAAATGACGTTAAAAATAAAAAGTAGCAGCAAAAACATGAAAGACTATAAAACTGCAAATCGAATATGCACTGAGAGGATATTAACATGCATTTTAACATAAAAGGCCGACATTTGAAATCTTTAATCTGCAATGTGTAATCACAGTAATAATTGTAATATTTAACGTTATTTTTCTCAAAATGTCATTGTTTGATACATTCCAAGGTCATTCAGGCTAACCGCTTGAAAAAAAATCATTTAACATGCTAAGGATAATAAGCTCCAAGATTATTGGTTTGTTTGTGATAACACATTCTGTAACACATAGGAATTCGGATTTTTTTTTTTTTATTATTATTCAGAACATTGATGACCATGATGAACATGATGACAAATGATTTAAGTATAATTTGTAGAATTCCCTTTATGGCAATTTTAATAGTTGTAATATTTTATTTGAGACTCAAGGTGAAATTAGCGCATATATTATGGCAATTGAAAGTCTTATTAACTATTTTTTTTTTCAAAATGAAATGTTAATAAAGTCTATGAATTAATCGAAAAAGTTATAGTGGTTCTATGAATTACACTATATAAAATTATAAGTAGTAAAATATAAAATATTGACAGTTACAAATGTGTTACAGATAATTTTGTATATGAATGTGCTGATATGGAATGAATGTGGAAAGTTGTTCATCTTACACATAAAAAAATGTTTTGATAAAAGGGTTCATTTGCATTTAATTTAGATCCAAAATGTCAAAAGAAGTCTTTCATCGAAACTCATTCCGTAAATGGTTTCTTTTGTTATTGAAAGACATATAAAACAATCCGTTTGATAATAATGCAATGTTTAGAAGATATTCCGGGCCACTCTCATTATTGGATACTTTTGTTTGTTATGATTTTATTGTACTCATATATGATGACAAGACTTTATACAATTATTGAATTTAGTTGAATATAATAATTAGAATTGTTTTTTTTTTTTTTTAAATATAGTTAAACTTGAAATTCACATGTTTCTGATTCTTTCATCCAAGGATGTTTTTTGAAAAACTTCATATTGCTTATACATTTTTTTCTGGATTTAGAAAGACGTTGAGGAAATTTCATTTATTTTTATTTTACAGTAATTTCATTTCGTTTATCTTCTTTTTTTTAATACTTCTTTTTTTTTATCTTCTTTATTTTATATTGTTTCACATACCTTTAAAAAAATATTATAATTATTACTATCATATCTGCCAAACTACCTCAAATCTTCCGTAACATGTGCAGTAATTTGACCCAGGTTAACTATGTTTCGAAACAGAAAATTGAATTGGGGAATCTTTATTTAATTTCAGGTTTATACGTGGGAGTTTATTTAATTTCATTTGGTTTTATTAATTTCAAAAATATGGTTCGAAACTTATTAAATCCGAGTGAAATTAAACCACATATTACGGATGATTAGTTGGACGTTGGCACCTAGTTGGTGATTAACTTCAAGATCTCATTCCGTGAGCTATAAAAACCTAAGGGGTTACAAAATGGAAATCTTGAATGTAATTTTGACTGTTTTGAGCTTCCTACTGTACTAAATGATTTGATTATGTGAAATAACGCATTTGCATTATTCCAAAAATCATTTTAATTTGAAAACTGATCGCACACATTTTATTGTACGATTCATGGATCCATGATTTCAGTCCAAACCTTTCGACAAAGTCTATTGATTTGTTAGCAACATCACATTCTATTACATTTAGAATATATTAATGTCGTCCTTCTGATATTTTCTGCGTCTATAAACCGTTTCATATGATTAGTAAATTTTAAATTATTATAATTTTCCTATATATTATTTTTTTCTGCTGAGCCTCGAAAACATGAATATCACAATATGTATTATCTTCTCCAAAAAATGTTCTATAAACAAGTTATTTTTTTTAAATCTAAAAAAATTTCTAGAATTAGAGAAATAATATATGAAATGAAACTAATTAATAAAAATAAAATATAAACTTTTTGTCAGCATCATGCAACAACACATAATTCTATTTTTATGTGAAAGCCCGTAGACCTAAATTATCTCTTACCTATAGAAAAACAATTAATAAAAGTGTTCTTTTGTGCTTAATGAATATCTTGAACTGTAAAAGGAGTCTTTAAAAAGAAACGCTTTTTCTGAAGGTTTTCTATTGTTATTTGAAGATAGAAAAGACACAATATGTTTACTCAAGCTATTTATGCAATATCAACAATATCTTAAGCCTCTTTAATTACTGGATACTATTGTTTAATTTGTAATAAGAGATAACATTTATAATTCAAAATATTTGCACAGTCATTTAAAATATTAATTTCTTGTTCACATATGTATAAATAAATATTACCATTTGAATGATTGGTTTAAAAATGTTTTCGTAAATATATTTTTGTGTTTCTAAATTTGCTGCGATCTAAAAAAAATATTTTATGAATTTAAGAAATGTGTGTTTCAAAATTTTATAGCAAATAAAATTACAATTCACAGTTTTATTACTTAACCCATTTATGCCTGGCTTCCCAATTTTGTGTCGTTTCGAATTTTAATGAATTTGTATAAGTTTGTTCTTCTTTATAATACGTAAATTGTAAGAAATAATTATCTATGAATGTCTTCATCGGTTTCCGAGGGATGACAGTTTAAGAGGGATACTTATTTACTAAAATGAAGGCTTTTTTCGGTGTTTGTAGTTTTTTCATTTTTCAAGATGGCGAAATGTATGAAGTAAGTTTATTTGTATTTTTTCCTATCAAGGATTCAAATATATAAGTCAATATTAGCTTGTAGACTTCTTTGAAATACGCATTTTCTTAAATTTTGAAATTAAGTGCCCAAGTCTATTTTTTATGCATATTTGTAACGTACAAAATATAGGGCGGTAAGCCCAAATGGGTACATATTATTATTAGCCACTCATGGGACAGTGATTTATGTAAAGTCCTTTTCAAGATGGTTACAGAGTAAATTGCTTTTATGCCTGAAGTAGGATTATACTCATATTGAAATTAATAAGACTTATAATGTTATTAGTCTCTGTAAATAAATGAATAAATTTTTTTAGTAGTTCGTAAAAATACTAATTATAGTATATAATATACAATTTAAAAGCTTATTTTATATAAATTTAGAAAAATATAAAATATCCATATTGTAATATTATAAATATTATGCATATTCCCGTATGTACTTCGTTTACATTTATCAAATAAATACAAAAATATTTTAGCGTATTTTTTTAGTATTTTTCTAGTTCATTTTGAAACATTTAAAAATGCTTTTACCAACAAATTTGAGAAAACGAAAATTCAGGTATAAATAGGTTAAAATAATTATAGTATTTATAACTAGAATGAAGAATATATTTTCCAAATCATTGTAATCTAATGTACGATTTTCAGCTTATAAAATAATTGCGCTGACAGTTGTCGAAAAAGCTTTATAGGATTTCCATTTATTTGCGTTTTTGTATATTTTACTTTTTAATTTCTTCCATACGTATTACAATATAATCGGTTTGATAAAATTTTCGACTTCCATAATTTGATGGGATTACACGTTTTTGGATGACATGAATAAGATCTGCCTAACTAAAAAAGACTGTATGACTCATTCTCATTGTTTCACAGATTTTGTAAACAATTCTGCTGAAGAAAAACCACTCAATAGTGCAAGAGATTATACTATGTCAGAATTCGCCTTTAATTCGTGCTGACTATATTTTGCAGTTTATTGCCAAAGTTGTATATGCAGTTTATTGGTTTTTCCTGATTTCTATGTATGATAGATATAATCCCGCCTTTTTGGAATGGTATAACACCAAATTACAGTAGAGCGCCGATTATCCGAACTCCAATTAACCGAACTTCCAATTAACCAAACAGCCTTTTTTTTTACCGAACTTCCAATTACCCGAACAGCCAATTTCTCTCATTTTCTTCTTCTTCTTATTTTTTTTTACTGAATTTCCAATTATCCAAACACCCTGTTTCTCTCCTTTTTTCCCCTCCAGATTTAGCATTCGAAATCGAATCCCCGATTAGAATATTGTTGGGAGAAGTAACAACGAAAAAGAAATTGAAGAAAATGAAAATGAATGCACTGAAAATGAACCAGGTCTATCACATAAAGAAAGAAGCTTTGAATGTTTGGAAACAGATATGAAGTGGCTCGAACGGCATAAGAATGCTGATCCTATTCAACTAACGTATTTAAAAATAATTCGACGTATGGCAGCATTGAAAATAATGTCTTCTTTGAAGCAAGCAACAATCGCAAACTTTTTTGCTTAAATTATAATCTCTGGAGTTCAGAAAATAATAAAAAGTTAAAAAAAGAAATATATATATATTAAACACGTAAACACTAACTGGTGCTGCCAGTCCTAAGTCTGGATAAAGTGTGAAGATTTTAGTATAGTCAGGAACATCCCTTAAATCCCCCCTCTGTTTATCCGAACTTTTGCGTATCCGAACTAGGGTTGATCCCGACTTGTTCGGATAATCGGCGCTCTACTGTATATAGTATATATATATATGTACATATATATATATGTACATATATATATGTACATATATGTACATATATATAATGTACATATATATATATACATATATATATATATATAATATATATATATATATATAATACATATATATATATATATAATACATATATATAATATATATGTACATATATATATATATGTATATATATATATATATGTATATGTATATATATATATAATACATATATATATATATACATATATATATAATATATGTACATATATATATATATATATATATATATATATGTATAAGGTTCTTCCCAAGCAAAACAATGCTAAATAAATTTTCATTTTATTTACACAACAACGTTTGTGAAATCATGTGATTATAATCATGTGCAGAGACAATTGAACTACAGTAGAACCCCGGTAATTCGAAATTCCGGTTAATCCTAACCGATTTTATTTTTGAAAATTATACTTGACACAAATTTACTGAAAATACCAACTTACGAAATTTTCGCGATTACAGGATGGATGTCGGGAAAAACGTGTAACGGTTAGAATTACACATAAAATGGCAGTAGTGCATATTTTTTATTCTTAAACAGCTTGAATAGAATTAAAAAAATACTAAATGTACAAGTACAACATATATACACGAATATAAAATGAGAACTAGCTCTGTAGGACTACTCGTAGAAACCATTTTAAAAAATCTCGAATATCAGTTTGTTAGCCAGTCACTATTCCCTTTTAAAATGCAAAAAGTATTTAATTCAAATAACAAAAAAAAATATTTTTTTTATTTTAAAGAACACGATTTTGCAAATTATCTACAGAAATATTTCTTCCTTTCATCCTCATCAACGTGGTGATGAGCTATTTATAGATTAGTGATTTTGAACCGTTTGTAATGAGTTATTACGTAATTCCTTATTCTGAAGTTTCATTGGATTATTATTAACATCAAGAGTGAAGAAACAAGGAATACAATTTATTCCCTAAAATCGTGCCAGATTGTCAAGCATGCAGGACCTTAGGATGCCGGATTAGAGGATGTTTATAATGTTACTGAGTACTGATAACTTGCAATTTTTCGGCACGCATCATTTTTTTTTTCTAATTTTATCGGAACTTCGGATAATCCGAATTTTTTGTAATCCGAACAGGCACTGGTCCCAATTAGTTCGGATTAGCAGGGTTCTACTGTATTATAAGGAAGCCGATTTTTCACATAAGTTACTCCATTTTTGAAATCACTGTTGTAAATACCACGCAAATACTTTGCTGCCAGGATATACAAAGGACAGATAATTATTATGACAGATACCCTGGGATTAATTCTGTCTTAATAAAAAATATCCCAGTTTTACTTACTTAAAGATTTTTCAATTAAGTGAGAATAAGATTATGAATTTAAGCCGGAACATTTAAATTTGGGAATATTTCAACAACGTCCATGAAAAAGAATATGAAAAAGAATGCCATATGGTAATACCGCAATAGTTATTTTTGTGTAGCCCTGCATATAATCTAAAGAATCTATTTAGTTCTCTACACTATTTTGTTAATCTTCAAAACGCAAACTGAAGTGGAAAACGCAATTGCAACAATTGCCGCTCACATATATACTGGAAACAAATCGTTTTGTAACTACCTGATTTCTTTGTGACTATCTAATATATAAGCTATAAATGCTATGCACTCTATATTATACAATTACAATTTTACTATACAATTATACCTCGGTAATGCATACAAATTTCATTATGTTTGAAACTGTGTAACTTTATTAAATTTCGCTGCAAAGTTTTTTCCCCGAATAACATTATAAAATAAACATACTTGTGCGGCCCTGTAAATGAATGATAAATACTTTGCAATCCATACTTTACAGAAATAATATATTTGTACATCTCATAAATGCATATCAATTTCATTATGTTTAAAATTGTGTAACATACTGAAAATAGATGACAAACGATATTTGCTGTTGTCAAAATACTCGTATATTAGAACATGTGGCTCTACAAACGAACTGCAAATGCTACATACGCATTTTAGACACGGTAAAAAATCTCAATATATATATATATATATATATATATGGGGCATTCTCAGAATCTTTTGACTTTTATGTCCCTGAATAATAATTTGTGTTAACCATTTTGAAAAATGGTTATTGTTCTCGTCAGGGTAGGAAATCAAAAGCATATCTGAAGAATTTTATTGATTGAAACCGCATTTTACTCGTTTTCTGATTGGTCCATACAGTAATGTATTTTCCCTTTACTTTCAACAGAGATGGATACTTCTGTTGCCACTATAACAAAAAATTAATAAAAATTACAAAAAATTAATAACTCAGAAACAAATTGAGATACAGCTTTCAAACAAATTGCATTTAACCCTTAAATGCCGGGTGTTGCTTTTCGGTAACATACCCAATTTAGGCTCTAAAATACTATTAGAATAATATTGAAGCTATAATGCCCGATGTTGCCAATAAAATACATTCTGAAAATATTATTAAATCAATTTTCAACATGTAGATGACAAATCTTGTGCCGTGTAAGATAAAAGATTTCAATTATTGCTACTTGTTCATTTTGTTTTGTTTGGAAGCTTGCAAAAAAAAACCTATTTTGTTTTGCTGTGAGCAAGTAAAATTTATTTCTTATTATAGTTCCTAAAATTCTTGTGTGTTTAATATTATAGAATTTTAACAAGAAAAATTATTTTTCAATTAAAGACCAGTATTGCCGATTAGTAACAAACTGTTTTTTAGCCGTAAACCATACTTAAAACGAAATATGATTTTTTAAAGTATTTTTCTCATGATTTATTTAAAAAATGAAACGCAAAAAACATTATTACAATGATTTTCGAAAAATCAGACATTTAAGTGTTAAAAGTACATTTTTTAATACTTTTTTGTGTTTTATATATATATATATACTAGGGAACATCCCATTGCATGATTTCATAACAATATTAATGAGATAAATAAGTTTTGGATTATGTTGGGGGTCCAAATACCAGGAAAACTCCTATACCGTCCCGTGTCCCTGATGCTGATTTTTACTTTCTTCTATCTTTACAAGAAGAAAGTATTGGATTGATGAAAATTTTCGAATTCCTGCTTTCGACGGATTTACACATTTTAGGGGTCAGAGATTCCAAAAAACATGTTTTTACAAAATGTCTGTCTGTGACTCTGTGAGTCTGTCTGTCTGTCTGTCTGTGTGTATGTGACACAAATTTTGTGGGCGCTCTATCTCAAGAACTAATGCACGGAATTTAATAAAAATTTATATTCAGTGAGTCCCTAATACAAATTGATGCTGAGTAGTTTTTGGCGTAAATCGCTCAACAGGTGGCGCTGCTATGCGCATTTTTCACGATTTTCGCAATAGCTCTATCTCACGAACTAATGCACGGATTTTGATCAAACTTCAGATTTAGTTAGTCCTTGATATGAATTGATGCTGATTACGTTTTGCTGTAAATCGCCCAACAGGTGGCGCTGTTATGATGAATTTTGCAGGATTTACACGATTTCCCCAGTAGCACTATCTTAAGAACTAACGCACGGATTTTCATCAAACTTCAGATTCAGTTAGTCCTTGATATGACTTGCTACTGATTATGTGTTCGTGTAAATCGCCCAACAGGTGGCGCTTCTGTGCTGCCTTTTTCACGATTGCCTCAATAGCTCTATCTATAGAGCTAATGGACCAATTTTCATCTAACTTCAGATTTAGTTGTATGTTGACACAGTTTGTTGTTAATTAGGTTTTGGTGTTAATCACCCAATAGGTGGCGCTGCTATGCAGGAATTTTCACAATTTTTGCTATAGCTCTATCTCAAAAACTAATGCACGGATTTTCTCCAAACTTCAGATTCAGTCAGACGTTGACATAAATTGTTGCTGATTAGGATTTGGTATAAATCACCCAATAGGTGGCGCTGCTAGGACTCATTTTTCTGGATTTAGACGATTTCAGCGATAGTCATATCTCAAGAACTAATGCACGGAATTTCATATCTTTAGAATCCTCATGAGATGCATAGATTGCCATTTAATTTTGGCAGTGTGATAGCGAATTTTGAAGTATTAACATGCATGAGATAGAAGAAAGTTTTGGGATTGGTACATCCGACTAGTTAAGTTTGAAGCTGTTTAATTAAAATTGTTTCAATAAAAGTAATTCGATGTAATTTTTTTCCGAAACTGGGACAATTGTTTTATATAAATATGTAGCAAAAAATTAACCTGCACACATTTTTACGGTTGATATTATTTTTTGAACTTTGTCTCTGTGTTTTTCATCCTTACCGTCCCTCTTGCTAAACTTATACAGAAAATCATTTCAGACACAGCCACATAATTTTTTTTTCGAGTTTTTTCTCATGCAGAAGTATGCTAGTGAAGAATGTCAAAAATTCGTTGACAGGAAATTTACTGCAGAATTTAAATCAGCATTTATATATCAATTTGAAGATCGTGACTTTAGGGGTAGTCTTACCCTCCCCAAGGTTTATTCCTGCACTTTTCGAGGTAAATTAAAAAATTAATAATAATTTAATCCAATCTTAACAACTGTTTCTAAAAATCAATGAACATTGTGGCTATGACATAGTCTTAACATGATTTTCCTAAAAAGAGATGGTAATTTTCCTTACCGTTCTATCCTTACCGTCCCTTTTTTTTCCCATTTCGTCCCTTTTTAGGTAGATTTCGTATGAAATACTACCAATTGGGATCGTTCCTATGTTGGAATTTCTGAAAACTTTTTGCAGATCTACATCGATCATGACACCTAGAACCCAAAACCACCTTCAGTAAAAAACTTTATATATCTATCTATATATATAACACTTTCTTCTGGACACGATAACTTTCGTAATTCTGCACCAATCTCTTCCAAACTGATACATAAAATCAATGGGCATAAAATCTCGGTCAAATTCATTAATGGGCAAAATCGGACCAAGGGGATGGAAATAGGGAGGGGTTTTGTGAAAACAGAAAAAACCCCATAACTTCTTAAGTTTTGTACATATCAAATCAGTTTAAAGTTTTTATCACTTCTAAAAATAGAGCCAAAAATGTATGTATCACAGATTTTTGATAAAGTTAAAAATGGGTTCAAGGGGCGCAAAAAATAGGGAGAAAAAAATTCATAACTTCGTGAATTCTCAAGATTTCAAATCCAATTAATTTTATTATAAATCTCCTTAACATTATCTACGACTTTTATATTCACAAGTTTTATAGATAATAGATCACAAGCTTATAAATCTCTTCAAAAATCACGTCAGCAAGTTTCATTTTTTTTTTAAATTAAAAAAGAATCTGGAATTATGCCAGAAAATTTCGAGTTGTTGAGCATGGAAAAGTATTTTTTGAATACCGCCTTAACATGATTCTGATAAAACCAGCTATTATATAAAAATGAAATAAAAAATCGTCAAAAGAGACCAGATAAATTTGTTAAAGTGGATTTATCTCTAATCATGATTTAGTTTTTGTTTGTGAAATTAGTATATTTGACTTCGAAATCTACCTCTGCCTGTAGGCCGGGCCGGCAGGGATTTTTCCTATACCGTTCCCTTTTTTTAGCTTACCGTCCCTTTGTAACACCCCTTTAAGACAATGTTATACAAAAAT